>JAWWMP010000093.1:3890068-3903891 GCA_035047865.1 Dendrocincla tyrannina
TAGGCTCCTGGAAGTCTTATTTATTTACAACAAAATGTGTGATATTCAGGCCAAAATAAAACCTGATGCAACTGGTGAGTTGAAACATTTTTATTCTTCACTTCCTTAACAATATGGGGTATTACAGTGAAAAATAAATAGGGAAAGATTAAACATGCTGTACCAAGTCTACCCTTGAGACAACTGCTGTTGGAGTTTTACTAAGATTAATTCTTCCTA
The DNA here is from genome assembly GCA_035047865.1 of Dendrocincla tyrannina. NCBI lineage: Eukaryota > Metazoa > Chordata > Aves > Passeriformes > Dendrocolaptidae > Dendrocincla > Dendrocincla tyrannina. The sequence goes on from JAWWMP010000093.1 coordinate 3,890,288, forward strand.
CTATGTTTAAAAAGTTGGTAGATTAAATTGGTAAGTAGGCAGTTGGTAAGTATAACATTTTTTTTGTACAGCAACAGAAGTAAATCCAAAAATATCTCCAGCTGATTTAAATGTTTTTCAAAAGATGGGGCAAAGATTTTAAATAAGAATGTGCAAAAGTGAAAATTCATAGTCATGATCAAAAATATGAAGAAATTCAAAAAGTTCTAAGAAGGCAACATCAGAAGGATTTCAGAGTCATTTCAGGCTGAAATTATGGGGTTTTTCTTGTTGCCCATGTCTCTTGTAATTTTGCCTTTTAGGAGTTATATTGTGTCTAATGTGTGGGTGTAGGTATTGCAAGGAAAATGATCCAGGAAACCAGACTGAAAATGTTTTGGGGTTTTTTAACTGTCATGGCAGTCACGCAGAGTCCCAGACAATGCACATTAGATCCTCATTTTGCAGTACTGCTATAATCCTACCTGAGTGTGCTGAACTACCCATAATTTACCTAGTACAACTCAGAACCAAAATCAGTACCAGCAGATTTCCCTATCCCTTCTTCTCCTTGTGTAGCCAGCTTGATTCTTTTCTGTCTTAAAAATAAAATTAAAAAAGCCTCCCATTCTTAAGAATTCTTTTGCTACTGAATCATGGTCATTCACAAAAATAAAGATATAAACTGTGCTTATGTATTCTTCCCGCTCAACTTTTCCTTGAGCATTGCAATTAGCTATCTTGGCAAGAAGCTTTAAGCTGTGAAACATTACAAACATTAATTTAACATTAAAAGCTGCATTAATTAGTCATTTATCAGTACTGCAAATATGCAATGTATTTAGCTTGCTGAAACGCTCTGTGGTTTTAAGTTGCATCATGCCCTGTGGTTCAGCAAAGTATTGTTAATCAAAGTATATGGCTGCAATGATCAAACATGCTAAAATTTTTCTGAAGATATCATGCATAAGATAGTTGGAAAGTAGTATCGTGTAATGAAACATTTTTAATTGTAATGGAGAAATATATTTGGATAGATTCCAGGAATGAGAAACATTCCACAACAAAGGAGTGTTGAGGGTCAGGAGGAGAAAAATGCAGGGACAGTGACATGAATTTTCTGTCTCAATGTGCAAAATAACCCTATGTTCTCCCCTGTTATACCATTTCCACACCTTTGTTCATGGTCCACATTCTGTGGTGCTTGAAAGTCCTTTGGCTTTTCTGTAATTAAATGTACATGTTCAGGTGACTTGATGTATATACTTCATCACTGGTTGGTGCTGGGCTGCCTTTCTTGGTTAATTTTCAGTATTGAATAAACAGAATCTCCCAAGATTAAATTTCCTAAAATGTAATAATTGTGATATTTGCTTGCTACAGTAAGTGATGAAAATTCAAGCTGTGGATGTAGTATTTGGGAGAATTTGAGGATATACTAACACCCAGCCTACATGATGCTGCTGTTTCTTATAGCTATCCATCTCAGGTGTTGGTACAGCCTTTATCATCCCTTTGTCAGAAGAAGTGCTTGAGAAACAGTTTGGAAAATAAACATTTGTAGAAGAGGAATTAAATAGGATTATACTTGAAGCTTCTGGTTCCAGAGGCTGGCTTCAGACTCAGTTCAGTGACAACTGTATCATGAATATTCAAATTCCTCAATGTCAGCTGATTGTGTGAGGAGTTCTATGAACTGCAGAAGTCCTTTTCCTTGAAGATTTTGCATGGTGTAGGATTTTGTGTTTGATTGTTACTGGAAGTACAGGAAATTGTGGACATTCAAACAAAACCATGCAGGTGGTGTGGAAGGAGAGGAAGGATACAAAGATTGTCAAGTGTGCTGCTGTAAACATAACTCAGCTGTATATTTTCAGGTTATTAAATACAAAGAACCTGAAGTCTTGCTGTGAAACTGCAGAACATCTAATCCAGCAGCAAAGGGGATGTCAGGATCTAGTTGGCAGTCTTCACTTAAAGTGGAAACTTCTATTGACATTAATGTGTGAGGGAGAAAGCATGTCTCATAGAGGTCAGGATAAAAAAGGCAGAGTTGGCAAGTAGATAAAAATGATGAATATACTCAATTTGAAATTACTTAAGTGTAGAAACATGAAAGTAAACTGGGCCAATTTAGCTTTTTTTTTTTTTTTTTTGTCTTTTGAGAACTCCACTTTAAGGATGAGGGGAATTCTTGGAAGGTGAAGCAACAGGGGTTTTTTTCATCAGTTCTCTGATTAACCTCGATGTTTCCAAATGCAGTCCCTTCTGGAAAAACAAAAACAAAATAAAAGGACTTCCTCTTCAAAGTCCATGGCCAGCATGCTTTAGTATCCTCTTTGGTCAAGAACTAAATATTGAAAGTTCAAGTCTTTTTTTGCCTCTTAAACAAAAGCTACAGGTCTGGGAGATTATAATCCTGTCTCTCCCAGCTGAAGTTCCTCATATATTGGACTGAAATTATATAAAATATGAGCTCTGTTTTTTACCTGTTAGACAACATATTCATGTGAGTGATAATCCCTGCAAATCAAGCACATTATCCACCTTGTTGACTCTTATCTTTCTTTCAAGATGAAGTCAGAAAATTGTGTATCCCATTACAGATTCATTCCTACTTTAACCAATGTAATAACTTTTGTAACCTGATTCTCTTCCTGCTTTTGGGATAATGAATTTTGTACCCATGAGGAAGTTTTTTCTGGTAAAAAAAAAGGCATTTCAGTGTACTTTTTATTTCTCTGGGGGAGCATTTGAGAGAATAGCTGATGCTTGGTTTGAAGATGTTTCTAATTACATATTTGGTTTTATCCAAGTGTTCATTTATCCAAGTGTGAGAAGACTTTGCATTTGCTGCCTTGATAGAATTCCACCCTGCTTCCTCTTGTCCTGAGAGAATGAATAAGGTTCCAGGTAGTACTCCTGTCACCTGTGGATTATTATTACTAGTCATACAGGATTAATTGGTTTCCTCTGTGGCATTATACTTTGTAGAGTGCCATATAAAGCTGGAGGTGGTTCCCAGCCTTATAGAACTTCCAACTTAAGTATAAAATAAGAGATGAATACTGCAGGGAGATGACTCTGTGGTACTGTGGTGAGGAAAGAAGACAATCACGATGCAGCATGTATCCAAACATTATAAGTGTTTTGTTAGACATCAGGGTGATGGTGATTTTACAGGCTTCTACCTCACATCTCAATGTGCTTATGGAAAAATTGGAAAAAGAGGCTCATTTTGAATCTTGTTTGAAGTGAGGCAGGAGGCATTATTCTTACTCATTTTATTAGATTTGGTGGCTAAGAAGGCCTTTCAAAGCAGAGCTATGTAGTTTTGATCTTATTCTTTCCTCATGTTTAATACATTCATAGAACATAACTATTCTGTGCTGCTGAAAGTTTTCATTGTAGCAACTCCACTATTGTTTCATTCACATTCATTCCTATTTTGCCTCAATATTCAGGAAGTGGTACTTGGTCAATGCATTTAAAATTTGTAAGAGTTTCAGAAGGAAGCTGCTTATTTTATAACAGCTATACAGAGAGTTGGAAATACCAGTCGCTAAACTGTTTGTTGGTGTAATAGGTGAAGGGAATAAGAAAACATAAAATTGTAGGTGGATAAACAAAGATGGAATGTGTAAAAGGTTTAGTAGACTCTGGCAATGATGAAATCCGCAAAAAAAACATGGTACACTCTGTGTTAATTATAGTATCTAAAAAGGCTTCTGGGAATACAACAGCTTTTTGGCCTGTAAAATCAGTGACTCAAGTTCTGTTGCTAATCCTGAAATTGTTCTACTGCTTTGTGAACACAAAGAAATGGCTATGAGACAGTAGCAAAGTATACTTACTCAAAGTAAACTTAATCAAATGCCTTTTGTGTTCTAAAGATTCTGTATTTTCTATGAGCAACAGTAGCAATGTCCTAAACATCTTTTACTTACTAATTTATAGAAAGGTTATTTATGAATAAGGGTTTGAATTAACTGATGATTAACAAGTCTAAAGCACTTTTTGCATATTAGTTGAAACCCGGAGGCTGGGCATTCAGGGACCTGATCCACAAATACTTGCTGTGAATGTAGAGCTTATAATTGCAATGAATGTATTGATTGCTTACAGTACAAAGTATTGTATGAAATGCAATGAGTGTCACAGGATTGTGATTCTGTTCCTATCAGAGTTACAAGTAGTATATGTAAGTCACATTAAAAGTACCTTAATATTTTTGTTGTGTTTTTTTTCCTCTGTCTTGGTTTTTCCTCAGAAGCTCCTCACATTCTCACTGCAGTTCTGCCTCTGACATTGACATGTCTATGAAACTTCACAACATAAAGTAACGCATGGTCTCAGAGCTGAGCCTTTCTTCCTTCCCATGACTCTCAAGCAGAGGCCTGTGAGCAGTTACCCAAACTAGCCTCTCAAAACATCAGTGCCTGGAGGCACATGTTTAAATGTTTTTATCTCAGTGGGGATAAGGCATAGGAATTTTTGAGCAGAATCAACCTGGCAACATTTCCAAAGAACTGCAGATGCTTTTCTCTACAGAATTCCCTCCTATATGGGATTAGGAACAGTTTGAAAAGTGGTTTGCTTACCTAAGTCTTGCCTAAAAATACTCTTGATCAGAAACAACATCTCAGAAAACTGAAATTGTGGTGGTGAACTAAAGTCTCTTTAGCCATCCATGAAAGTTCCTCTTCCCTGGGTTCTTTTGGAGTATGCTTTTCCAAGGGAATAGTTACTTGACATTCCAAAGCAGAGAGCCTGATAGTGTTTACCTTTTGCAGTTTACCTTAGTACCATCTCTGACAGTGGTATTAGTATCTTGAAACCATCTGAAGGATGTGAAAATTTATTTGAGAAATGCATCAAAATATACCATGTAATGCTACCTCACAAAATATGTAATAAAGGACAATCTAGGTTATTATTTAGGATGTCTAATGACTGTCATTAGCAATAATGATTATGAAATTAACTTGTAAAAAAACTTTTTAAAAGGGGAGTATGAGGAAAAACTTACTACTTGTAAGATATGTTAAACTTTTGAAGAGTTTTGTGGGATATGGCAGAAAACTACATAATGTGAAGCATTTAAAATTTGCCGAACCAAAACATTCAGAAACACATATACAATTTATATTGCTGGGGGTTGAACTGGTAATCTGCTCTCTAGCTCTAGTTTTCAAGATCTTCATATGAGAAAAAAAAAAAAGAATTAAATAGAATTATATACACAAAACATTTGTCTTTTTTTTCTTTTTAGCACAAATTGAAGTGATACCATGCAAAATTTGTGGTGATAAATCCTCTGGAATACACTATGGAGTCATCACATGTGAAGGCTGCAAGGTATGAGATTTTAATATGGCAATAGTCATCATCATCTGCATTAGCCTTAGGCATCTCTATACAATAACACACTCTTACACACTATTTCAGGCAAGTAGTGCCAAAGGCTATAAAGCCTACTGCTGACAGAGATGCATTGCATGCCTAGTTTTTTTAGATGTTTTCCTTTTTATCAGATAGTCTTTAGAGCTACCTCCTTGTTTGAAACATGAATTAACCACATATGATGCAGTGTAAGTGCTGATACTGAGTCTGGCAACTGTATGTCACACCTGTTCTAACTGAAATCAGCTTGAGAGATGGATTTCTTATCTTGTTTCCTATACAAACCATGTAGCGTTAAAGTTGGCACATTATTGCTCGTCAGCGTCTTAAAAACTTATAGCTGTGAGTTTGGTCCTATTTTATCCCCGTTGCATTCCCTGCAGGCCAAACTGCAATCTCCAGAAGTTAAAATGCCTTACATTATGAGCAGTGTAAAAGGATCCTTTGTCTTCTCCTACAAGGCTTCAGTGCAGGACAATTGCTGGGAATTAGAGGTTTAGAAAAGAGGGGGGAATCTATAAAAGTGTTCCATGCTTTTTAATCATACTAACATTATCTCAGGCATTGGTTCAAATAACACAAATCAGACCCCAAGCCAAGAGAAGAAAGGCTCTAATTTTTTACTTTAAAAGTACTTTGTAATTTTGTTACCTAAGGAATTATATTATTACTCATGGCGAACTGGAATTCTACATGTTCGTATTTCAGTTTTGAATGTAAATGTGAAATTGCAGAGATTTTGTAGCATCTCTGATTTCTTCTATGTGGAAGCACACAAACAGGGATGTTTGAAAGTGGGTGTTTATTTGTAGAGTGAAATTGCAAGTCTATGCTTACTTAATGCTTTACAAAATTTTAGAACATCTGAAAACTCTGAAGATTTGGGTGCACACTTTCGCAAAAGAAATATTTTAATGCCAACACATTGAGAAGCAATATGGTGGTAAAGTTCAGATTTCTTTAAGGAGCATTAAGAATTCTAAGCGGAACAATTTATTATGTGTCACTGTCTTATTGTGACACTGGACTAGAAATAAGTATCTTCTTATTATGATCACACAAAACAGGGTTAAAATAATTGATCTAATACTTCAAAATCAGCACAACAGCTACAGAAGAAAATTGCTTTAAGCAGAAAAAGAACATCCTCTCTTGGTACTTGGTAACCACAGAGCAGCTAGGGGTATAGTCTCCTGTAGAAGTAATTAGGGTTAATGTTGGCCCTTGTGTGTGCCTCAAGAGGAAATGATGCCACTCGGATCTGTGAGTAGACTGTTTATTGAGACAAAGAGCTTCCACTCTTTCACTTACGACCAAACCTATTGATTTTGTGCCAGTTTTGCAGTATCAGATCAATTAGTCTAATCTTGTTTTGTGAGCTTAGTTGAAAAAAAGATGTCAGTTTTCACATCACTTCCACCAGGAGTCATTTCAGTGTGTCAGAGCTCCCTGTTTAAGGTACGTGCTGTTTCAGGAAGTGCAGGTCTGCTCCAGCATTTAAAAAAACTATTCACTTAGCCTGCATACTAATAACTGGTCATTTCTGACTCCTTTTATCTGAATATGTTAGAAATCTGAAACAATTTAGAATGGAGACCATGTCTGGAAGAAAGAGGCTAGAATCACTCCACAAGCATGCACACATGTTGAGCCAGCCACTAGACAGCCACAGCATTCCAGGCCACAGCATCCAAGAATTACACTTCCATTGGTGATGCTACAAACTTCAAGGAACAAACTCTATGTCCCTACATTACCTATGCTTCTGCAAATCCATATTATAAGTGCTTAAGGGCCATTGTAAATATTACTGTTTTGTGTGCATGCCTGCATATTCTAAATAACCTGTTGGACCCATTGAGCAAAATTGCATCTCTGCCAATATCCATACTGAAACTGTGAAACTTGAAGATTAGTTTCCATCCCATCTGTTTCTGTGGCTCCTTCTTTGCTGAGAAGACTTTTATCCTCTCTTCTGTTTACCCTCAGACTAAACTACTTGCTACCATGCTTTTGTCATGATTTAGAAAGCAGTTCACATGGCCATTTCCTTTCTCAGACTAACTGTGGGTGGTGGATGAAGTGATTTGTTCTAGATGCAGAAAGACTTGTTATCAGTGTTGGGAACATTGGCAAATCTGTCTTTAACTCTTTAGCTCCTCAGTAATGAACTGCATCTTTCTTCATGCAAAATTGAATTATTCTGAGTAAATATAGCCAATACTATATAAAGATTCCATAATAATTAAACTAAAGGATTATCTCTATAAGACAATATTTAGGTATTATTTAGGAGAAAAAGAGCACAAAATTCTCCTCGGAAAAATGAACTATCTGCTGTAAATTAATTTTTTTATGTAACTCTTGACACATAATATGGTCTTTTTTTTCCTAAGAGGGATAAAGAAGAATCAAACCAATTCTTCTGAGGTGACATCAACTTAATGGGAACAAAAAGCACTGCAGAATAAGGCACAGTCAATTCTAAATGGTTGTGTGGGGTTCTTTAACATCACTTATTTATTTTGTTCTCTTAAATCCATGTCAGCATAGATGCTGCTTTAGTGCATCCTTTAATGCAGAAAACCCATCACAAATCAAAACCAAAATTGGCTGTAATGTTCAGCAAAGAGAGTAAAAATATCTGCAGTTAGCATCCATTTAACCTTAAACTAAACTCATGTCCACAGTTTCAGAAAAGTTTTGGTCAGCCTACATTAGAGAAGTTTCTACTAGAATTTTTCTGAGAGTTCCCCTAAAGGACATATACTGTAGACATGGATATGTCCTCAAAAGTGCAAATCATTAACTTAATTTAGATTTTAGATGTACCATAATCACTAATAAAAGAAGCTCAGACTTGTTCAAGTGAGGTTCTGCATCCTTGACTTCAAGAACTAGTGCTGCCTGTGTCCTTGATGGAATACAATGCCTGTTGCCTCTTGTTATTGACACCCTACAACACCTTCATTTGGTTCGCAAGGACTTGAGTGGGAATTCAGGCGTTATCTCTAGCAAGTGAATCGAGCCCTGATTTCTCTGCTCTCATTCCATTGCTTGGTTAATACCATTCATAACCCCGTACAGAGATACACTGCTTTTTCCTGGTAAATGAAGTCAGCAGTTGCTTTCTGGCTCCAGTCAGTGGTGTTTGCAAACCAGCCCAGAAAGGCACAGCCACTTTAGTATGACTTCTGATGACTGGTGTAACTGCAATAATGATGTTTCTACTCTTCTACTCCTCATAGTCTCCTGCAGTGGGTAGGCTATCTTTCAGCTTTCCCACCACGCATCCTGCACCTATTTGCATCTAAAGTTGCTAAACTTGCCAAGAAAACTTCTTTTTTTCTCTCTAAACTTGCAGATTCTCCTGACATTTTTTTTTTTATTTTTTTAATATAGATTGATTTATTTTTATCCTCACCCCCTGGTTTCATTCCTCTTGTCACCTCTGCTATTTCATGTCACTTCTACCATAACAGTACCTTTCAACATTGCTTTTAGCATCACCTCATATCATCTCGGAGCTCATAAGGACTTGGGTGTATATACTCTAGACACCTCAGATCTCTCACCAAAGAGCCCACAACTAGCTAGAAAAACCTTCTAGGAGTTAGAATAACTACACATTTTTACACAGATAAAATGGATGATGCCGTATTCCATTGAAATGTAAAATGTCGTTTCTTTCTCATGGTAGTATCTAAAGGTGTTGCTTTCTCCTTTGTGTGTTATCTTTACTTGATACAGTCATTATATCCTAGTGCTTTTGTGAAGCTTGAGTTTGAACGGCTTTTCACTTTTGAAGAGTATGGCCCCTCCAGATCAGATTAACATTTGCTGGGTTAAATTTAACAGCCGACTTCAACTTCTAGTGCAATGTGTACCCAGTGACAGTTACTACCAGTCTCTTCACTAAAGGAAGAAAATAGTCAGAAAAGTACTTTAAAGTCATCTCTTTATAAATGCTGACAAACTTTTCCTCTATTAGGAGTAAGTGTTAGATGATACATGATCATTATTGCACAATAAAAAATGCATTCTGTAACATTATTGTTTGAGTTTTAACAAAGTCGAATTGCATTCTTTACAGAATACTTATTAGTAGTAAATGTTCTTTAATTTCACTGTACAAGGCCACCATATCTGCAAAGCATAAGTAGCATTACACTAAATAGTTTACTGTAGTCGTTTGCATGGTTCTCCGTGTGTGTGTGTGTTTCTGTGTCTCTGTGTGTGCACACACACACGTGTATGCTTGTGGTAATACTTGGTCTCTCCTGCTGTCTTGCCCCAAGGGATTTTTTCGGAGGAGTCAGCAGAACAATGCATCCTACTCCTGCCCAAGACAGAGAAACTGTTTAATTGACAGAACCAACAGAAATCGTTGCCAACACTGCCGACTGCAGAAGTGTCTTGCCCTGGGAATGTCTCGAGATGGTAAGGAGTAAAATTCCTGCTTCACACCTAAGCCCTTTGAAACTTTTTTTCGCTGCTGACTTACTTAAATTCCGGGTAGATTTCTGCAAAAAGAGAGAGAGGAGAATTTCCTTGCTTTGTAATGTGTTCACTGTAAGTGATATTTATCATTTGGTTAACAAAGGAGGCTATTTTCATGGAGAGGGTGGGGAAATCACAAAATGGAGTGCAGTATTAGTTTGGAACAGGAAGAATCCGAAGTGAAATATGTGATTCCAGTCAAAAGCACAAATAGATCACTGCTGGAAAGATGGGTTTATATTAAGCATTATATTAAACATGAATATTTATCTTAACATTAAATATTGATGTGTAAAAGTATCCCTTTCCTTGAGATCTTTAGAGATCTGTGACAGTAAGTAGGCAGTTAAAAAGAAATTTGCACCTTGATAGCATTAGTGCTTTCTGTTTGTTTTAGTCAGAGCACTTGACCAAATATTTTGGGGTGGGGAAAAAACCATTTCTTTTACCTACACATTGCCTTGTGTTCCTATCTGGGTCTATAGAGGAAACATTTCCTAAATTAGCACTGAAAATGGGCCTTTTGCCAGAGGAAAACTCAACAACTATCACATCTCAGGATCTTATGGTCCTTGAAGAGCTCTGGTACACATTCCAAATTGTGGTATGTTGAGCCAAGATTGCGTCTGAGAACGCGCATCACACCAAAGCTGCAGGTAGTGGGAGCCTTGGGCAAGGCTGCCCACAATTGATATGCCCTAGCCACCATTCCTCATGCAGGGGGTTTCCAGCTTAGGGGCAATTTTAGTCAGAAAGTATAAGAAGAAAATGTTCTGTTATAATTTCATTTGCCTGGAAGCAGTTTTCTGTCTTAAAAAGTTTACAAAAAAATTTGTATTCTGAAATTAACAGTCATTGATGGAGAAGTTATTTAAAAAGCTATTCCTTTAGATAGTCCATAGGTTATAAACTTGTTTTAAATTTGCACTGTAATAGGTCTTTTTTTACCTCAGTGGTCTCAATTGTAGTGACTTGCTCTCCTGTCTTACTTGTCTGGGAGGAGCCATGCAGCCTGGCCTTTAATCCATTAATTCTTTTTGGTCCTAGCATCCAGTTTACTTGACACCTTAGCTCCTAATTCTTCACGGTGATTAAAGTAGTAACATTGCAGTAATTTAACAGTATTATCTTGCAGAGATTTAAGGTATCACAATGGCATTTCAGTGTGACTGACAGCACCGTCTTCCCAACCTGTAATTTGAGGACCTCTGCATACAGACACAAGTGATTCTTCTAACAGCATCCCTTTATTCTCTCATAGTTTATGTAAGAGTGTTTAAAATTGGAATTAAGAGCTCTTCCAAATTTAAAAAAGCTGTATGATTTTTTAAACAGAAAAATTGATTGTGGTTTTTTGTAATAGATTCATTTTTATCAGGCAAAGGTAGGATGCTAATTGACAGTAGCTGGAGAATACAGTTAATGAATATATAATGAGGATAAACAGTGGGTGTTTGTTTTTATTACCAAGGCTCTAAATATGAAGAAAATACACAGGTGCATAATTCAAAATACAGTCATTTTATGTGTCCATAAGGATATGCAGTGCACCATGGACCAATTGCAGGAGTAGGCTGAGTTCATGTGAGGTAGCTTGCAGCCTGAGTGAAAGGCTACAGGTAAACTGAGGCTGGCAATAAGGAAACAATCCTCTTGGTGTAAAAAAAAACAAAACAAAAACAACAACCACAGAAATGGAAGAGCTACCATCTTGTTATTCTGACACTGTGTTTTCATTTATGCTTTTCTTTTTCCTGATTGAGGAATTTCACATTTATCCATGTATAGGCTCAAACTCCTCTTGGGGATTAAAAGAGAGTCCTATGCTATTAGCCCATTCTACGTTAATAAATATGGTGATTCTGAATGGATCCCATTTTCAGGTGGATTGGAAATACATAGTGTGGAAAATGTACCTCATAATATGCATTTCTGGAGCAATGAACTCTTATCTGTGTTCTGACTAATTCTGCTGAATGTATCCCTCATTTGTTTTAGAGCACAATCAACAACTACCTCTGCTCTAAGATCCCAAAATCTAGACCAGTAGAAGATCTGAATTTACAGAGAGATGGTGGAGTGGGGAGTGCATGGAGAGATAGTCAGCTATGATCTACTGTATATTCAGGCTGTGTATTTTTGTATTCTATTTCCATAGCAATCAGCCTATCATTTTTAATAATCTCAGTCTTAGTGTAATGAACTTTCTGGGGGAAGTGGTTTGCTCTCTGATGTTTTCCTCCCTTTCTCATCAGAAGAAGTGCATGGATTTGTGCATGGAGATTATGTAAATTGATTTTGTAAATCCGTGAGACTTTCCTCTGCGGAAAAGATGACATTCTGTTATTCAGCTGTTTTCCTCTAGCTTCTAACTTTAACCTGTAAGATTATTTCCATTCAAAGGATGTGATAATGTTTTAGGGATCGTTTTCATACAGAGTACTTACGTTGTTAGTGTACTGTTTAAAGGTTTGTGGAAAGTTAGTAAATCACATGGGATATGAATCTACAGACTGTAAATTCCATACACCTCTGGGTTGTTCAGTGAATACACAGATATAACATTCATAGTGGGAAGTGAGTTGCTTGACTGAGCCCTCCTGTCAAATATGTAGTTGTTGTCACTTTGTAAACTCAATCACTTAATACTTTTTCCTTTACAAGACACATATGTAAGGCTTTGCATCCTTTCTCATCTCCATAGAAAAAGGTGTTTCCACACCAAAATTAACCCTGAAAGTAAATACAAAAAGAATGGTGGGGTGGAGGGGAATCCAGAAAAATTTAAAGACAACGGTTTGCATTGTGCTTTGATTTTCAGCTGTGAAATTTGGAAGAATGTCCAAAAAGCAGAGGGATAGCTTGTATGCTGAAGTGCAGAAGCACCAACAGCGACTGCAGGAGCAGCGGCAGCAGCAGAGTGGTGAGGCAGAAGCCCTTGCCAGGGTTTACGGCAACAGCATCAGTAATGGCTTGAGCAACCTGAATAATGAAACTGGCAGCACCTACTCAAATGGGCACGTCATCGATCTGCCCAAGTCTGAGGGCTATTATAATGTGGATTCTGCCCAGCCCTCCCCAGACCAGTCTGGGTTAGACATGACTGGAATCAAACAGATAAAGCAGGAACCTATCTATGACCTCACCTCTGTACCAAACTTGTTTACCTACAGCTCTTTCAACAACGGACAATTAGCATCAGGGATATCCATGACTGAAATAGGTAAGGAAAATTCTTATTCCCGTAGTGTAATGTGTATATATAAGGTAAGCTTCAATACTGTCTTTAGTGAAATCTTATATAGGCATTCCATACACAGGTACACAATAATTACATGTTCACACACATGTGTATGTGCAAACACAGGGAGTAAAGAAAAATCAGTCTGGTACTAATTGACATAATGTTGAGATAGCTGTTTTTACCAAAATCTGCAAAATATGCAGTTTTTTAAACCCAGCTGTTTATGTTCTGTTTATGAAATAGAAACATCAAAGCAGGTGACGAATCAATCATAACCAAGATATAATTAGGAGAGGGGACCTGGTTTCACATGAGCTCATTACTAGCAGGGTTAAATGATCTCTTCAGCCAACCATCTGTATTCTTGTCAACATCCAGAATCCCCATGGCAGCTAATTCTGGGATATTCACTGTGAAAAAATACCAGCTTGCTACTTCTGGTGCATGGATGTCAATGCAGAAGATCGGAAGAGCGTCG
>JAWWMP010000093.1:4033785-4047730 GCA_035047865.1 Dendrocincla tyrannina
CCTTGAAATGGGATTTTTTTTCCAATCTACTGTGTTTAATCAGGCAGAAACTACCAGAAAAAGCCAAAATTAATTACATCTCATGCATCTGTTTTAGAGGGGTCTCCCAGTTCATTTCATCATCTCCAAGCACACTGAAGACACTGAGTTTCATAAGACTATATACAAACCTTTGCCTTTGCCTTAGTGTCCTAGCAGACCTTCAAGAACTGATAATGTAGCAAAGAGAGGAGCAAGGAAACTGGTAAAGACTACTTCTAGATTTCTCCCCATTCCATATAATCATCAGTAAATCAGCCTGCCTTTAGGCATATTTACCTCTATATTCCAAAATAATTAAACAATTCTCATAACTTAGTCCAGCACCAAAAGCTGGTAGCAGATACCTTGAACACAGGCATCAGATAATGAGTATTCCAGCCTCTGCTTTAGCATGCTCTGGAAAGGTACTGTAGCAGAATGTTGTTCATTACAGAACAAAATATAAACCTTGTTTTACCATGCAAATTCTGGACTACAGCAGCACAGAATCTTCTGCCTTAGTCTTCCCCTTCTGCATACATTGTGTAAAGGCAAACTCCTGGATTGAGCTTAAGTCACACTTTATTGCTTATTTTACAGGATGCAAATACATAATGACTATTCCAGATCTGATTGTAGTAAATCTTCCCTCCTGCTGCCCACTGCACACTGATATTAGGAACCGATCTGCCAACAAAGAACATTACACCCCTCATCACAAATAAAACTATTTTTAATTAAGGTTGAGATTAGCTCAGTGGGTTAGAACATGGTGCTAATAACCTAAAGGTTATGGGTTTGATCCCTGTATGGACCATTCACTTAGGAGCTGGACTTCATCCTTGTGGATCACTTCCAGCTCAGTGGAGGCATATAAATGTTCATCATCTACTGGTTCACATGATAAATGTGCTTCAAAGGAGGCCAAAAGAACAGTTTTGAATATTGAATTATACAGGGAGGGTGCCTTGTGTTCTTCTGGTGGTTTTAAAGCAGATCATCCAGAGGTTGCAAGAAGTAGTTAAAAATTATTCAAAATAGTTATGACACTGTATGTAGGTGAAGAATTACTTGAAGTCAGCAGGACAGTCTGCAGAGCTTATTCTATGAGAAAAAAATTGACTTTTTACAAGTTGTTATTAGAGTTTTTAATTTTTCACAAATGTGGTGGGGTAGGTTTTTCTCGAATAGATGGTCACAGTCACAAATACCCAAACATGATTCTCTTTAAACTCATTCTGAAATACCTTGGAAGTCAGTGCAGACCCAAAGAACAAAACGTGATGTTATGGCTCAATGTTGAATGAATAGTTTGTGCTTTTAGCGATGGTGCCATGGAAACCAGCTTCCTAAAACAGCACACCACAGTCTGGAATTGGGAAATAATACTTCAGCTGCTCTCTCTAGTCTCTGTTACTCAATTTTCTTAACTGAGGTAGGAAAATTAGCAAAGGGACCATAAGAGGACTCAGTGTAGGAGTGTGTTTAGCAGCTTTAAGATGTAGAAACCTGCATCTCTTGAGAACAAATCCTTCACAGTGATAGAAAAGCCCAATGTACTTCTGCAGGGCAACAATCATTTAGAATCATTTAGATGGAAAAAACCTCTAAAATCATCCAAACATTAACCTAGCACTGCCAAGTCCACCACTAAAAAAATACCCTTAAGTGCCGCATCTATACATCTTTTAAAAACTTCTAGGGATGGTGACTCAACCACTTCACTGAGCAGCCTTGTTCCAAGGTTTGGCAATCCTTTCAGGGAAGAAACTTTCCCTAATATCCTACCTAAGTCTCCCTGGCACAACTTGAAGGCACTTCCTTTTGTCCTATCTTGTTACTTGGGACAAGTAACAGACACCCACTTCACTACAACCTCCCTTCAGGTCATGGTAACAAACGCTTAAGATGCAGGATCAAAGGATAACTGTTGCAGTCATTCCTACCTCAACATTCAATGACTCCTCAGATGATATGTGTAGCTAAACATTAACACCTTATAATTTTTTCTAGTTTCTGGGTAGCCTTTCTCGACTAACAGCACAATTCCTGCTTCTCAGAATCAGTGTTAAGGGTTTTGTAGAATAGTCTCAGGCAACAGTTTGCTCTGCCATCCCTTGTATCCCTAAGAGTGGTTAACAGATTTTTTCAGAAGTATTCTTAAGTATCATCTTTCAGAGTACTCCTAGTTGTGAACTCACTCTGCCTTTTAAGCTCCCTGGACTGAGTTAAATGACAGGTGTATGGCTTCTTCAGCACTTTCTCCAGGTGTGACTCCAGAGCTCTCAAATCCTCATTTTAAACCAATTTTCAAAACCTGTATTTGCTTTCCCACTTCTTTTTCCATACTAGACACAATATATTGGGGTTGGTACTGGGACTGATACTGTTCAACATCTTTGTCAGTGACAAAGCATTTGCTTTGACACGTCTTTGAGTATGAATACTAACAGAAACCTCTTTCCAGTTCTATCTTCTCTACAGTCCCTGTGAGAAAGTGATCACAGAATCAGAATGTTAAGGGTTTGGAATGGACCTTAACGCCCATCTAGTTCCAATGCCCCCTGCCATAAGCAGGTCCATTCCAAACGCTTAATGTTCTATGATCAAGTGCCTTGATCTTTAGAGGAAAGGATACAAACAGAAATCTTTCTGCTTTAGACTGAAAAAAAAATTATATCCACATGACCTCTAGTTTGAGCTAATCAAAAATTACTTACCTAAAAATCAAGGGCTAAACACTGATAAACATACAGGGAGCACCATGCTTCTCTAAGAAAGAAGGAAGTCTGTCCTTTAGTGACCCATAGCTGCAGGAAAACCTGAACTTACTAGGACATCTCTAAAGCACACTGAGCACACACATTCTCAGAGTAGAACAAAAGACTTAAAGCACTGCCAAATTATCCAGTGCAAGGAGATGGGCTGATTCATGATGGATAGTGTTGTCTGTTGTCCATGCCAGTCCTCCAAAGGCTTGGGGCAGCTGAAGGCACATCCATGTTCTTGTGATACAGTGCCTTTAATAACTACTTACTGCTCTGCAGGCAAGTCATACTTGACTGTGTTGGCTTTCACACGCTGATCTAGCAATTGTGGGGTCTGGGTAAGAGTCCTCCTGTAAGGTACAGCTTGATGACAACACCATGGCACACGGGGCAACTGACTGTATAACGATTCACCCCTATAACCTGTTCGACCACTCCCTGATAAAAGTAGCAGGCTGTTGACAGAAGTCCCGTGTAAAAATGAAATGGGAAACATTAGCTAGGCAGAGCGTTTTTATGATTATTGCTGCTTTCAGGCTGTCTTTTGACAGCTATTCCATAATATAGAAATATACCATAACATAAACCTTCAAACATTAACTTGGCTGTTTGTTGCTGGCTGCTCTAATTTCACCTTTAGGTACCTGCATTTCTAAAAGGAAAGCAAAGTAAATTTAAGCTTACTTCTATTCAGGAAATTAAGTAGTGCATTCCTTCCCTGCAACAATCACCCCTTTTTAAAACAACATTTTTCTAACTCGGTGTCTTAGCCTTTACATATTTTTTATACCAATATGTGTTTGCTAATTGCTATATTGTGTTTTTAATTTATAGTTTTTCTTATCACATAAACAGAGGTGATATTTTAAGTAGCATTCTCTTAAATACTTGCCTCAGATGAAAACATCTTAAGTATTTTTCCTTTCTAAGGAAAAACTGACCAGCCTAAGAGAGGAGACAAGTTTGGTTGCATCCTTGGCTCAAAGTGGTGTGGCTGATTATTTTTTTTAAATATATGAACAGATAGACCCTTGATTTTTTTTAAGAAAACACACTAGAATAGTGTTGTTTCCTTCTCTACCTGAGACTTAAGATAAAAAAGCACCTGTTCTTCCAAAGATTAGCAGAGTTACTCACTGTCCCGAAAGCACAAATCTATAGAATTGCACTGTAATTAGAAAACAGCAAATCAGAATACATCTCAAAAAAATCAAATTCCACTACTATAATCTATCATAAAACGGTACCACTAGATTACAGAGAACTTCAAAGACCTTATCTTTAAAAGGCAGAATGTTTCTAATTTTTGCTGCTGAAAATCTAATAAGGCATTTTCATTACTCTTTTAAGTCAATGACAGAAGCTGGTAATCAGCACAGAATGTGGTCTGAAGAGTTTGAGTAAGAAAGTTTTTCACTGCTGAATTCATTATTTAAAAGACTGGTCTTTATAAATTAGCAATTATGACCTCACTACAGTTTGAGACCACCTGAACAGAGGTAAAACAGAAATCTCAAAATGATTTGTGATGGGACTAGTTAGCACTGACAAATCCAAGATATTCACAAACTGTACAACATAAAAGGGGGAAGAAGGAATGCATTGAAATGCAGGTACCAGAACATGTCTTGCCTCAAAATAATAAGAAAAATAATGTGGAGCCTCTTCTACCTTTTACACTATTTGTTGTCGTAAAATCAAGTGGGAAAGTAGGCAGACTCAGTAGCTCTTTCTTTGACTCAAAGGTACTCCAGTGACTAAACTGCAGGACTTAAAGCCCTTTGGGCACCTCTGCACTTCATGTATGGACTCTAAGGAAAAAAATCCCACCATACTGGACACCAAACCCAGCAGAATTTCTTCCTGAAGCTTTGACATGTTATAGAGATTTAAGGCACTTTGATATTTACTCTGTGTTTGATATATCCAAAGTATAAACAGTTTTTGCTTGTAATCCTTACCTTTCCCTCTCATATCATACCATATTCCATAATACTTTTGAATTACAAGTTAAATTTGAACAATTCAAAACTGTCTTTGGTGTCCCTTTATTTGCACATTACACATTTGGAAATATACAGGTCTGTCTGAAGTAGATTTTCCTCTTTTCGACCATATGTTTCTCCAATTTCTCAAAGCCAAAAGTAAAAAAACACAGGATACATAGATGCAACCCTTTGTGATCATTTAATTAAAAAAGCATTGCAGTTTACAACTAACAATCATGAACCAAAGGACTTTGGTAGTTTGCTTTATGGCAAAGTAGTTCTTACTTAATAATTATGCAATCAGAAAAAAATATCAGTTTTTTAAAAATTCCAGGTATTAAAAGAAACTGAAAGTAATTTTCATATTCTACAAGCTGAACCATCAAGAGGAAATATCCTGCATACAGCATCATGCCTCAGAGAGGGGCACTGGACACTTCATGAAGATCCAGTAAAATTAATTACTGTACTTCAATGTAGATAGAAGAGCACCCTATGGACTGCTCAAATGAAGAACATTACAAAATTCACCTGTGCAAGAGAACAGTGAGTGGGTGTGGCTCATCTACATTCACAGCTCTGTGTGAAAGGCTTTTCTCTGGCATACACTTCACTGAAGATAGTGCAATACTATTTTTGTTAATTTTTCTCAACCTTACACTTAGCAAGCCACTTATTTCATCACATTTCAATCCAAACATGAACTCCAAGTATTTGTATAAGAAATATGAAGAAAAAAATGTAATGTTTATCTAGTCCATATCTCTTCTTTCAAAAATTCATTATTCATAACAGACAAAACAAAACCAAGAAAACTACCATCCGCCACAATTTTTTTAGAAGCAAAATAAAATTATAAACACATATTTACTTTGCCTCTGTCTGCTTTCACATTTTTTTCCCTGGTAATGGTAGCACATCACATTTAAGAAAACTATTTTTTTCCTTCAGTAGCGGAAAAAGTTATTTATTATCTGTACGGTTTTAGGGGAAGAAAGAATAATGATTTTTAAGTCCTTGGAAATCACTGAAATTCATGAATACTATTTTTTTTACCAAATGCATTTAAAACATACTTATTAGCAACTAATGAGCTCACCTACAAATGCAGTAGCAATTAAAATAACTGTTAAATATACTATGTATCAATATCAAATTCTCTAATACAAAAAGCATGAAGTAGGAATTTTAATAAAACTACCAGAAAAACCCTATTTGAAATTCCTTATACACATCAAATATATTACCTATATATAAGCTTTTATACCTGTATACAACTATTTCTTCATACATTAGTTTCTAATGAATTACCACTTACCTTTTTCTTCCTCATATTATCATATTTCAAGTAGCATTCAGACACTGACCAAGGTTTCCATCCAACACAAAATCAGCTAAAGCTTGTTCCCCTTTCTAACTAAAGGAAACAGTGCTATTGAAGTAGTGTCAACAAATTCCCATATACTGAACTGATCATTGGATTTTGGTTGGTTGTTTTTTGTTTGTTTTTTTAGGGGGAGGAGGGACTTGGAGAAAGAATTAAGAGATGAATCAAAAATCCTTGACAGGTTTTTACTCTAGTTATGCTGAAAATCTTACAATCAGAAACTTGTGACTTGATCTGCCTTTATTTATGTATCACAGGAAGGAAATAATTAACATTCATGATGTCATTGCTTGAATTTTCAGTAGCAGTTCAGAATAAAAGCATAACCAAACCATTTTTCAGATTCACTGTAACTTACTGTGTATGTGTATTGCCACCTAGAGATTCAAGGTTATAACTGTAGCTGTGGAAATAATTAAGCCAGCCCAGTCATACTAGTTATTATTAAATGCTTCTTTGAACCTAAGTTTTGCTGTAGTAAACAGCTGAGTTTGTGCAGTCTCACACCTCTTACCACAGCCGTTGTCAGATGTTTTCACAGAAGTGTACATGAATTTCTGACAATGAATCTGCTGCAACCAGAACATACTGGCTAACACCAGACATTAATTATCTCTAGTGTCACCTGGAAACATACATTTGCACTCTTTATCTTCTTCAGGAAGAACCCTGTGGATTTTCCAGAAACCTATACACATAAGGATGTGCTTTTTAACTGTCCACTAAACTCTTAGCCTTGCCAACAGGAAGAAACCAGTAACACTGTCAAAATACTGAGAAACCTAATACATTTACTATTGATATTCATATTCAAATTACTGTACTGCTGCTGTGCTGAAGATGGAGCTAATGCTGAAAGTATTAATTCTTGTCATTGACCTGCTGGCCAGTTATATCTGCACTCATAGCCTGCGTTACTTCACGCTCTTTTTTCCTTTCTTTCTACCACAGTCTGCTTACTCAGCACATCGTTATCTGTGCAGCCTGTTTTTCAGAGTAGTTCTTCACTTTCCTGATTTGTACTGAGCTTTAAGCTTCTCCCAGATGCTTATCTATCTTGGGAGACATAAATATAAAGCAGGCCTTCAATAAACACAAGTCAGACAACGTAAACCAGGCCTTAAGTTTAGAATTATGCAGAGAATTTACCAAGACATGGTGATTGTACTACTTTGCTGTTTAGATCTGCTCTGAAACAAAGTGAACTCAAGCACTTGACTTCTCATGATTATGCCTGTACCTTTGCTATGCTACTTGCAGATGCAGCACCCTTATCAGCCTGGGTCGTGTCTAGATCTGGTGACCCTTTACACGTTCGTATGCTTGTGACACTGGTTGTTTTTTTTTTCTTTTAGAGAAAAATATTTTAGAGAATAGCAAACTCCCATGTACTTAGAATATAAATGATTTTTTTTTTCTGAAATAAAAAAACATATTGACAGTTACTATGTAGTTACTGAATGGTCTCAGAACTTGTGCCGACGTTTATTTTAAAAGAACATTTTCTTCTCACTGGACATTAATGCATATGCAAATTAAAACATCTTAAACTTACATGCGGTTTACATAGAACTTTTAAACGAAAGGTTTCTGGAAAAATGGATAAAAAGTCAAGACCAGCATTTTGGTAATTCACAGTTGACACACTGCACCTCACGACACCAGACACTGAAAAATGTAATTTTTTGATCACACCTTTTGTCAGCTCTAAAGCAAAGTTTATGCAACCTATCATCATCCCCCCTTACCTTGCCCAGCTTTTTGTGTAACCAAACTCTCAGAGTACTTTGAAAAACTTTTCCAAAGCTTTTGAATTTACCTCTATTTGCAAACAGATGAATGGAAAAAATTAATCAGCTTAGCAAATGCTCTGAAAGTAGCTGTAACATTCCAGCCCATTAGAGTCCACACTGGAACAAACTAAGAGGAAAGTGCTTGCCTACAGCGTAATTGCAAATGAAGTAAACATACAGCCTACAATACACTGCAAGTTCAATTTGTTTTAAATGGCTTATTTATTTTGTTATAGAACAATCAAACATGTATTTCAAAGACACTCTCTTGTTCCACGAGTACAATGGAAAGAGAGATTTTAATACTAAAATGCAGCCTATTGTTAGGACATATGCATTGTGTATGAACATTCAAGCAGATTTTAAGTGACTAAAGTATGCTGCAAAGATATTAACTAATAATGCAAAATGCTTGACCCTGAGAATATTGAATGGTGTGAAATATTATAAATCCCACAAATATAGGAATGAATATATTATCTAGGGTAAAAAAACCCTAGGTAGTGTAACCAAACCAAACATCTCAACAAATTAATAAATCTAACTCTTCACTAATTTATTTTGGTTAGAGTAAATATGAAATAGGAGTTGCATTCTTGCCAGAAAAGGTTTTTTTAAAAAAATTTCAAGTACCTCTTAAGACAAGTTCATGTATTTGGACTTTAAAAAAAATGTTAAAATGTTTGAGAAAAATACATTGTCCAAATATGTATCCAGCTAATGTAACAAAAGGTAGAAGCATATCCAGACAAGCATCGTGAAATGCTTGAGCCACGTCCTTTCTTCAGCAGGTATTCAGAGACCCTAACACGTTAAATGAATAAGCAACAAAAAAATACAGGTACCTATACAGCACAAACACTGGAAAAAGTTTCCAAATATTTACCAAGAAAGTTAAGCTGACTATTTTATGCAAAATGACCCAATAAATCAACAAAATTATAGACACAGCAATCTTAAGAAATAAAGTCAAGAACTTCACACAGTAACAGTCCCAAAGTTTTCAAATACATGCAGGTAAAACTTTATTGACCTTTAGCAAATACATTATTAAAAAAAGAATAAAATTCAAAAGTGGCCTTCTTTAGTGACGATTCCAGAAAAAAATACAGTATTTTCTATCTTGAAAGACAAATCATATTTGCAAAATCTAACAGTCTCCCCATACAACTTCAATCTATTTTTAAACACATGTATTTCTAACTGTACTTTGATTTGTAAATAAATTGCAAATCACGAGCAGTAAATTTGTATTTCACAGCAAAAAACACTAAATCAATCAACTTTTGTAAAAAATTTCTGCAAAATCCATAGTCTCTGCAAAAACTACACCTCAGTCAGTAAAGTCTGAAAAAGAGTATGCAGTAATTTTAATGTTGCATTTACTTTTTTGACACATCTGAACAAACTTGCCATTGAGATGCTACCAACTGACGCAGAGCTAACATCACAAAGACTAAGAATAGCAGTAATCTGAGAATAGACCAAAAACCTAAATGCTGGGTATCCACTGTTACGTATAATATGAAAAAGGTGAAAACACTTTTTCAGAATGAGAATGTGAAAAACGTTCAGAAGAATGGCAGCTTACAGAAAAAAAATATCCCCTTTTCCTTCCCCCTCTCTGCCACACAAGTTTTTGGTTTGCATAGAAAAGGGAATGTTTTGTCTGGTCTTGACAGACTCTTATTTTTTGGTTTAGCTACTACACAGAAAAAGATCACATTAAAAATCACTACAGTTTGTGTGCTTTATGATAAATTCACATTAAATAGTTCACTTTCAGGTACCACAGTTACGTCTTTTTGTTCAGGACAGACAAAATTATTTTCTATTTCTCTTTGACAGGTAACATCCCCATCTATTTCTTTTAATTGCATCCCAAAGTTCTAATTTTCTGTATTCTTTCAGTCTGCCTCCATGTTTTCAAGTATTCTTCTTAGGCATTGTAGCCTCCTCCATAATGCATGCCTCCAGAGAGCTTACTATTAAGTACCTAATACTGATTATTCCATCCACTTACACAACTCAGACTTGCTTTTGTAGACTGCCACAACAGTTTCTTCAAGACAGCACAAGCATGCTTATTATTCACTTAAGCAACTACACCTGGATCCCAATGGAAACAAGTTTCCTGCGAGTAGATGTACAACTATGAAACAATTGTTCAGGTTTCCATTTCAGTCTCTGTGGCATCAGTCCTCGAAGAAGTTTTAACATTTGATGAAGTCTCCTCATCTAGGTTCTGAATATCAGACAAATCAAGAGTAGGCAGAGGTGCTCTCCAGTACAGGAATGAGTTATACTGATAGAATTCTTCTTCTTCTTGCTTTGAAAAGAGACAGATAAAAATGAAAAAAAACCCATTAATGTGTATCCTAGCAGTAGAAAATAATAAAAAGAAACTAAACCAAGGAGGACTTACACAGCTGTGACATACTAAGTTCTTACAATTTTCTGATTTTGAAGTAAATCACAATTTTGCCTTTTTAAATGCTCTTGCAGAGAACTATCATACAACCTCTGTGAAATACTTCCGTAATTACACCAATTTCTTCAACTTACAGTCTCTGCACAGAAAAATACTGTAAAACTTGTGCAACTATTGGACTTTGCATACAAAACTGCTCACTTTTTTATTCTCGTAACAGCATACAAATTTCATGCACATTTAGCTACATCAACCCAGAGGATGACTGCAAGATAAATTAAGCATTGTGTAGTGTTTCTTTTCTGCGTCTTAATTTCATAGTCAAGAGAGCAAAGTTTAAAAACTAGAAAGTAGTACCAGAAAAAAACTTAAGAGAAACATGTACTTATCTACTACTTTAATATGGCATAACATTTTTTAATTTTTTTTTAATGTCTATTAGATAACCCACTGCCTATTTACAAACATGTGGTTATAAACAGTGGTCAATCTGTGCATGTTTCTGTGGAGATGATACACAAAAGAAGAATTCGTAAGTCACTCATTTGCTCTTGAGCACTTGAGTATTTTCTTCTGATATATAGAAACAGTGAATGCTGCCACAAACCTAAAATAATTAATTTCCATATAATATTGGTTTGCAGTTATCTAACATACAATTAAAATTTTTAAATATTTTACTTTACTGTCTCAGCCATAACAGGTGGTGAACAGAAATACTTTTACCAAATAAACTGGTATAACTTTTTTGGTATTTCTCAGATCATAGTGCGGCTTGGGGGGAGGTGAATGCACCACCACAATCCATGCTACAACTAAACTTCTCTGGGCCTCTACAGTATGCCTCTTGAAAAAATTCATTTGTCTTGTTGGCTTTGCAACAGAAAAAAAAAATGTAACATTCAAAAAATAGCAGTCAGTATCCCTATACCCTCTCAAGTACTGAAAAATGAAACATCTTCCCACTTCCCAAAAGAGAGCATATGAAAATTCACCATACTTCCCATTTAAAGAATATGCTTTTCTATTTGTTACCACACAGACTTCACCTGAACTACAATCTGTTGTGCTACATAACCTGTTTCTGCTGCAAAACCCTCCACTATTCAAGACCTAAAATAATTAAGAGAGGATGAAAGGTGTAGATGTTTCACAGCAGCAAGATGGCTGTGCCTGTAGGTTACTACTCACGTCAATTTGCTCATTGGGAAAAGACTGTCTTCAGAAAATACGAACAAAAATTTCCATTAATGGGAATTGAGACCAAAACCAATTAATGGAGTGCCAGTGTAACAAAAGGATTAACTGTACTGAAAATGGAAGAAGGCCAAACTAAAAGTAATTGCCCACATTTCTATAAATATTCTTGCAAATGAAGGTTTTGTATTGCACAGCATTAACAACAATCAACAACGTGTGGAAGGGATGGTTTCCCAGTCTGTACTCCAACCTTGGCAGCCTCATTCACACAGAACTGTACAGGACAGGTGGCTAACAAACTATTTGAAAAAAATCTCTGCCAATGGAGTTTCAGAAACTTTCAAGTACCTTATGTTTAATCTGAACTCCCTTTATATTTCAGTAAGTTTCTCCTCATGCTGAGAGCTTAAAACTTAAAAAAAGTACTTAAAACCAGAACCCTGTACTTTGTATGCACAGAGTAAATGACTGCATTCTTGTCTCAAAGGTATTAGAATCTAAACCTTCATAAACACAAAATATGCATACTCTTAATTTTGGACTCAGACTACATACTTGATTAATCTCAAAACCATTCAAGTCTACAGAGCAGCCGTATTTCAGTGTATTGGTAACTCCCAGGTTCGGTGTCAAAACAAAAAAACCCATCAAGCAGAAAGACAGGCACAATGCTAATTTTACATAAAAGGCAAAATAAAAACATTCACCTAAATTTCAAAGTAGGTTTTGAGAAGTTCCATCAAGATAGGTAATGTAGCAAGTTCAGAGATACAAATGCTCAGTTTCTACTGATTAAGTAATTTTTAAGAAGCTAGTCTTCCAGCTCTAGTTGCAAAAGTGTGCTTGCAATTAAAATTTAAATAACATTGCTTCTCTGGCCAACCGTAATATAATTGGAACTGCTTTAAACTTTTAACAGTACGGAATTAAGAGTATCCTGATCAAGCTTATAAACGTAATGCAAAACATAAACCACAAACAGCAAAGAATAATCCCAACCTAGGGACTGTATTTTCAGAAAAGTGTAAAAATCATCATCAGAAATATCTTTATAAAAGACTGAAAATATACAGATAGGACTTAAAAAAAAAAAGGATGAAACATTCTTGCCTGAGGTGTTAACTTTATTTTAAAACTACAACTTATTCTATACAATATTGCACTTAGAGAAACAACCTGTTAAAAATACAGTCCTACAGAAATATTAATACTTTTTAGTGTGTGGAAATTCAAAGGATGTGTGGTCTTCCTACCACTGCTAAAGCTTACATAACTATACCGAATAACACTGGGGATAAGAATCCAGCATTATATTTGTGATGGAGTCAAATTGTTCTTACGGGGTTCGCTTGATTTGTTTAATTGCTATGCTTCAAAACACGCTTGCTCTCTCTTCAAAAATGAGAGAAGTTCTTGTGTTTAAATGTCACAGCCTGAAAAAGGCTGTAGTTTTCACAGGATGTAGAATTTTTCCTCAATTTCTTTTTGCCTTAATTCTACCATCCATCATAAAAAAAAAATCACTACCCGACCAACCAACAAGAAAGAAAACCCACAAAAACACAGAGCAAGAGAAAGAAAAGCCACTATATTCTTTACAGATGGGTTTACAGATGAGTGTTATCCTGTTAAAGGCCCCAGCTTCTCAAAACCAGAGCCTACAATTGTAATTCAAAGTCCATCTAACCTGATTAGACTTTCTGCCACATCTGTATCACTTGATCTAATATTGTGGTCTTACTTAAAAGGTGGGATGGAAATTGACTTAAATACATCAGACGTCTAGGGAAGTGTGACATTTGATCTAGGATTTTATTTTCAGAAAATTAAAACTTTATTGGTACCAAATTTTGTTTTCTGAACAACTGTGTAAAGCACAATCAAAAACGAAAAAAACGTATACTGTTCAAAGTTAACCAGAAAAGTAATTTCTTATACCCTGATTTGTATACCCTGATCGTTAAATCACTGATACCCTTCCTTTGACCACCGTCTCCAACAGATGTTTTGGTTAAAAGACAGCTTCGGTATTGCTATGAAAAGGCCAAACACGAAGTTCAGGAAGCTGATGCTGGGTCAGTAAGGCTGACCCTTACACAACAGAGATGCCACCAGAATACTCTCAGGGATGAGGCTGGGGACAGACTCGGGTGAGAGCTCCTGACAGGCTGTTTCCCATCAGTTCTCCCATGGAGGGCGGGGAGGGGCGGAGCGGAGGAAGCTGGATGCTCTTTCTCGTTTCGAAAACGAAAATAAGAAAAAAAACCCAAAACAAGAGAGGCTTAAAAGTCCAAGACCCGATTAATCCCGTTACACAGCGCAGGGGCTGCCCGGCACCACAGGCTGTGCCGTGCCCG
>JAWWMP010000093.1:4056038-4068581 GCA_035047865.1 Dendrocincla tyrannina
ATCATAATGCAGGACACCATTGTACAGTGTTCCCCTAAGGACCCTACAGAAGGCTAATAACCAAATAATCTACAAATCACCACAGATGAGAGTGTGGAGTCTAGTGCTTTTTGAGTAACATCAGAATTACACAAATGCAATTCTGTTGATGTCAGCAAGCTCAGAGGAAGTGGGAATAGAACTTTGAATTTCCTCTTTAGAAACAAAGTTGGTTGTTTCATCTACAGACATGACAGTGGAGACCTCTGGTGCTTATTCTTTGCAAATTAGTACCTATTATGGCTTGCCATTGGATTAGAAAAAGCAGTTACTTTGAAAGAGCAGAATAATAATTTGAGATGATGAGAAAAATCTGAGATCGGTAGACCTTTTTTTTTTCATTTTCCTTCCAATGGATTGTCAATTATTAAATACCCTATAATGTGTAGGAACATATGCTTATTTACCAATATGTTGCAAACAATATATGAATACATATTGCAAGTAATTACACTGATTTTCTCACTTCAATGTAAAATTTGATAAAAGATGGATTACCTCAAAAAAAGATGTGACTTGTGTATCTTTTTAGTGTGCAGGTAGAGGGAGTATGGCATATCCAGAACACATTCAAACAAAGCAACATACCTTCCTCAAAATGCCAGTATCAAAATGCCAGTAGTCATGTTAGCTACATATTTTCTATGGGCTTTATTGGGATCCATTTGTCTTAACCTTGCCTTCAAGAATGCAGGAAAGTTGTAGAATGACAGAGATCCCTTCCAGCAGTTTTTATCTCCCTTACATCATTTTTTAATTGTTGTTTTTCTGGAAAGAGAAATCAAGTTTCATGAGAAATATTTCATAAGCAATAATATTCAGTATCACATTTTTATTCATTTGTTCTTTCTGTTGCTAAAAGGCCATACAGTTAAGACTCTTACAGGATTAAATGAAAATGAATTTGAAGCATCTTCCCTATTCATTAGCACCCACTGAATGAAATAGAGGAGTGGTCATATTTCTCCAGTAACAAAACATACATTCCATTTGGAAAACTAGACAGCTGTTGTCTCTGGGGTGTGTGTGCACAACAGAAATTAGCTCTTTAAGTTTTTTGTAATTTCTAGGGGATGGTGTCCTGAAAGGAGTGTGAGTTCCATTGTAAAGGCTGGGCACTGTAGGAGTGCAAGGAGGATTACACAAGATTTCTCATAAGTCCAAAAGAAGTGTGAAAACTCAGCCCCTACTTTGGAATTGTTTCAAATTGCTTCAGGTTGTGCTCTAAAACTGTCAGTAGAGTTAGAAACCTATTTGAAAAGTAAAGGGAATAAGAAGGTAAAAGACATGTCAACAACCGTTTTGGGCTCTTAGCTACTGCACTTATCCGGTGGCATTAGCCTCAGCATCAGTCCTCAGCAGTGCTACAAAACTCATGGTGTCACTCTTCTGTATTTTGGATTTGAGTTGTGTCCTCATGCATTCATGAATGTTTTGTAGTAAAATAAAAGCAATTGCACTTTCTAGATCACAAAATAACATTCTCAATGGCTTCGTAATTAAAACTGTGAGATGTTTTAAAGCACAGACTACGGGAGCCAATGAGCTGGCAAGATGTCTGCTGGGGAACTCTAAGGACATTCCTGTGTTAAATGATGATTGATAGTGATTTTGTGAATGCAATCTGTAACTCACAGACAATGGACAACTACTGCATATGAGTATGTGCTTAGATGTGTTATTAAGTCATCTTGATACCGTGTAGCTATGCACATTTTTCTGCTTTTTTCTTGCATCTGTCAATTTCAATGTAAACTATAAACTGTAATGTGAAATATATTCTTGAAAAATACTTACTTAAGTGACCATGGTAATTTAAGTCTGATGAAGGATAATAATTTTTGTAAAATATCACATATGAAGAAAAGAACTAATTTTTATTTTGCTTAAAACATCCTCAAGTCTATGTGTACCAGCAGACGAGTCCATGCTGAACACCAGTAGCCTTGGGCTTGTATTATTTCTTTTTGTCTTGTTAGGCATACAAAAATTTCCAGGGTCTAAAAGGCTTTTCATGTATCTGAAGATTATTAAGTCTAACCAGAAAGAATGTATGTGACCACAGGCTACTTGAGACTATAATAAGAAGTGCTCTTGTCCAAGTCATTGCAAAGGCTAGTCTAGGTTTGTCATTTAGAACTGCCTTTTTAACCTGGACTGTTCTCATATTTCCATTTGGTACTCCAGATTGAAAGCATTTATATTGACCTGGATCTCACAAGGTTTTTATCAGGAGTAAGGCTCACCACAGTGGGTCAGGCACATGTAACTTTAGACTAAATCACTTTGGTGTGTTCTACAACAAGCTCAATAGGCTATTGAAACACTGATGGTGGATGTTGCTGCCCTTTTATTAAGCTGTGGCAGCTATAAAGAGATCACACTACCTGCTTTCTGCTTCTTTCCACCAGCAGTCCTAAGCATTGACTGTGAGTCATATACATATATGTATATATATTTATATATATATATATGTATATATGTATGTATGCAACTGGGATTCCTAACGTACATTGTGGGTGTCATGAAGAAAAGGGTCACCTATTCCAACAATCCAAGGGCCAGAAAAATAGCAAGGGACAGAGCAGACCTTCAGCCATAATCAAGACTTTTTCCATTTTTAAGTACTTTATGCAGTGCAATATCTGTTTTGAACTGGATCAACCAATTAATTGTAGCCACAGCAGCCTAAAAGAAGTCATCTTTGAGAGCAGACAATTTAAACAAATCAAGAATGTTAGTGATGCACTGTATTTGCAATTCGTTTCCAACTAAGCACCTTTGTATGGCAGCAAGCAACTCAGTTTCAAAATTAGCTTTATAATACCTGACAACTTCAGATTCTTTTATTCTTAAATGATTTTTCCTAAATTCAGGGGATAAAACCATGAAAACAAAACTAAAAAGAACCAAAACCAAACAAACAAAGGAAAAAAAAAACCCAAACAAACAAACAAACAAAAAAAGGGCCAAACAAAACCAACAAAAAACTCCAAATACACAAAACAAAACAAAAAGCACAAACAAGCAAGAACAGCAAAGAGTAAAAACCCCGTACAAATTATTAAAAAATCCTCCAAAATCACCTTCCAAAAAAAGGAAAGATATTTGGATGGAGTTGTTTAAAATAAAGGTTCAATTAATGTAAAATGGATGATGTTGGTTTCAACATTTGGTTTCTTTTCCTTTTGCTAATTAAACTATTCCAGTAAAATTTTACAGAGTGCCACTGTCAAAACTATTTTGCATATTGCTATGCAAAAGTAACTGGGAAACAACTTTTAAAAAGCAGTATAGAAAGTTGGTTAACCTTATAAATGCACTTCCCATGGTAGAATGGTAGAAGAGGATACAGAAGATTTCTAGATGTAACTGAAATTAAAACCTCATAATTCGATTAATTCCCTGATATATTGGCAAGTGATCACTGAATTCAATAATCTAGACAGATTACTACAGGACTTCTATTTATAGGGATGCATCTGGTATTGTGGCAATTGCAGCTAACTGAATTACTGCCATGTCCCAGCTATGCAAAATGCATCAATGCTGCAAGAGGAATCTGCAGAACTCTAGATGCAATATCAGGCCAGTTGGGGAAGCATATATACTAACTTATTGTCAAACATTACTATAAGTAATTAATGAACAGTCATGTTGTGTTTAAATTTTACATTCTACATTTTTTTATCATGTCTAATGGAAGAGGAACTTACAAATTCAGAGACTGTGAAAGGAACTACCTAGTATTTTAAGGAAACCTACAATATGAGAATTTGTTTAAAAAAAAATCTAGAACACCACACCCACAAAACAAAAAATAAGCAGCTGGGGAAGGTGAGGAAGCACAAGCGGGCAAGTGTGGGTGTGTGTTTGGGTGTATGTGCCCTTTCTCCTGCAAGTGTCAACAGCTACATCTAGTGTTCTGAGGCAGTATGGACAATTTCTCTACAGGCAAACTGTATCTCAGGAAATCATTATGTATTCTGCATTCAAGAGAGAAGAAAATATTTTCTCCAATGTAGAGCTATGTAACAATATTGATGCATCACTGAAGGTACTTTTTTCTTTTTTTTCCAGCTAGTCTTGTGCAAATTAATCTATGGAGACTGGGGACTCTGCGTCATTGTAATTTTTTAGTTGTGTATTTGTAAGAGTGTCATATACGGCATTTGTGTCTTTTCCTTATTAGTAGGCTAAATGCACATATAGATGAAATGAACTTGACTTATAAATTCCAAATTCTTAGATTTACACTTTGTGGAGTGGGATTAAGCAACTTCAGTTAACTGGCCACAGGTTCATATTTGAGTTTGATAGAAACACTTAATTACAGCATTGTTTCTGTACACACCACGTAGGTGTACCACAGAGTAACAAGATCTTCAGTTTTCCTTAATATCAATTATCCTGGTTTTCAGACACTCTGGAAGCATTCATCTCAATCAATTAGAGGCAAGCGACATATTTCAGACAATGGCACATGATAATTTCAGATTATGCAACAAAAAAAACCCACACAGCCCCTCCAGTCTTTTCTGAACAGGATTGTGTTTGCAGGAATAATAAACAATCAGGAATAATAAACAATGTATGGTATTTATTCATATCCAGTTATTATTTGGAATAAACAAGCATGGAAGCAATATTACCAATTCAGAAATCAAGAAAATTTATTTGTCAATAAATTCATACTAGTTGAAATGTGAAACATGCAAAAGTATACGAAAAATTTCCTAATTTTACTTATAATTAAACATGCATGACTCCACAAAAAGTGAAGTGCTTTGCTGTAAAAAGCCAGAAATAGCAGAAGAAACTTTAAATTCAATTGGACTTCTTGAAGCCTGACATAACCTTCCAAGAAGCTTCTAAGAAATTTGTCAATAGTTTAGCAGCCAATATTTAGCATAAGTTAGAATATAACAAGAGGTGGTGGAATAAGAAACTGTTGAATTTCAAAATGAATAAAACTGAACAGTAAGAAATTAAATAATTCTATTCATACATCAAACTGCATTCATCATCTATTTGGAAAAATCGAACGGCATATTTTTATAATGACCCACAATCCTTTAATGTGGAGAGGAAAGAAGGACTAAGCAGAGTTTGAAGTAAGTGGAATAAATGTATTTGCAGAGGTAGATTATTATTGCTAGTCAAAGAAATGCATATTATACAATACTAATTTGCTGCAACTGCTCAGGAAACCTATATTAGTGTCACAATGAAAATGTAATGTAAAGCTCTGCGTAAGCACAATCAAAGAATATATGAGATCTAATTTCTGCCTTTCTTTATTAAGACAAATCTAGAAATATTGTGATTCATAGATTTGTAAAAAATAGCATAGAAGATTATGCTAAATATGGTAAATGTGCACCTTCTCCAGCTGTGATAACTTGCCACCACTTTTGTAAATCTGAATTCTTTAGAAGCAGTGTTTAGCTTTTCCATATTTGATCCACCTGAATGAAGGAGGTACTTCAATAGGTTGTAACAAGACACTAAAAACTAAAGCCCAGATTTTTAAAGAACTTTTTGTCTATAATTTCAATAATTTGAACAAAATTGGGCATATGATAAAAGTCCTAAGCAATTGATGACATTGGGCACATGGAGATGGAAAGCCAGGCTAATTTCAAAAAATTAATTTATGTAGTTTTATCTTTATGTTATGTAAACATACAGGGCTGTTTAGCTGTAGCACCTTGCCATAACATCTTCTACCATGGTGTTTATTAGAGGTTCACACTTATTTGTTCAATCTATTGAATAATAAACACAGACCATGTATGTGATGAATGAGTCCTTTCAAGTACAAGGTTTTCTGTAAGCAATCAAACACATTTGCTACAGTTTTAGGGTGGTTTGGTGATGTGTTCAGTTTGTTTGGGTTTGTTTTTTTTTTTTTCTTCATAGTCTACAATTGCCTGTCTGGCAGTTTCGGTGCTCTGAGAAACCCCTCTTTGCATCTCCCTGTGAGAATACATCAGCTAGGTCTTTTTCCCTACTTGTTCCTTTTGAAACCAGAGTCCCATGGAGGGGAAAAAAAAAAAATGCTGGAGCGGGGAAAAAAATAATAAATACTTCTTTATCTCTCTTTAGTCCTACAGACTGGAAAACAGTGTGAGGATAAAAACTTCGTCTGTTTGAGACTGAATTTCTGTTGTAATTCCTTGTCCTTGTTCTCAACTTAGTCACGAGGTGGCATCAAAGCTCAAATTGTTTAATATACCATTTGGAAACTCCGTCTTGCCTTGTACTTGCCTCTCTCATTGTTTGTTTAGTCAGGGCAAGGTGAAAAGGGCCAGAAAAGCATTTACAGTGAAAGACAACCAGAAAAATCTGTTCAACTCATGCAGATGGTTGATCAGAAAGTAATAATAACTTAAATATGACAAATGTAGCATATCTAGTGCATTTTATCAAACAGTAGTGAAAGAATTATTGCTATTTGAAGGAATGGTTTTCCAATACTTTCTAATTGATTTCAAAATCAACATGCCTTAAGAAAGCTTTTCCTAGTGAAGATTCAGGGTGATTCTTTCATTTACGTGGTTACTTTGAAGCTGTGACCTCACAGTACTTTTCTGCTTATAGACTATAAGTGTATAATGATGAAAGAACACCATAGTTCAATCTTATTGCTTTTCTTGTGACCCCTTGTTGCTCTCCCCACCAACTTACCATAAAGCTAGGAAGCCCTTCTCCTGGATTTCACTATGGCTTTTTTTGTAACATATTTACGGACATTTTCTTTCCTCTTGATTTCATCACTTACCTCCTCTTCATCAGTTTTAAGTGGCTGGGTGGCCATTCCTTCTAATGGAGGTTAGTGGGTTGACATTCCTCACAACTCTGATTGCAGTAATCCTCACCCTACTCAAACTCTACTATATGACTTTTCAGTAATATCATATCTCACTGTCTTTAAAACATGACATGCTACTGTCCTCCTATCCTATGTTCACACTTGATTAAAGGCTTCTTTACTTTTGTAGGCTGCTTTGAAAATACTTCCTCCAACTCAGAAGAGGTATGACAAAATTCATAAACATAATTTAAAAATTAATACAATATTCATTGTGTTTCACTAAAATTCCAGCACTGACTATGCCCAAGCAAACCTTCCTTTGGAGAGCCTGAGTAAGCACCAAGCAGTTCTTTTTGGTATAACTTTGTTGTGGTAGACTTTTTGTTTGATTTTGACATAAGTTTAGAGAAAGAGTTGAAAATACCTTTCTTTTTATTATTTTGCATCTCTTATTTTTCCTAATACTGGTGCTTAATTTCTGACGTTGATTAGGAAAACAGCTGCAGAAAATCTGTAAACATCCTTCCTTGGTAAAAATACATGGGCTTATTCCATGCCTGCAGCTCAGCACAGAGAAAAGCATGCTATTGAATGGAGTCCTTAGGAACTTCAACTTCAGACTCACTTGCAGTGACATTTTGTCCTTTGATGCAGAAAGATAAGTGCACACAAGACCCAAACAACCTTTGCTTGCTTGTCTTCTGTGGTAACTCAGCTTTTCTTAACAATATCCTGACTAGAGTCAGACTACTTAGACCTTCACTTACATTTTGCTGCTGGTGCTTCTATTAATTTGCATAGAAAAGACAGACTCTTTGTACTGGTCCATTTAATTCTTTCTCTTTCGCCTTTACTGTGCAGCATTGCCCTTTAGGACAAGGGTTGCCCTTTCTTAATGCTAGGAAATCAACTTTCCACTTGGGTGCTAGCATAACTGAAAACCATTCTTTTTTTTAACTTTAGAAACATCCCTCACCTCCACTCAGACCATCAAGGGGCCTTCTGGCAGTGAAATAGATGCTGCAATCACTCTGTTTCACAACTGTTAACCTCAGTCTTATGCTTTGCAGTACAAAATTTTTTGGACTGTAGTAGTTGGTTGCATATTTCCCATGGAAATGTAACAAATACAACATAACATTGAAAACACTTGTGAAATAGCCATATGAGAAGATTTTTTTTTTAAAAAGCTTCTTTTTCTTTTTTTTTTTTTTTTAGAAAATGTGTATGGAAGTAGTTCCCCCACCATACAGAAATGTGTGCCTGTCAGACAAGAATGCATGCCTTGGTGGATTCAGCTGGCTTGCTGCAGTAGTAAAACTGTGACTTCTTGTTGATACACCATTACACAGACCCAATTCTTCCTCTTCAAAACAAGCAGCATTTGTAGAAGTAGACACAAATAGAATACAATCAAAATGCAACTACTCTAGCCTCTAGCAAAAATGCATACATACAATACTTTAAAATACACTGAAATGTCTTAAAATTAGGAGAACTGCTTATAATGCAGCAATGTAATAATTTCCTCTGTTGTATGGTCCTGAAAAACTTGATAACCACAGCTTTTTTTTTTTTATAATTAATAGCATGATTAACTTTATACCACCTCCACCTTTACTCAAAATGAAAATTCTAGGTGATCACTTGTTAACATTTTGAATAGTTAGGCTGGGCTCTCACAAAGAATGTGGTGCTGCTTACACCTTGAACTCAGCCCAAAAAAAAAGACTCCTTCAAATAAATTTAATTTTCAATCATTATTTCAGCTTTAATTGGAAGTAATTTTAAAAACCTGCTATACTTTTTTTTTAATTAATTTTTGGTGGATATACCTCTTGAAAATATTCTTTCTTATGATGATGAAATCAGATTCTTTCCCTTTGGGCAGCTGCAGGACCTCTCAATTTCACAAAGATTGAAATGTTTAAACAAGAGTTTCACTACTAGGCCTAATTTGATTACTAGTTAATTAGTTATGACCCATTTCTCTAAGGGTCAAGAGAGAAATACAGATGGCATCCATTCATTGAAGTTTCTTAAGTTGTATTTGGTTGTTAGCTATGTCAAAGAGGTCATTACAGTATGTGTGCCTTATATACCCATCACTAATGGTGTTCCCCATAGTTCAGTTTTGGGGCTGGTACTTTATTGGTGGCCTTGACATGGGGATTGAGTACACACTCAGTAAATTTGCAGTTAGGTGACAGTGTTTATCTGCTCAAGGGTAGGAGGGCTCTGCAGAGAGACACAGACAGACTCAACCAATGGGCTGGGAAGAGCTGCAAGAGGTGCAACAAGGCAAAGTGCCAGGTCTGTACTTGGGTTGCAGCAAACCCATGCAGTGCTACAGGTTTGGGGAGGAGTGTTTTGAGAGCTGTTTGGCAGAAAGAGACTTGGCATGCTGTTTGACAGCCAGTTGAGCATGAGCCAGAATTGTGCCCAGGTGGCCAAGGAGGCCAATGGCATCTTGGCCTGTATGAAGAATACTGCAGCCAGCGGGACTAGGGAAGTGATTGTCCTCCTGTATTCTACACTAGTGAGGCCGCACCTCAAGTGCTGTGTTCAGTTTTGGGCCCTTCACTTAAGAAAGGACATTGAGGTGTTGTAGCATGGCCAGTGAAACAGCAACAATGCTCATGTAAGGGTCTAAAAAACATGTCTTATGAGGAATGGCTTGAATGACCTAGGTTTGTTCAGTCTCAAAAAGAGGAGGCTTGTGGGAGCCTCATCACTCTTTACCTGAAAGGAGGCTGTGGTGAGGTTAGACCCAGTTTCTTCTACTGTGTCTGCAGTAAGAGGACAACAGGAAATGATTTTAAGCTAGGATAGGGGACATTCAGATTAGATATTAGAAAAAAAAAATCCCTGTTAGGGTGGTCAGGCTCTGGAATAAGCTCTCCAGGAGTCACTATCCATGGAGGTGTTCAAGATATGCCATCTGGATCTGGCACTGGGTGATATGGCTTAGTAGTTTAGAGGTTTTCAGTGGTAGTGCCAGATTGATGACTGGAGTTGATCATTTTGAAGGTCTTTGTGCCTTGACCAATCTATGATTCCATGATTGCTTTATTTCACTGTTTAAAATCTCAAAGCTTTCTGGTACACTAACTGCTTTAATTACCAGATAATAACCATAAATGTATGATCATATATATAAACAAGTCTTTGAATGCCACTGACTGTGTCATCCAGTTTCAATGGCTTTCTCTGTCTTGTTCTGCCATATATTTATAAATTATTTATTTTGTTACTCTGCAGAAAAATATTTCTAACTTAAAAAATAAGCAATGCAAATAGGATTTTTTTTCAGGAAAAAACTATAACCATGTATTATACTACAGATGTACCACCTAGCCTACTGATATTTTCGTGGTTAGTACTAGAAGGTTAATACCTTGATAATTGATCACTCACCCTTCAACAAGGAACTTAGGTTTTGACCAGATTAATTTTTGTGCTGCCATGACTGTAAATAATGTTTTGATTATTTACGAGAATGTACGGATAGCAAGGAGAAAATCAGCACATAAAAAAGATATAAAAAATAAAACTTACATGATTCTCCACGTACTTCAGAGAACAGACACAGACAGCCTTATGTAACTCAAAGACTTTTTTCTGTTGGCAGAAAGGTCACAGAGTTATTTAATACGGACCAATGTGTAAACCAGCATTTCCCATTTTATACTGTTTTTTCTCAAGTCCACTTCCTATTTTTAGCATCTAAAAGCAGTGTTTTAGAGTACTCTTTCTAACAGCTGGGTTCCGTTAAAGGTGAATTTCTTTTGAAGTCAAATAGAACTTAAAACTGAAATGTGTTTATCTGAAAGTTCCCACAGAAAACCTACTAAATATCGTATTTTGTTGTGCAGCAGCATGTCAAAAAGCTGCATCTTCTGGGCTGGGTACTGGCTCAGCTCTGTATATGTCACTGAAATGAGACCTCAATGCATTAAGTGCCTCACAGAACTAAATCCTTTTATTGCTTGCTTTATAACTTAGGCAGTGAATAAGATAACAGAAAAAGATAAAGTTTTCTCAGCCCATGTGTAACCACAATTCCTGTCTGGGCTGTGCCCTAAAGAGATATAACTGAATAAATACTGCTATTTCTGTGGCAACAAGTGAAAAAGAACTAAAACTTAAAAAAAAAAAAAAAATAAAAGGCAAAGAGTTGCTGCATGAGAATGGATATGAGGTAAATAAGGTAAATATAGTAGGTAAAGTGAATTGCTTATTTCAGAATGACAGCTCACTAGGCAAGTCATAACATTAAATGATCTCAGCTTTCCTGTTAGCTAGTTCTGAGTTAATAAAAATTGTATTTATCTGGGTGATGGAAAACTGAGAAAACATGATGACCATAACTGAAAGGAACTAAGATGCAACCTTAAACTACTCCAAGGCAAGATGGCTCTGTATGAAAGAGAATTTTTTTATCTGGTTTTATCTTCTGCTGTGCTCTCTCAGTAAGCCAAAACAATATCCAAGTTGAACCATAGAAATATACACTACTATACCTATTTGCTGTGCTCTGAGGAATTCATCTAAGCAAAGGAAAAGAAAGGTTTTCAGAATTTTCCCATGTTCAAATTATTTCTTCTCATGCGTTATGTGAAGTCTGTTGAAATCCTAAAAAGTATCATATTGGCTTGAATTGTTTTAATTCCTCCCTTTTTTATTCTGGTATACAGAGAAAATCAATATTACTTAGCCTGGATTCTGAGTAGTCTCCCCAGAGGAAGTTAACCACAGAAATCTTGCTATGATAATAGAGAGTTTTAGCAACAAATAACATAGGAAAGAGTGCTGAACCATGATATGCAGTAAAGAACAACTTTGGAATATAAGGAAGTATCGTAACATGGTGTGGTGCTAAGTACTTCATATGGCTCAGCCATGGTCTCCTATTAACTACTTGGTAAAATCTGCAAATCTGTTTAAAATCTAAATGAATGCAGTAGAAAAGTTTACTTGTCCTGTTTTCTGCATAAGCAGAAAAATCTCTCCTCTAACTTGATTATCAGACCCTTGCGAAAGGCTGTGTTTCAGTCGTGTTAGAAAACTAAGGCTTCTTTTATCAGAGTATAAATGTAGGGCATATTGTATGCTCCTATAATTAGGACTTTCAACTTATTCTGACATACACAGTCATAATGTGTTTTCTTTGATCATGTACTGCATTTGGGAAACTGCCCTAGTATACCACTTTTTTTCTTCTTTTTTTTTTTTTTTTTTTTTTGAAACTGTTCTCTAGCAATTTTCCTTTTCTCGTTTCAGGTAAATCTCTCTGCATAAACAATGACTGGAGTTGGGATAAAATTTGGAATTTACATTTTATAAAAGCTTCACTACTTTAGCATTTTAGAGAGTGGTCTCCATAGAAGCAGAAAAAACATGAAAGTCTCAGAAGGAAGAGAGAGTGAAAAGTTTCATTTAGAATTCATGTGAAATACAAAGAAACTGAAGCAGTTGTGTTTTGGGGTTTTTTAATTGTCACATTCTTACTTTCTTGGAGTTGATCCAAATAAGGATTTTGTGTCTTCTAGGAGTCAATGTTGATGCACCTAGAGTTCATATTGCAATTTTGACATCCAATGTAATCCCAAGTATCTGAAAAACTGTGTTAGGAGTAAGAAGAATGATCTACTGAAAATCACAGAGTACCTTTTCTGTAAAATATC
>JAWWMP010000093.1:4105349-4117873 GCA_035047865.1 Dendrocincla tyrannina
GTTATAATATTTGCCAACTCTAAAAACACATGCAATCCATATAACAAAAGTTCCAACTAAAAGGTAAATCATCTCTTATTATATAAATCTGATTTTATTCCACTGCTGGAGTAGTTTAAGAGTAGTGTGACTAAATTTATAGAGCTGTGCTGATGTATATCTGATGTGACATTAGCTTCAGGCATAAGCCTACACTGACTGTTGATAACCATTTTAGAGCTTTCAGTACTAGAAGGTTAGAAAAAGAAAAATGTAGAAAGGGTTTACATGCTATGAACAAGCTTAAAAACTGGGTATGGGTTGTCAAACACTGCATCATTCCAGTATCCGATCCACAAAAAAGTGGGTAGAGTAGTCACAGTACAGTCAAGTGCTGACATAATTTATGCAGGAGGTACAGAATTGCTAAAAGTGGATGCTAAGACTGCTGAATGCTCTCATGTGTTCACATCTGTTTGGGAAATGCCTGTGCTTGACAACCTCATGTCACAAACAAACAAGCTTCTTAAAGAATTGATATCAAAGCTATTGTCAAAAATCAGGGTTTAATATAAATTTGTGAAAGTGCAATTTTAAAAATGTTTGATGGTACTTTATTACTTACTACATAGATGAAGCATACATAAAGAAGTCAGATTAGAATCAATTTAGAATGATTTACATGGAGACCAGGAAAGCAAAAGGGTAAGTGTGCAAAGGATACGGATTCAGAAAGGGCCCAAAAGGTTTGGCAGCACTTAGTCATTGACTACTTCAACATTTATACAGTTATTCAAAAAGATTTTCTGCAATGACAACAGTGACTTAATTATGGATTCAGGATAACAGCATTCATATCATAACCACACAGACGGGCACACAGACAAAGAGTTGTATACTTCTATATCATCTGGTAAAAAGAACCTATCAAAAATATCCCTTGAGGTCAGTCAAATACATCAAATCCCTTAGTATTTCTGAATAGGCATGGATTGCACCTCGAGGAGTATGTGTGTGTTGGGGCAGTATCAACTCAGACTTCATAATCAGTGACGGTCTTTCAAGTATTGCACATTGGAGAGCTGTCAAGTTCCAAAAGGCATCCCACTGGGAGAGAGGTGCTGGCACAGCTGCCAAGGAGAGCTCAGGGGGCCTCACTTGGGGCTTCTGTTCATGGGGTCATGAGTTGATTTGTTTTAGTCATCTGTCAGTCTCCATCCTGGCCACAATCCAAGTTGGTAGCTTCTACACTTTTTTCCCATAAAGTTCAGTAACAGTGGTACTATTCCACTTGAGCTACAATTAGTTTTTTCAAAAGGTCTCATAACAACGGTACTATTTCACTTGGGTTACAATTCAGGAAATGCTTAAGTTTGCTAAAGCAACAGCTATAGGAAATTCCTGCTAGCACAGAGTGTGCAAAACAAAATGTGATCTCTGGAAAGGGAATATCTTGTAATCCAATAATTAATAAAAAAGTGAGGATACTGTTTTTCATGACATTTTTCTTTTAAAAAATAACTTAGATTTGTTATCTGCATAGCCTCAGCTGTTACAAACTACTAAATTGGAGAGTGTATACTTCAAATATTGACATTTTATTTTATGCTCTCTGAAGTTTCAGATAGGTGCTTACTCATACAGACTCACTGAGTTCCAACATGCAGAGTTTTCAGAACAATACTTTTTGTAGTAAGATCTAAAATACTTTGTAAATGTGGTTGCTGACTAATCACAATATCTAGGGAATTTTTCTGACCACACAGGGGGGTACATTTTGAAGGTATATTTTTATTATGGTGTGATTTTTTGATAATAGATTTCCAGGTAAACTTTTAATACAGTTAGAATAC
Organism: Dendrocincla tyrannina; assembly: GCA_035047865.1. NCBI lineage: Eukaryota > Metazoa > Chordata > Aves > Passeriformes > Dendrocolaptidae > Dendrocincla > Dendrocincla tyrannina. Next base: position 4,107,182 of record JAWWMP010000093.1, read on the forward strand.
TTATTGTCTTTGGAAGCAAAATCTATTTCTGAGGGGATTTACACAAGAAGTCTATGAAAAGTATTATTCGAAGAACATTGTTATTGACTTGACTTTGGACCCATCTTCTCTAAACAAATTTTGTTTGAATAACTTGAAGATAGTTACAAAAATTAAAAAAATAATAATACTTTTATATGAATGGAAGGAACAAGAAAATCTACATTATTCAGTGGAACTCAATCTGTAAGGAATGATTGCTACAGTTAAATGTGATAGAAAGTTTTTCACTGGTGTAACTTTATTGATTACAATGCATAACAGTAAAATGAATGTAATTTCTTCTTTTTTACACTATGTAATATAAATCTTTTTGTTTTTCTATATCAGGCTTATACTAGAATTACACATTTTCACCTTTTTTTTTTTTTTTTTATCTTTTGCACATGACCTTGATTTCTGTAAGGTGATATTTGGGGTTTGCATCTAAATATTTTGGAAAATCTTTAGACATCCAAGTAGTTGATTTTAATTTTTCTTCAATCATTCCCATTACTGTGTCAATTTGGAAAAGGAAAGCCTAATCTAATACTCCTTTTAGCAAGCTAGTCCAGCAAGCAGACTAGCAAAAGGTGCAAACTGGGGCTGTATCCCTTTGTTATATCTTCAATCCATTTTCAGCCTTCCTGAGAGCTAGAGAGGTCAAACACCTGATGCCTAAGCCTACAGCACTCTAGTTTTGAAAGGCTTACACAAGTTGTAAACCTGCATTTCTGACAGCCTTTTTTGCAAGGTTGTCCTTGGTTGGAACAGAATGTTACAGTTTCACTTAGCCAAAGAAGAGTTATACACTAGTCTAGTGTAGTGAGACAGAACTGTCCACATTGACTTTGTGTAAGTATGTAGTGTCATATGTATATGTAACAGGCTTAATATCAGTTCTCTAGAGTTCTGCCTACTTCTGCTGGGACTTCAGGCAAATTGTCTTCACTTTTATCCTTTTCTTTATTTTCTCTTGAATACAATTTTTCAGAAGTTACAAAACATTCATCTGAATGTTGATAAGAGGGAAATAGTGATTATACCCTGTAGAAGAAACATTTCAGAAAAATAATTTAAATTACAACCTTGAAAATTTGAGATTTCTCATTTTTTTATGTGTGCACACAGGCGCAATACAAAAGGATCTGCCAGTTAAAACTGGCAACACCACAGACAAACTATTTTATTTTCTTTTTTTCTTTAAAAGTATCTGTGTGTTCTCAATAATAATTTTGAATCAAATATTTCTAACTTGTGTATTTTCCAGTACAAAGAGACAGAATGCTGCCATGAGCACAGAAATGTTATGTTCTAGATCAAGTATAAAAATAGTAAAACAGTTGCCTTTTTGACATCTCACATGCAGTTGACTGCCTTTTACTATAATCAACACTGTATGTTAACCATAATAGGCTTTCTGTAAAATATTAATCCCAAGTGTGGGATTTGCAAGGTGAAATGCAGCAGCCTAAATCTACCCACTGTTACAATTTATTCTTGTGCTTTTGAAATGTCACTTTTGGAAGTCATAGAATTGCAGAATCACAGAATATTTTGGGTTGGAAGGAACCTGCAAGGGTTGGGTCCACCTCTTAACCCTGCACAGGACATCTGCAAGAGTCACATCATATACCTGAGAGCATCATCCAAATGCTTCTTGAACTCTGTCAGGCTTGGTGCTGCAACAACTTCACCGGGGAACCTGTTCCATTGCCCAGCCACCCTTGGGGTGAAGAACCTTTTCCTAATATCCAACCTAAACTGCCCCTGACACAACTTCAGGCCATTCCCACAGGTTCTGACACTGGTCACCACAGAGAAGAGGCCAGTGTTTGCACCTCTCACTTCCCCTCAAAAGGAAGTTGTAAATGCAAGGAGGTCTCTGTTCAGTCTCCTCTTCTGCATACTGAACACATGAACTGCCCTCAGCTGCTCCTCATACAGCTTTCCCTCAAGGCCCTTCACCATCTTCATGTCCCTCTTTTGGACTTTCTCTATTAGCTTAAAATCTTTGTTATATTGTGGTGGCCAAACTTGCACACAATATTCGAGGTGAGGACGCCCCAGTGCAGAGCAGAGTGGCACAATCCCTTCCCTTGATCAGCTGCCTGATGCCCCCAAGGACACGGTTGGCCCTCCTGGCTGCCACTGCTGACTCATATTCAACTTGTCATTGACCAAGATCCCCAGGTCCCTTTCCACCCAATTGCTTTCCAGCATCTCATTCTATGAACGAACATGCAGGCTTGCCCCATCCCAGGTGCAGAATCCAGCAGTACCCCTTGTTGAACTTCACGTGCTTGGTGATTGCCCAGTCCTCTGATTTGTCCAGGTGTCTCTGCAGGGTCTCCCTGCCTTTGAGAAACACAACAGCTTCTCCCGATTTTGTGTCATCTGCAAACTTGCTCAGTATCCCTTCCAGTCCAGCATCCAAGTCATTTATGAAGATGTGGAAGAGCACAGGGCCTGAGATGGAGCCCTGTGGAACCCCACTAGTGACAGGTCACCAGGCTGATGTCATCTCATTCACTGTTACCCTCCTTGCTCAACCTGTGAGACCATTGCTCACCCACCACATGATGTGTTTATCCAGCTGCATGCTGGACATTTGGTTCAGGACACTGTGAGAGAGAGTATGAAAAGCTTTACTAAAATCCAAAATATTACATCACCTGGCTTTCCCTGATCAACTACGTGGGTTCCCTGGTCATAAAAGGAAATCTGGTTTGATAAGCAGGACTTCCCCCTCATGAAGTCGTGCTGGCTGTGACCAATGACTGCATTGTCCTTCAGGTGTTTTTCAACACTTTCCAGAGGAATCTTTTCCATAGCTTTACCAGTCACTGAGTTGAGACTGACAGGGCTGTAGTTTCCAAGGTCATCTTTTTTGCTTTTATTGAACATTGGGACATTCGCCAACTTCCAGTCAGCTGAGACCTTCCTTCTCTCAAAACTACCCTACTCAGAACAACAGTGTATTCTACTGACTTCGCATTACTAAGGACAATAAACTGTAGAGTGTACAATTTTTTTTCTCTTCAGTAATCATTCTTTCATATTATTTTTTTTTTGAGGAGAAAATTACAACAACAGGGGATGCAAAATACAGCTGTTCTATAGCTACATATGTATTCCTTCACATCTCTGATTGCTAGCTTCCAAATCCTAGTAGCTGTTGGTATTTAGTTCCCACAGGAGGAACTGTTTGAAATATCCAGCATATGCAAACCAATACTTTTGATTTTAAAATTACAATTCACATTCTTCTTTTTAATTTGCTTTGTCCAACAGCCAGAGTTGGGCACAGGTTAAAGTAGAACATCCCTCCGTGTACTACAACAGATGCTCCTAAAAGTTTTCAATTGAGGTATGTTTGTAGGTAAGTAAATTCTCTGGCCCATGTAGACCTATGTATATACATGTCTGCAGAAAGAATATTTCCATAACTGTAAAAATGCACCATCCACAACATGTTTATTTAATGATTATTGTGGCCATACCTGTTCACCAATGCAGTATGTTAATTTCTGTGGATGCCCAAAGTTGTTTAGTGATTGCAAAGGTACAAATTGTCATATATTTCAGGCACTGAGATCAGGCTGTTTATCTTCTGCCTCTGTTGCAGAATGCCCTTGGAAAGCTGATGTTTGTGTATTTATGCATGACATAACCCACTCCAAACTGAAAAGAAAAAAATACCCAAACCCAAAAGCCTCTGTTGTTAATGAGATTAAGATGCTGGAACTTTCAAATTTATTTTTTCCTGTATGAAATGGAAATGTGAAGCAATTTCCCTGGAAAAAGAAAAAAAAAATTAAAATCTCAGAAAACCTTGGTGCAAACCTCCATCTTCCATTGGCTGAATTTGTAATTAAATTTCCCTTTGTGTTCAGTCTCAAACAGAGTTGTAGAGTCCCCCTTTCCCATTCTCCCTGACCCGCTCCTTCTCCCCTAAGCCAAATCCTAGGCTGTGCCCCATCACCCTGTGCTCACGCCATCCCTTTCCTTGCTGTTCCAAAGATGTCCAGGGTGGTTAGTATTTGTCAGGTCACACCTCAGCCTGTCAGGATGCAGCACGTCCTTTGCCCTGCTGCAGCCCATTGCTTCATTTCATCTGCACAGAGCCTGGTGACAAGCTGGCCTTGTTAGATGCAAAATAACCACAGCCTGCCAAAACGAGCTGGCTATTTTCTTCCTGCTACTTGTCACATCCTCTAGGCTTTTGCTAAACTAGTCTGTTCTGTTATTAACCCCAGTCTGGGCCACAGTAAAGAAACAAGTCCTACACGCATGCTTTTGTGCAAGTATGTGCAGGTACATGCAGGCTTGGAGTCCAGCAGGAGCTTCCAGTTCTGGCCTGAGAGTGGTGGAGCCTAGGCTCCAACCCCAACCCCTTCCTCTCCCACCTCTCTCCTTTCTACCCTTCTCTCCACACCACGCTTCCTACTGAAACTCCTCCTCATCCAGCTCCACTCCATTTTGAGCCTCTCCCATTGCTTTCCTACTGTTTCCCTCATTTTCCTGATTTGTTCTACCCCTTGGTCTGGCAATATATTTTCTTCACTGCACTTCTTTCCTTCAACCTGACCCACAGTGGCTGGCCTCACAAGGCTCCCTTTCATAATGAGCTCTCACCTTCCACCACTATTTCTCACTTTGCTTCCCTAGCTTTTACAACCCCTCTTTTCTACTGTCCAGTTTCAATCTGGAGCAGGAACATCCACTGAAGAGGTGAGGTCTCACTCCTGTCAAACCCTACAGGATCAGCTGCAACCACAGCAAACACTCCTGTTGTCATCTCTGCCTCCTGCAGTCTACCACCCCTATCTCAACTGGAGAGAGGAAGTCTTCAGCACAGAAACATGGGATTTTTGGCTGGAGTCTTCTGCTGGGCCAAAAAGGTACTCTTCTAAACATGGCATTACACATAGTATATGCACACCTGAAAATTGGCTCTTGCTCAACTTACTTTAGAACTGGTCACTGCCATTTCATTATGGGTTGTGCTATCGAGTCCAACAACTGACCTACTGGTAGCATGAGAGCAGAACCAGGACAGCAATGGGTGCTGAAGTATTTTCTAACTAGAAGCAAGAATATGACATCAGTACATGGTTAGATTACTTTTATTTCTTTGGTGAATTTGCAAGACATCTTTGCCTTTTTTAGAGAATTGAGGACAAATCTGTTCTCAGGGCCTTCTACTTCCCTGCTTTTCAGCCTTAACCGTATTTGTATCTCCCCCAGCCACCTTCCTTTTTAGTTTCCCTTTCGCCATCCTCTTTAAGTTGTAATTCAATCTCTTCCAACTCATGATCTCTTTTCTTTTTTGCCACTCCCTCAACCCTCTCTCTCATTAGTGTAACTTGAGTTAATTAGGAATAGTAGGCAGCTCTCAATCTGTTATGTGTTAAAACAGAACAATCCAAAACAGAGGCACAGACACAGCTATGTGATTTCATTGTTTAAGGGAGACAGAAAACCAGTGGGGATTCTCTTATCTAAACTAACATCTTCCCAATGGTTAATCTAACTGGCTTTAAAATGTTTCACAAATGCAGGTCTGGGATAACAATCTCCCTGTTTCCTTTTTTTTTTTTTTTTTTTATTTCATCATTGGCAAGAAAGAATGAGTGAATTGGATTGACATGGAGGTGGCAGAGGAAGAGAAGTAGTCTACACGTCAAAATGACAATGTATATTACATGGTTAACAGAATGAATGGTACGTGTAATGGCTGCGGGTATTTTCATCTGTCGTGTTGTACAATAATCACCTTTTTTTTTTTCCTGAGTGTATCATTAAGATCACTCCCAATTCCATGCAAATTAAGTGTTTGCTTGAAGGATCTCTTTCTAACAATAATATCATCTGATAAATGTGGAACTCAAATAAGAATCTAAGTATTCACTTGTTGCTGTTACTGAATTGTGCATATATAGAGGTCACGCCTGGTATCCTGACTGTAGTGCTGATCACAGACCTTAGGGCAGAGTGTGCTGAGGAAGTGAAATATTACAGGTCTAAGAAATCAAGCCCTGATTCTAAAGGTAAGGCCTTGCATTTTTGACTGACTGCATATGGTACTCTTTGGATGAACTGCAAGTAATATGAAAATATATGCCTGCATTAAATGTATATATGTCTTGAGTGCTGGTCTGCTTTTATATGGGTACACATAAAACCATAAATACATAAAGTGTGAATCTTGAAAGATTATTGTGTAAGATTCAAAAACTATAGACAGCCACATTTATGGTTAATTGCTACATTAAATTGCTGATTTTGTATGCATGTGCCTGCATGCGTATGAAGTTGTGTAGCAGTAATTCGTGTTAATAATTTACCTATTAATTAGCAATGCTAATGTAATAACGCATTAAAATAAAACAAATTCCCATGATCCTTTTTGAAATCTGATATCCAGGATACAGAATGGAAAATCTATTTCAAAGAAGGGAAGAAAGATATTAAAGTACAGAATCAAAATGTCATTGGATGTGTTAAGAGAAAATAACTATTCCCTTTCAGCCAAAAACAACTCTTTATGGCCGAAGAAAACATTAGACTATTAGGGCACAAAAGGAATGCTTAGTGAATGACGAAGTATAAGCTTGCTTATCCGAACATACAAGAATAGATAATATTCCCTCAGAAAGACACCACTGGCGGTTTTATTTGGTGGTGGTGTCAGAAATTTCTAACAGGACATAGTCAACATAAGACCAAACATCTCCATAAGGAGATGTTGCAAGAACCTTAGGAGTTTTTTAAAGTTTATTGTTAATATACCATTTATTTATTTCTCCAATTATATGTACAATTATGTGCAAGCTGCATTAGATTCAGGAATGAAACAGATTTGGACCTTATAATTTTCCTCTGTTTGATCTTTTCTGTCTACAGTAATGTAAAAATGTGGTGATTAGTGTGGGTCTACTTTGTATCATAGATGAAAAAATGTTCTTTTTTTTGTCCCAAGGAATTAAAAGAAATTACAGTAACAGCTTATTTCAATATTGATAATTAATACTGTTTAATATATGCAATCTTTTTCTTTCTATATATATATTTTGCATCACAATGTGAGACTTGCACACAAAAAAAATAAAAAAATCCAGGACTTTATAAATCCCGGTACTAGATTACATTAATAAGTTTATGCAGTGATTAAATTACTAGTTTTATAAAGTTTTGACATCAGAAAGTGTTCAAATACCAGTGCTATTTGGAAACTATAAAACTTGTGTGAAATCATATAAATCCATTATTAAGACAGAAAGTAAAATAGTAGAGGAAAATAATATTAAAATCAAATTAATCTAACATCTATCTTTTTGAAAGGTATAATTGCCACTTTATCACACATACAGTACACATAGTGGTGTTTTTTTCAAAATTAAACATAGTTTTTCCCCCACATGCAGCAGATTAGAACCATTGGATACATTCCTTGTATCTTTCCCTACACCAAACTGATGCGCAAGCCACTGAAATTGTTCCATGCCTAAACTAGCACAATTTCCAGTGCAATCCATTAAAAACTCCTTTCTTCCATCAACTTATAAACTGGTATGGCGAGAGTAGAAAAAGCATAGTACTGTGGTCTAAGAACCATTTTAGTGTGTAATAAAGCAGTGCACATATTTGTCATAAGCTGTGTGGAATAACTAGAAGACTGTTACGTAATGTAAAGCAGAACCACAATCTTGAGTGTTCTCAATTCACTGCTATCTATGAAATTTAGTTCAAACAGAGTTTTGACAGCAACTTTCGATCCATGCTCAGTATGACACTTTGTGATTCAGAATGTAGGATACGATAATAAACAGCTATGGAACAAAAGGAAAACTAACTTTTAAAATGCACAGGTAATGCAAAGGTGGCTGTGTCCTATGGGTGTTAGTGGCACATAGTGATTCATACATGTAGTTGTCTAGCCCAAAATATTACAAATATTACAAAAACATAAGGACAATATTTTTTTTTAAGAAACACTTATTTGAGTGGATTAATAACTTTGGTACCAAAACTGCTGTAAATCATTCTGATGTGATGACAACTTACCATATGCTGTTAATGTTTATGTTTGCATTGAAGTTGATTTTCCCTTATTCTTGGAACATACGGAAACAGATTCACAAAGCTAAATATACTTGTAGGATGAAACAGAAGGTATTTTGACACTTGAAACAATGATATTTTTGGGGTTTATATGTGCTAAAAGTCACTTAAAAATTGAAACTCAGACTAAAAAATATTTTAAAATTCATTGCTTATATGTTTAGACAGATTGCTAAAAAAGCACATAAAAACTGATACTGCTACCTAGACAAAAAAAAAAAATTTAGGAAAACGGAAGAGAGGTAATGAAAGCATAAAGGCAATAAAGTAATGTCTGAGCTCTAGCAGTAGAATTTGTCAACTCAAAGATTTTCCAGGCTAAATACAGAAGAATATTAACTATGATCAGAGTAATCTCATGCCCAGGAACACAGAATACTTAATTGGATTGCTATTTTCCTCAGAAAACAGAGATGCTGAGAAAAGATTTACATAGTACAGCTTGCAGTATGCAGAAACTTTTGCATCTTCATTTAACAGCAAAAAAAAAATCTATACAGGAATTTTTTCTCTTCTATCCAGAGATATTTAAATGCTTTTATATTTTAATCTTGGGGAGAGATGCCTGAAACTTAGGACAAAAAGCAGACATATTTTTCTTGTAATGGAATTAACCACCCAAAATATCTTTCCATTTTTGAAGCCTGACCACCCCTTTTTAACAAACACTCCCTTTTTAATCCACTGCATGGCGTTACATAGACTCCAAGCTTCTCCAAAGCTCACCATCAAGCAAAGTACTTTCTATCTTTAATATCCATGATGAATACTATATTGGCTGTACAGCCACAGGCACAAGCAATTTGACAAAATGTTTTTACATAATACTCAGGTTAGTATCTTCTCTTGATTGCTAGCATATTGCTTAAGCTTGAATTTGACTAAATTAATTTAATTTGTCTTTTTTACTAACTTCCATCATTAATAGTAATTCCAAAAGTAATTAAGTTTAGAGCCCTAAGAAGTACTATCTTTTTAGATCAAAACCAGAAGCTTGCCTTATTTTGTGGTCAGATCTGGGGGGAAATGAGAAAGAACTTTTATTTGGATGTATTTGAGAAGTTAGGATATTCTCTTTTGGTTTTTATTTCTTTGTTTGGACTTTTAAAGCTTTTGTTCCAAAATGAATTGCCATGACTAAGTATAAGAAATATTCTTTGCTGTCTTTGTATAAACTCAGCAATGAAATATTGTGCGAAAGTACATAGCCTTAGGAATATGTTGTCAGTGCTTATTATTTGACAAATTCTACACTTCAGTTCACGATGGAATTAGGGACTGTGTAGGACAAAATGGAATGGATTTGAAATGCCATATCAAAAATTCATTCTTGTTCACTTTTGCAGTTTGGCCAGAAAGCTATTTCTCTATCCTCTTTTAAAAATGAAAAATTAGTTGATTTGAAGTTTGCTTGTATTTAAATGCACTATTCGAACAACTGTAGCTGCACTAACACCAGTCAAGACATTATAGTCCAATAGAATAAAATGTTCATATTATTTTGCTTTACATGCTATTGCACAGAGAAGAAATTAGAAAACATATCATGAGGCAAATGTTGTCAATAAGTTTTGTTCTTTCTCTTACAGAACTTCTTACATTGATTCTTCATCAAAAAACTGTTATCTATGATTAAATACTTTTTATTGTATTACATGAACTAAAAATGCAGTTCTTCAAACACTGAACATTTCTGAACTGTGAGTACTAAATATGTTGTCAAATTCATTCTCGTACTGTGACAATTTACTAGTCTTTTTGGACTTAATATGAACTTACATGACTTTTCTAGCTAGATAAATTCACTCTCATCTTACAACTGTTTTTCCTGTTCATTGCAAATTACAGCACTTCAATCTCATGTAATTTCTCTTCAGAGAACAGATATTCTGTAGTTTTTCTCAGAATATTCCTGAGTATAAACATATTTTTCTTTGCTTTTTGCAGAAATATGACAATATTTTTTCCACCATTAAGTGTCCTTGGCAATACATAATGTATAGATAGGTTTGAGTTTCTAAGAACTTCCAGTGCTGGAAGATATTAGACAGGCATCATACAGGTACTACACAATTATTGTAAGTACATTTTTAATTATTCTACTTAAATTTGATTTCTGACAAGAAATCACCTATGTGTTTTTTTTCTGATAGATTTTCTATTGATGAAATACTAAATAAAGGAGGTTAGTCTCATGAAAAACAGACAACAAAGCGTAAGTATTCACAGACAGTAGGCCCCATTCTCATACTGCAGTTTCATCAGTAAGAGAAGAACAAAATAGAACATATTATAGGGTACAGAGTATCTAGCTCTCAGCTTTACCACTTACACTTGTAGTGTAGCACAGTGATTTAAAAAGAGAGAGAGAGAAAGCAAATCTATTAAAGGGCTGTGAAAGAGAAAGTGAACAGTTTCAGTTAGAAAAGAAAGTGAGAGCCCCTATATGCCCACAACTACTGCAATTAACTGATTAGAATACAATGGAAGAAAACTGGGGGTTTTTTTAAATGCATTTGCTGCAGTTTGAACTCCAGCTTCCAACAA
>JAWWMP010000093.1:4160507-4170958 GCA_035047865.1 Dendrocincla tyrannina
GTAATATTGGAAAGGAGGTTTTCTCATGATTTTGTCCACACACTGTTTCAGAGGGCCTATTAAATTTCATGTTTGTTTTAGATAGCCACAGAACAGCAATACCTGTATCGCTGGCATCAATCAAAATATCATATGAGCAGATTACTGACATTTCCATGAACTCCCAGGTGATCTGAAACTCTGCTAGCAGCCTTGGTTTTGTCAACTTTTACGGGATCAAATCGAAAGGATTTATTCTTTCTTAAAATATTTGCTCACAGGGATAAAGGAAAGAATGTTATGTTGTTCTGACCTCAGCTGGAGAGAAGACCAAGGCACATGTACTTTTTGGTTTGGTTTATGTAAGTATTTATTTATTTATTTTCAAGCAAGAGGAAGGGAAAGGAAAAAAACCACTTTTTACTTCACTATAAGTTTTAAAATAATTTTTTAATATGGAAATGGGTATTGCATATTTGGTGGCTCATATCAATGTGAAGTTAATGGTTAGGTACTCACACATAGATGCTCACTTTACTAGTAACACTCAAAGATCCTAGTCAGATTTGGAGCAGCTCTGCAGTGGGAGCCTTACAAACATAAAAAGTCTAAGCTACCTCAAATTGTTTACATACAGCTCAGAACATGATGTAGTTAGCAAATTTGACAAAGTGAAACAGCTGGGAAAAAAAATAGCTAGGTAGATGAAGAAAATATTATTTTTTATTAATTTTTTATGATAAAATAAATTCAGCAGTTAATAAAGTGAGCACAACCTGAATCCTTTTATTTTGTTTTGTTTTACTAAATTCATATGTAAATTATGCATTCTGATCTCTTTATAGTTTGCAGTGATAGAGTAAATAGTGTAGAAGCTAAACTATAAGTGAGGTTCAGAGTCAGCAAGGAGATAAGGCAAAGACCAAGATTTTAGTAGAGGGTTGAAGGCTGAGAGAAAGACAGTCCTCACCCTCAACCAACTGGTGATGCTTTGCCTGATGCCCCCCAGGACATGGTTGGCCCTCCTGGCTGACAGGGCACTGCTGACTCATATCCAAATTGCCATTGATCAAGATCCCCAGGTCCCTTTCCATGGCACTACTTTCTCATCCCATCTCATTCCCTATCTCATTCCTCAGTCTGTATGAAGATCCAGGGTTGCCCCATCCCAGGTGCAGAATCCAGCACTTCACTGTGTTGAACTTCACATGGTTCATGACTGCCCAGTCCTCTGATTTGTCCAGGTCTCTCTGGAGGGCTTTCCAGCCTTTGAGAAATTCAACAGCAGTCTTGTATTGTCTGCAAACTTGCTCAGTATCCCTTCCAGTCCTGCATCCAAGTCATTTATGAAGATCTTGAAAAGCACAGGGCCTGAGATGGAGCCCTGTGGAACCCCACTAGTGACAGGTCACCAGGCTGGTGTCACCTCATTCACTATTACCCTCCTTGCTCAACCTGTGAGACCATTGCTCACCCACCACATGATGTGTTTATCCAGATGTGTGCTGGACATTTTGCTCAGAAGGACACTGTGAGAGAGAGTATGAAAAGCTTTAATTGAAATCCAAAAGGATTTCATCACCTGGCTTCCCTTGATCAGCTAGGGGGGTTCCCTGGTCATAAAAGGAAATCTGGTTTGATAAGCAGGACTTCCCCCTCATGAAGCCATGCTGGCTGTGTCCAATGACTGCATTGTACTTCAGGTGTTTTTCAATACTTCCCAAAATAATCTTCTTCATAACTTTACCACTCATTGAAGTGAGACTGACAGGCCTTCTTAAAAATTGGAACAACCTTCACCAGCTTCCAGTCAGCTGGGAACTATCCAGATTCCCAAGTCCACTAAAAAATCAAGTGAGGTTTTGCAATAACATCAGTCTGCTCATTGAGGATTATGGGATGAATCCCACCAGACCCCATAGGTCTGTAGGGATCCTGCTGGAGCAGCAGACCCTTCACAGTTTCAGGGTTAACTGCAAGCTGATCATTCTCATAGTCATAGTCCTTCAGCTCAGGGCAATGAAGCACCCTTGGTCTGTCATTCATGTTGAAGACAGAGGCAAAGAAAGTGTTAAACACTTCTGCCTTGTCTCTGTCCCTCTTTGTGAAGTGATCATCCTCATTTTGTAACAGGACAATGATATTTCTATACTGCCTATTGCCATTAATATATTTGAAAAAATTCTTTGTCTCTTATACTTCTGGCCAGCTTCAACTCTAGTTGAGCTTTGGCCACACAAATTTTCCACATACAGTGGCAAGCAGTGTTTCTGAATTCATTCCATGCCACTTGACTTTGCTTCCACTGAGCATCCACCTTCTTTTTTTTGCCTTATCTCCAAAAGAAAATCCCTGCTCAGCCAAGCTGGCCTTTTGCCTTGTCTGCTTGACTTTCAGTATTTGCAAATTGCCTGCTCCTGTGCCCTTAGGAGGTGATGCTTGAAAAGTGACAAGCACTGATGGGCCCCAGCACCTCCATTATTTAAAATTAATGAACTACTGAAGTCAACTACCTTCTAGTTCAAACATTCTGGATAATAAAACTACAGAAAGGATTTTACTAAACTAATTTAATTTGGCTGAGAGGTACCTCCAAATAAAGAAACAGGCTAAAGATGGGATTCAAAGAATTAATGAGTGTCTTTTAGAAAACATTAGGGTCATGTCAAAGACACCACATAATCTTTCAAAGTAAATCTATCCACCTTGGGTTCTCTCAGGTAAGGGCCTAAATAGGACTCATATAACCAGTGGCACTTTTTTTCTTATGGTATTCTGACAAACTGTATCATTGAAGTGAGTAAAAGACAGTGAGGTAAACTCATACATTGCATAAGCAAATATAGTTTTAGACTCAGGCTCAATTAAATTCTCTGAAAACTGTGAAGTGAAACAGTAGAAATAGAGCAAGAAGAGTACTGGGATTTCTCTCATCTCTACATCAAAACAGGAATGAAATGCTGGATTCTTCCTTATGGGAATGACGTGGAGAAGATTGCAGGCAGAGACCACTATCTACATGTGTGGGGGTTGGGGGAGAGAGGAGGGAAACAAGTTAGCTCAATACATAAAAGTAGTTTTCAGTTTGTGGATCAATCACTTGAGATAACTACATGGAGTTTTGTAGTCAAAAAGTTCAGTATTTTAAAATTACAGTTTTCGTGGGTAGAATTGATATTGATTGAAAACTATTGCTCTAAGACTTACGCAGTCTAAATATCTCCAATATAACTGTTTTGTTTCCTGCTCCAGTATTTTGAGATGATTGGTAATAAATATTATTGACTATTGAATATAATATGGAGGGGTTTTTTTCTTTATTTTCAAAAAAAGATTGGGAAAAGAGGTTCTGGTTCTATTTTTTAAGGAAGTTCTTCTCAATGTATTAAAAACTTGTGATATTAAAAGCTCTCCACAACTGTGAGAGCTGGCAAGGACACAGACAAAAAAGTCAAATGATAAGTGATGAACATTATTTACTGAAAATCTAATTTATTATGTATGATACCAATGTACATGTGATAACAATAGATTTAAGCAGAAAATCAACAACAAGTTTTGGAAAGTCTCTTTTCTTTTGCAAATTCAAAATTAAATCATCAGTATTTTTCAAGTACTTGTGACATTAACAGCACAGACTATTACGTACAAATATACAAAACTTTTCAACAAAACATCAATGACAAAAAAAGTCTCCAATAAACTGTACAATACTCAGTTTATTATTATTTTGCTAGCATTTCAACAGATGTGTTTCATAACTTTCTATGACTATGCACTCTAAGTGAGATGTTCTATCTCAAAGGAAAGCAAAATATTATGATGTCATATACAAGCTCCTTTCTTTAAATCTTTGTGCTAAACAGGATAAAATAATAAGACCCTTGAAGACCAGGTCAGTATATCCAGGTGTTCCCCACACTCACAGGAAGATGATATTTATTCCTTCCTTAAATTGTTATTAATGTCAAACTTCTTTCAGCTCTTTACACTAACATGAAAATTTCTAATAATGTAAGTACAAGCAAATTCTCCACAGAGAATGTTTACACCCTTATATACCAGCAGTGCTTTTGTGTCCTACTCTTAGCAACAGTTCTACTTGCCGTTTCTAGCCTATTTGAAATCACAGCTTCATGAAAGAGAGTGATGAAAGACCTTTTCTTATAAATACCAAATAATAAGAATAAATAAATCTTCAGTAATAGCTCATCACTGCATATACAGGTGTATTATGAGAACATGTTGCTGAAAATCAAGACGGCATACAGATCTAACACAAAGTCCCTCGGAATAATTTTAGCTGGTGGATTCCTTGCTGTGCCTCCCTTCTATTCATTATTCAAAATAATCTCATAGAATGAAATGCTAAACCTGTTAACAATGAAAAAACCTTTAATATTCACAGAGAATTTTGACTCCTGACAGAGCAAGCAATGATTACTTGCAGGAAGTCTGTCTATGTGGCATAAACCTCCTTCTACATTGCAGGGAACCAGACTGTACTAAAACCAGTTTACAAATCCAATTTACTCCAACACTTCTTGAAAAAGTTAGCAGGATAACCAAGCCACAAAATAATCTTTAGAATCAGTTTTTTCACCTGTTCTATAAAGAATCTTGCATTTTCTTAGGACTATCCAGTGTTTTCTTGTTATGAAATACTAACAAATAACGAACTAAAACCTCTGTGCAAATCAGTGCTTCAGGATAGATCAATCTCACCTTATAGGAAAAGGTTTATCTTAAAAGTATGGAAGCACTAGAATACTGGGTCCCATGTTTAACTTCAATAAGACTACTGGCAATGTTTTGTTTCTGGGCTAGAGACATGTTCAGCCCTAAAACTAATTCTATTAGAATATTTCAAATTAATAGACAGTTTGAAGTACTGTACTTTTTCAACATGGCTGAAGTCCATAGAAAAGAAATTTTGTCTAAGAAAAATGAAACAACTTACTCCATACGTATCTGTACTTCCTCTAATTTAAAATATAAGGCTCACAGCACCCCAGTTGCAGACAAATCGAGCAAACAGGAAAGTAGTAGAAGAACCGAGTCAAGTGTAAAATGAACTTTGCTTTGCTTTATCCTCTCAGCCTCTTGTAACTGATTCAAAGACTGCTTGAGCTGGAAGTTATATCTGGATCACTGTGGTTTATGGGGATACATAGACGCAGAGATGTTTTGTAAGCCTGTTTACAACTATTGTCATAATTTAATTAGATGGAGGTTGTTGGAGGCTGGTTTACAAAATGGACCCCTATTATACAAAAGGCCCTCAACAGTATTACATTTATTTTATAGAAGAGAGTCAGTTGAATAATTTTGTTGTTATTACACTTGTGAGTCTCAAAATAATTATCAAGATGTAAATTCTGAAAAAGAAAATAAAATCAGACCATAAAAATCAACATATTTCATTGGAATAAGTGATATCAGCCCTCACGTCTATCCTAGTGTTGCACAAGACCTGTCAGACTGAGGACGTGTTCCCCCTTGCTCCCTATATAGGCCAAAATAAGTATACAGTGATCAATTTACAGAGATTATACAGCACATATTTGTATGCAATGTTGTCACTATACCATAACACAATTCTGGTGAACATTTGGGGGAAATTAATGTATAACTGTCTTACTGCTATTCCCCTGATACGTTTTTCTGCACAGGAGATATTCCTTTAACAACTCCAATTTTTAAAATTTATTTCTAGTCTTTAAGAATGTGATAAAACCATTACTAGCTAAAAGTGGTACTGTAATAGGAGTTAAATTTTTCATAGCAACAGTCAAAATACTTTCTTTCTCTTTTTTAATACTTTCACAAAAACTTTAGATGGAATCATGCAGCTTTCCCTTGTTTTGGTCCTAGTTTTCCCATGTAGAATCTGAAATCTTTGGCTAAGCATATATGACCTGCAGAAGACAAGATACATGCAGGGTTTAAATACAACTGACTTTCATAAACTTTATGCACAGCTGTGTTTTCAGTGAACTGTTCTTGTAAGAAAAATGAAAAGATCCTAGTGACACAGTTTCAAGCTTTTTAAGAAAACAATCAACTGAATACAAATTTATTTCATTTTTCTAATAAATATCCCCAATAAATATCCATAATTTTAGTAACCTGTTGACACAGACAATACCTTTTCACAATGCCTTTACATGCAAGATGTATACAATATTTTCTTCTGATGCTCCCATGCTGCAAAAACTGAAGCGCATGGGTTACTTCTATGCACATGAAGATTTACAAAAAACATAGTGGGGTTCTGCCCTTGCAGGAGTGTATTTGGATTTAGGACCACTCTTCTGTCCTTCACCATTCTTCACCATATCACAGTGTGCTTAAGGCTCCTTATCTGTAGTTGTGAGGGCCCCTGGGCATTCCTGGCTGTGGCCCTGGGAAACACGGGTTTCCAGGTGGATAGCCTGGCACTCCATACCTCCTTGGTCCCGGGGGCCTCGTCACAGATATGGAGAGGGCAGGAAGGTTTCCCACTTGGCTCTGTGGGGTATAGTGGCCATTTGGGGCAGGATGCTGGAGTGCCTGAGAGGATCTGGCTTCTTGTGGCTCGCCTGTCTTCTTGGATTCATTGCCACCCTGTCCTTTCTTGTTGTCTGAAATATGTTTGGAGGACAGAATTAATAAAAGAGCATGCAATCCAGAAGTTCTCTGACAGGGAAATCTGCAGCTATCTGACCACCCCATACTGCAAGAGAAAGTCTGGGCCTCCCCTGTCAAAACCTGGGGTAATGCATCTTCATGATCTTTGGTGGCTTTTCCATCCAGTTCTTTCTGCACTACTGTGAAATACTGAAATGGTTAATGGCTTAAATATTGTTAAAATCACTGGGGGACTTTTGTCCACTGTAGCAAACTGTGCAAAGAAGTAACTGCTTGTCTGAAAGCAATAAAGTCCACCTCCCCCTCGAACATGCCTCCTAACTGGAATTGGGACTGTGATGGGAACTTCAGATAACACAACGTTGATACTGTTATCTAATTCTCTCAGGTTTAAGCAGAACTAAACAAGGCTGGAAGAAGAAGAATGTATCCACACGGAAAGCCAAACTCAGCAGCTGTGCTGAAAATCAGCTTGGCTGGCTTTGGCAGAGGGAGGCCATAGCCCACAGACTCATTTGCTGGCCAGGTCTGCACACTCCTCCCCTCCTGTGAAGACTGGGCTATTAATGGTTAACGACTCAGAACACTCACCCATTTCTGAAGGTGTCAGGGGCCTTTGGTGAGGCCAAGTGTGCATGCTCCCAGAGGAGAGAGAGGCTACAAACTGGATAAAAAGCAGATCCTGCAGAGATGAGCTGGTGCTTTTTATCATGTTAATTGTCTCCCTTACTCAACTGGAAAACTTCCCCCTCTCTCCCCGTGAAGGTCTGATGGGGCATAACTGGCTCAACTGTGCTACTTGAGAGACAGCTATCCTGTCTTAGAAGGGGCCATAAACCATCAAAGACCCCCAAAGCATTCCTGAGGCCTTTCACTAAAGAACTGCATGTGATACAAAAGACAGTGTAAAACTGTCCCACCCACAGGAAACGTGTTTGGGCATTCCTACCTAGCCTGAACATATATTAATCCATTGAACTCTATATTTCATGGGACTTCCAATACCAAGAAAACCAGGAGAACCAATGAGACATCATCAGGATCCACTTAGTTGTGATATTTTCTACTTAATCTGCCTCTTTGTCATTCTCCTTCTCTTTCCCTCTTTCCTATTTCTTTTTATCTCTCTCTACATCACATTTACTGTTAAATAAAATCCTTACTATCTACTTCAGCATATGGTCTTGTTTGCACTTTAATTCAGGCAGAGGCATCCCTCTAGTAACTTTAACAATCAGATCATAACAAAGGCCCCCATGAGGAAAGGTGAAGACTGCATTTAGAAATCATCTGTAAATGGTGATGAAGGCAGTAATTGCACATGGCTCTTCCAAAGATAGATATCTCTAACCTGGGTTTCTCTCCTAGGCTTGAGGCAGTTTAGCAGCTGCATGGCATGCATGAACAATGAGGAAAAGGAAACAGCCAGCAAAATCCTTCAGGACAGACTGAAGCCTGCCTGCCCAAGCTAAGTTTTCGGATAAGGATTGCCACCATACTGTGTTTTCACTATACCTTTTTACAGGTGAACCTGACACAGTGTACAAAAACTGTTATGAGTATTTTTGGGTCAAGAAAATGCAACATATGGGTACAAGATCTAGACTTTGACTGATTTGTGATAGAAAAGAGGCATCATTGACATTCAGACCAGGCCTTAAGTGCTTTGTTTCAGTGGGACTTGGACCTTCAATTCATTATAGTTCAGCTTTTTACTTTGGTGCTGCCTGGTGTGGAATAATGTTATAGTATTTCTTAAACAAGACAAAGAAAGAAAAATGAACTGGAGATTAGGCTAATACTTGTGATTCAGTATTGTGAAGATGTTTCAGGAAATTACGGCAAAAGAAGCAGTCAAGGCAGTGAGAAAGACTAGGATCACACATGCATGAATTCCTTATCCTGAGACTGGTTCAAACCAGTCCTTACCTTGGTTTGGACTCGATTCATCTTGCTTGTCTCCTTTAGACTTTTTCTGTGGCACTTCTGTCTCAAAAGCATTTTCTTCTTGTTCATTTGATTTTTGTGCCTTTTGTTTATTTCTTCTTTTATTTTCTTCTGCTTGCTAATGATGGGAAGAAAGAAGGTATCTTTCAGTGACCCAAGCAGCTTCTCTAATATTTAGTAAATCAAAAAATTCAATAATTCTCTATTCCTTACACTTTGTAACTTCTTTTTAAGTTCCAAGTTAGCTTCCTTGTAGGATTTGGATGTCGCGTTGAGATAATAAATACTCAGGCTAAATTTAAAAAATAATAATTTCTTGTTAGGCAATGATTTAAATATAGACTCAGAACATTCCTAAAGCAACAATTACAGTTGTGGTAATATCAAGTCTATATATTTTCCTCATTTATCGTGCCTTATCAGTACTAGTATTCTGACAACGAATGATGTATTTCCTTGCAGTATGAGAAGGCATTGTTACTTCAGGGGGGAAAAAATGAAAGAAATTATTGTCTCTAATAGTACTCTACATTCAATGTCACTGTAGCTAAGGAAGATGTTCCATAAAGTAGTGCATCCCTATAAAGCATGTTCTAAAATGTAACTTCTAGAAGTTAATTAACTCATATTACTAAAAAAATTACTAAATCATATTTATAAAAGCTATTGAACTAATACAGTAGGCAATCTGAAATATTGTGAAAAAAACACAAAAGCATAGTTTTTAATTTTTGTTTTTAATTACAACTGCTTCTTCTAGTAAACAAAAACATAACTACACAATGCAGTTTTCATTATGTAGTGTATGGAATTACTGTAGCTATGGAATTACTAGTTTTCACCCCCTGATTTAATTAGAAAAAATCTAATATAAAGTATTTTATTGACATAATCAGTAAATAATTAATTATGTATAAAATAACAATATAAGAATCATATAAATAATATATCTGTGAAATATATAATATATAAATGTATCTTTTTATATGATATATAGTACATTTATGCTATACTTATATTTTCTATTTATATCACTATATAATAACAATAATGATAGTAATAATAATAATAATGCACGTTTCCTCTGCTTTGTCTGATTTTGTCTTGCATTTTCCCTATTTTTATTTTTTTCTTCTTTTATTTATTTATTTTTTGTATCTTTGCCCTTTATAGTTGAGTTAAAATAGAATATGGTGTTAAATGAACCTTCGCAAAATTTCATCTCAGAATTTTCTCTTGCTCTTGTAAAATCCTTCTGCAAATTTTATTATATTCTGTAATCATCTCTATATTCATTCACAGTACTACAATACAATGTTAAATCCAAGCTCGTGTATGTAGAATTAAATTTTAGTTCAATAGTAAGCTAAGTAACCCTATATACATATACAACAGGTTAAAATGCCTTTATAAAGCAAGACAATACAATTTCTAAGAACAAATATTCTGGGGTAACTTTGCTTTATCAGGTACTGACTGATTTACAAAAATCTCCACCAGCTCTATTTCATAAAGTCTTCAAAACCTTTCCTCACACCCTTGTCCCAATAGCATAGATTACAGTCTTTATAAATGAAAGGCACTTAAGATTATTGAAAATAACTCTGCTCCATGGTGTTCATGTTTCTATTGAACTTGCTAAGGATATATGATGTCCTATTCTGCATACTGCACAATAGGACACACAAGGTGATCAATGCTACAGCCCTTCAGATCCCCTATAGGCTTTTTCCATTTTAATAGTTTTGTCATTATTGTGGCAGCAATATTTTTGAAACGAATAATGAGACAAAAAAGAAAGCCATTGAACAAAATAGAGATAACAACCTTTCTGTAAACGAACACTAAGTATGATCATATAAAAGACTCATGAATTCTTCAAGTCCCTTACCACT
>JAWWMP010000093.1:4229142-4242742 GCA_035047865.1 Dendrocincla tyrannina
GCCCCGTCCCACCCGCGAGTGGCGCTGGGGCTGGCGGGGTGCGCAGCCTGCGCTGCCGGCGGGATAGAAGGGCTCCGAGCGCTTGGTGTCGAGAGGCCGCGGGGCCGAGCACGCCCGAGGTGAGGTCCTCCTGCTGGTGAAAGGAGACGTTTCTCAATTGTCTCCTTTCCTACCTTCCAGGAGAAGCGGTTGCCTATAATCACCCCCTTCCCAGTGTCGCGGGCCGCATGTGTGGAGCGGTGGCTGCTCCCTGCCCCCGCCATGCCCAGCCGGCGGCGAAAAGGGCAGCGGGCGGCGGCGGGCAGGTGATGCCGCATTTTCTGGGCTGCCTCTAGGCACCCGCTCTCCTCTGGAAGCGAAGGGCGGTCGGATTTCGCTGGCGCCTCCTTCCGCCAGAGCTGGCGGCCTGCGGGAGATATAAATAGGGGCTGACTTCAGCGGGCGGCGGGGGCGGCCGGGTGCCCCGGGCCCGTGGCAGGCTCTTGCTCGCACATGTGACCGGCCCGGCCCGGGGGCAGCGGCACCGGCACGGCCGGGCGGGCTCGGAGCCACGGCTGCCGCCCCGGCGCCCGGGGCAGAGCGGCGGCAGCAGCGGGGTGGGCCGGGGTGAGTGCGCCGCAGCTGGGCTCCTGGCGGGCGTAGGCGCCCTCCCAGTGAACCCGGGTGACACGAGGGGCGCGCCCCGCAGCCTGGAAACGCGCGATTTGTTCAGCGTTTGGTAGCAACGACTTGACCTTAACGATAGGGGCATGTATTTCAAGTAGTGGAAGAATGTGCAGACAAAAGGAGCTGCAGAGTCTCTAGTTTGTAGTAGGATTATAGTGTCATTAGTACCTAAAGCAAGATTTAGTAAGTGGTGAAATTTGTTGTGGCACACTGACTTGGAGTGCAGCAAGTCAGTTAAGGCTGGTGTTGGCAGTGTGTTTGATAGCACTTTGATCTTACCTGCTTACTAACAAAACGGCTGGAGTATAGTCTTTATTGTATTATAAAGGCATAGGACTTACAATACAGATGACAAGATTTTTTTTTTAGATTTCTTTAGGTGGGTTATGGCTTTATTATCTCCTCCCTTGCCTTGTGTATGGCTGTAAAACTGTATCAGAGCAAGTGTGAAGCTGTTTTGTATCCTGAAAGGATACTGTTTATGCTTGGAAGGTATTATAAAGGCGTAAATAGTACAGCTATTTATACCTGGAAAATTAAGTCCTGTGACCACCAACAGGCAAGCAGGTGAATTTTGTTTGCTTCCTCCTGGCTTTGGTTTGTTTTGATCCCAGAAGTTTAGTTTACGTAGACAAAGACAGGTGTCAGTTGCCTTTTTTTTTTTTTTGGACAAGTGAAACATAAGTTTATTATTTGCATTGTGGGATCTCTTAATTAAAAAAAAATATTTTTCTGTACACTGTGTAACGAATTCTCTTTCAGCATTTTTGGCCTCTAGCAAGTGTCATTGGTCAAATATGTAGCTGTTCCTGAATAGGAAAACAGCGATCTAAAGTTTACACTAAAATGTCTTCAGGTGCCATATGCATGGCTTCTACTAAATTTATATTTTTAGTGCAGTATTCTTACATGTTCTCAATTTGTAGCAGATTGTGTGATCATTATTTTCCAGTTTTATTGCCCTTGGGAATCAAGGATTTGGTTGCTGTGCAGTTCTCTACTGAGTTTCCTTTGCAGAGGTTAACAGATGACAAAGGTGAAAAATTTTTATTCAGGGCAGAGTTAGCACCGACTGCCTCTGGCAGGCTCAGAAGTCTTGCTGTAACTGTTAAGAGAAGTTTTTTTTTTCTTTTATAAATATGTAGCTGTGTAATAAAACATATTAACAGTTTGAAGTTGTTAATTTTATTTCTCTTGGAAGAGTATTGTGAGACTAAGATTAGTGCAATTAGCCTTAAAATGATGTGAGATTACCATTGAAAAAGCTAATCAGGAGTCGGGGAAAAAGTAAGCTATGTTTTGTGTTTATAAACTTGGTCTTGCTTATTCTGCGTATCTCTGTTAGTGCGCAGGGTTTAGTAATTAAGGGTGTTTTTTGGCTGTCAAATTAAATTAACCTGCACGTGTAGCTCAGTGCCCAACAGGTATATTATTTCTTAGTGTTCGTATGATGACACTTTTTCTTCTCTTAGACATTCATAATGATGTTACTTAGCTATACAATTGCAGTCTTGAACGGTGTACTAACATTCTTATAGCCCTCTTTAAGAATGCTGATATCACTTGTGGGGGGCAGGGTGAGCAGACATACTTTTAATTCTATAACCCTGTAATTGATTTTGGAAACATGCCAGCTGCTAATGCAGTTCTTGGTTTTATTTACAGCATCGCGATGACTCAGGAGACAAACCAGACCCCAGGGCCTATGCTGTGTAGTACAGGATGTGGATTTTATGGAAATCCTAGGACAAATGGGATGTGTTCTGTTTGCTACAAAGAACATCTTCAGCGACAGCAGAATAGTGGTAGAATCAGCCCAATGGGTAAGGATGTGTGGCATTGTTGACTTTTTTTACTTCTTTCAAAATAAAACTATAGAGAGTTACAAGGAATCTTAGAAAATTTTTAGGACAGCTTCTGAAAACTGTGTTCTGAAACAGTGAATATCCAAGAGAATACTACTTTAAATCACAGTAAAGACAAAAATACATTTCTGCATAACGTGTTCTGGTTTGCTTCGCATACAACCATAACTTGCTTTCCCACTTAGCCTCCTCTGTTAGCATATTGTTATGCAATCTGTATTTTGTTTGTCAGCAGTTCAACATGTCTTGAAGTAAAAATTAATATGCAGTAGCAGTGGAGATTTTATGCTGACAGTTCACAGATGTGTAGAAGACTTTGAGTAATGTGTTTGCTACGATTTAACATGTCAAATTCTTGTTATATAGGAACAAGCAGTGGTTCAAACAGTCCTACCTCAGACTCTGCATCTGTACAGAGGGCAGACGCTAGCTTAAACAACTGTGAAGGTGCTGCTGGCAGCACATCTGAAAAAACAAGGTAAACTTAAGGTATTACTGTGAGGTTTGAATGAACTGTGAGTGTGCAGCAAGTTGAAGGCTTGCAGCAATCCTTCCCTATCATAGTGAGTATCTGCATAGGAAAAAGGACCTGATGGGGCTCTATGAATCGGTGTAAATGAAAAATTATTTAAATATTTGGTGTGCTGCTCTAGTTAAAAGAATTTTTTTTTTATTTTCTGCAGAAATAATTTGCTACAGCCTTGCTTGTTTTCTTCCATGGAAAGTAAAATAAAGTGAAAAAAATGTGTTTTGAGGATAGTAGAAGCACATGTTAGGAAAATGTATCAATAGTAATTGAACCAGTAGTTTATTAATGTTCAGACTGGACAGTTTAAGCTTTTATTATGAACGTAAAACTAATAAAAGTTATGTGTTTCACTGTACTTCAACAGAAACGTGCCTGTTGCCGCTTTGCCTGTAACGCAGCAAATGACAGAAATGAGCATTTCAAGAGAGGAAGAACTAACACCGAAAACAGAGACTGAGCCAGGTATGTTTTCAGAATAACACTGGGTAGAACCAGTGACTTAACACAAGTGGAGGGTTTGTTTACTTTCTGAGTAGCCATCTCCTGTTGTGGTTATGGGTCTTAAGGAACTGTATTAAGGATACTTTTAAGTACTCTCTCTTCAGAATCAAGACTAGTTCCAGTACAGAGCTTTAAGATACATGTTCAATGTTAGTAAAATATTGACACCTATGAGGGTGGTTTTAGATCCCAAACCTTTGTTGTTAAAAGTAAGGCACTCTAAAATTGCATTTGGGCAAGGTGTTCACTTTTGAAGTCAAACTATTGAGATTCTCTGTATTATTGAGTAGTACAATTCTGGCTGACTCGTGGCAGTCAAAATGGCTTTTTGCATTTGGAGAATGGGGCTTAATAAATTCCTTTCTACAGGGGAATCAAGCTGTGGGGGAAGGGAATATGTTGTTTAAAAGCATTAAGAAAAGCTGCTTAGGGTGCTTGAACTAATTGAATAATCAGTACATATAATCAAAGCATTGTTCCAGAAACGTAGGATAGTTGCAGCTTTAATTGCAGTGTAAGAATTGTCATTTCACAGTTTTATTCTCATGCTGGGTAGTTGTAACTGGATTAGTTAAACTTCGAAATGTAAATTGTTTCTTGGAGGAAGAGCTTGCTTAAACTACAGCTGGCGAGTGATGGAATTCATGTCAGTATGTTCAAATTGATACCTTAACACACTAGGTTTTTTACTTTAACTTGTCCACTCTTTCTTATTTAATTTAGCAGTTCTGACACAGTTTTAAAAACTAAAAGGGATGTTTAGTAGGAACTCTGTTCACTCAAACTGAAGATAAAATCTGTTTTTTCAGCTGTGAAGTCAGTGACATGAAAATGGCAGCAGATGCTACTCAGCACTGTATCAGTAATTTTTGTCTAGTTATAACTTTGCCGACAAAGACTGTTGATACTTAATTGCTCAGTACTTGTACCCAGGATTTTACCATTTGTATAAGTCAGCTAAGTCAAGGTTCTGTGACATGAACTGAAGTACAGTTATACAATATATTGGGTTTTTCATTATGTGTGGACTGAGGGGATTTTTGCAATGATTAATTTCCTGTAACTGATATTGGCTGAAGAGATTTTCATTATGTAACTGAAAAATAATGTAGATTTTGCTGCAGTATTCATTAACCCATGCTGTCATGTTATGAAATCCTACCTGAATGTGACAAGGAAATAGGAATACATAAAATGGTAAAAAATACATAAAATGGTAGTAGTGATGAAGTCAGGTGACTTTAGTCTTCTTAGAACTGCTGTCAATTTGGCAGTTGAAAGAAAATCTTTAGTTATTGTTGTCATATTACCTGTTTTTCAGTCAACTGTATGATAGATAGTGTCACATAGTCCACTATTGATTAGAATGGGGGCATTTAGATTAGAAGCAGCTCAAGACATCTGTTGTAACAAATAATCTCACAGGTTGAAAGCAGTAAAAGTTGACAGAAGCTTGTGTAGAGATCACTGGAAAAGTAGCAGAGAACTTAAATGTCTCTGGAAAAAACTCGAAGAACCAAACTACCTTCCTGAGAAATTAACTGTAAATTCACGAGGCAGCCTCACCTACTCTAAAGCCCAAGTTTCCTCTTCAGTATTATGATTTGGCACAGATCCTGGACAGCATAAGATAGTGTCCTTATATACTATTCTTAGTGTTTGGCTGATATCTTAAATAAACAGCGTTGCCTGTATTCAGTGGCACATTGACCTGTGTCTTGTAGGCAAGAGAAGCTGGCCTAGACTTTTTATACAAAATTCCTGTTGTCTCTGGACTAGACGGGTTTTTTGTATCTTCCTTTTTCCAGTAACATCCATTATGCGTTGATCTCTCAAGGATGAAGTGAAACAAAGTTGAATAATTTGCATCACCTCAAAACAACGAAGCTAATACGTTCTATGAGATTCTAATTCCCTGAGATAATGCTGCAGTCGTGGAGTAGTTAATGAATCACAGGCTGCCTCTAAGTATAGTCTGACCCTAGGAACAATTTTATAACCAGATAGTAACAGATCATGAACTGTATCTTCAACAGTATGAAGTCACATTCTCTTCTGCCAGCTTTTCTTTAGCAAATGAAATTTTGTAAGTTTCCGCTACAAGCCAGAAAATTAAAAATAGAATTACATCTGGTCAACTAATTTATTTTCTTTTAGCAATCTAGCATAAAATTATACTTGTTTGCTTTTTGAATTGAAACAACTGAATAGAGAAGGTGGAGAAGTTGAGAAAAATTTAAGCTATGAAACATAACAAGCTTGTTTTCCTTGATTTTTTTTTTTTTTTTTTTTTGCAGCAGGGGGTGTGGTTTCAGGGTCTTTTGTCTTTTCTGTGCAGGTTGAGGTTGCAACCTGAATTCATTCAAAACAAATCTGCTGCTAGGACAATTCGTTGTATCCTAACATTTGAAGAAAGGCACGATGAATGTAACTCACTTGGTTGTAATTCACATGTCTAAGGTGCTGTGTGTTCTTGTAACTTGTAATTTCTTAGTTCTACTTTCTTGCTTTGTTATAATTTCATAACTGAACAGTTTTCAGTGCAATTGTGCCTAAATTTCTCATATCAAATAAGCTGTATGTCCAAATGCAAATTCATAAATGGACACTATTTACAAAACATAGAATAAACTTTTACACTTTATATGGATTGAATTCTAATACAGTCTTGATCAAAGTCATACTATAGTCCAAGTATTCTAGAAATGCAATTCACAGTAACTTTTTTTTCCCTGCTGAGTAGAAGGATTTAAATGCAAAACTCAGTGAACTCTATTTCTTTCCATGTGTTATGCTATCAGAGCACTATATCTACCAAGTTGGTGAAGCATAGTGGAGCCTTGTTTTGCTTATATTAGCAGGTATTCCAATAGAAATAGGATGTGTAAAAGAGAGTTAATAATCACAAAAAATAATGACTTTGAAAACAAGTATGTTTATTGTTTCAGCTCACAACATTTTCTTGCACTTTTATAGGTCATTATCTTGCTGAATGATCAGCCTGTAGTCAGGTCTGTCAGTGTTTCCAGGCACAGTATCAGCATGTATATCAGAGACATGAGGGTCAGGTGCTTTTTCAGATGTTTGTTTGTTGGTTGGTTTTTTGTTTTTCTCTTTTTGTTGTTGTTTTGGTCTTTTTTCTTGATTTTGGTGCTTTTTTTTAAGGCAGTAATATATTTGTTTTAGCAAGTAGTGTGATTAGCTATCCTTTTTAAACCAACAGCTGGACAGTAACGCTGCTTACAAAAAAAGTTAAGCAGAAATTGAACTGATAATGGTATTGTGTCAATTACATATTTCAATAATACCTAAATACTGTTAACTTCCATCCACACTGGAATTTACCCTTTCATTTCCTGAATTCAGCAGTAGCAGTGTTGGAGGACAGCAAGCAGTGGTTGGTTGGCACACATCTCTTATTTCCTACCAAGCCAGTATGATTAGAGCTATTTTACAGCTGTCCTGAATTCAGGTTGAGAGACCCTTGCATATTGTAGGTAGAGCCAGTGTGTTATATCTGTGGTGTGTACAGTGTGTTGCAGGTAATATTGTGAGTAAGGTGTAAATAAGGTAGCCTAAGAGATATGGTAGGCTCAAGAATCGTAAGTATATGATGTTCCTTAGATCTTGTTGTAATGAGTGACTTGCTAGTTCTTTTTCATTTTCACATGTGGCCATAATAGTTGAGCAGTGTTGCTATGTGTAAACAGTTCTATTGTAACTGCTGGTAATATAAGATAACTTGGTATTGTATTGAAAATAATTAGCTTTCCTTTATGTTTCCCATGTCTGCTGTAGCTTTGGGAGACAGCCTTGATTGGAAAATGTCTGAAATGTAATCTCATGTAAGCCCTGAAGCTGTCCACGTTGTAAAAGGAGGCTTAGGACCCAACTGTTTGTCCTGTGCTTGTTGGTGATAGGGTGCTATTACTATTTTAATAATGATATCCCATAGACAACAAGTCTTTATGATGACTACATTGAATGGTATTTCTTTGTGATACTGAAACTGAGGAATCTTGACATTGAATTAATATGGCAGTAAAGATAATAAATACACGTCAGAGTTGGACACGTAAGAAAATGAATTACATGCTGCAGAACATTTCTATTCCCATTCTTTGGCATTAAAGGAAGTGTGATGGAAGTTTATTCTGCAGCCTTTCATCACCGGAACTGGATTGGTTGGCATAGCAATTGTAGTTCCTGGAGAGTGAAGTATTTACATGTAGGAAACTTCTTAAAGCATAGTAAGTACTGTCCATCTTTTAAGACTAAACTTTTATGTACAGGTACGTTGTCATGGATTAAGACCAGCTGGCAGCTAAGTACCACACATCCAACTTGCTTAGTCCTCAGGCAGAGAATTGTGGGTTAAGATAAAAACAGTTTAATAATTAGAACAAAATAAGCAATATCAATTATAATAATATAATTGTAATGAAAAGCGGAGAGAGAGGAATAAAACCCAAAAAGTACCACAAGTGTTGCACACTGCAAATGATCACTACCTGCTGACTGATGCTCAGACCATTCCCCACTAGTGATTGGCAGCTTCTAGCCAACTCCCCCCGGTTTTATGTATTGGGAAGGATGTTGTTTGGTGTGTTAATATCCTTTGGCCAGTTCGTTCAGGTCAGCTGTCCCAGCAATGCTCTCTCCCAGTGTTTTGCATACCAGGTTGCTGGCAGAGTGTGAAAAACTGAAAAGCTTATTATTTAAAGTAAACACTATTTAGCAACAATTAAAACATGGGTGTGCTATTAGCATAATTCCCATGCTGAATCCAAAATACAGCACTGTAACAGCTACTGAGAAGAAAGCTAACTCTATCCCAGCTGAAACTTTAGACAATTGTATTAATATGAAATGTAAGGATTGCACTAGCTCTAATAAAACTTTCAGCTCTGGAACTGCAGAAGTGCGTTTAATGTCTTTTGGAGAACTTCACATTTTACCTTTTTTTTCTCATTTTATTTTTTCCATTTCTTCAGCTGTGGAGTTGGCAGTTGGCTTCCCCAAATCACAATGCTTAAATAATAATAAATGGTTAAACCTTTTTTTTTTTTCCTGTTTTCAAGAGTTCATGCCACTGGTATGCTTGCAGTTTAAGCTGTTGGGATCTCATTTTTGTTTAGTCTGAAAAGCTTCTAAAAACTTACTGATGTGGTAGTCCTTCCTGGTCTCTTTTGGTATAGGGAGGATTAGAAAATAATGCTGTTTAATTTTCATCATGTTTTGTTCAGCTGAAACATTGGATTCAATACTGTATGAAATCTCAGTGGGAGAGTACCTCATAATTGTTTATACAGGCATGCTTTTTTGAAGCAACCTTACTGTTTTATGTAAGCAAGCTACTGACAGCTTTGAACATCCTTTTATAGAGTGGTTTTTAATTTTGAGAGGCCGTCCCACCTAGTCACTGTGCCTTAATAATTTAGGATCTGAGAAGACCTTTGTTCTCTAGTTTGTAGGACCTTTCTGCATCTAGATTGAGTAGCTGTTATGCCAGCTGTGTAGCTAACTTCTTCCATCAGTGGCCTTTCTGCTCCTCTTGTAAAGGTGCCTCTTATCTTCAGACTACATATGAAGGAAATTTTCCTAATTTCTTGATGAATTGCTTGTATTTATGTGGTGGTTTATCAGGCATCTCTCACAGTCCTACTGTTATGTTAGTCTTTATCTCAATCTGCTAGAATAATAGCCTTCCTTGGCATGATGGTAGCACATCTTCTAGTGCCTACAAATAATAATGTAGGACCAAAATGCTAATTAATAAACACCACCTCAGTTCTGAAAATCTGTTGGTCCTAAGTTTTTTAGCATTGTAATACAAGAACTGATTGGTAAAATTCAAGTAAAGAAAACCTTACCAAGTCTTGAGCCAGAGGTTGGGAAAGGAAACGACCAAGGTGATGGGGAGGGGGGGCACAGAACCACAGAGTAGGCTGGGTTAGAAGTGGCAGTAGAGATCATCTGCTTCCAAGCCCCCCTGTTCCAGTGCCTCACTGCTTGGGGTAAATAATTTCTACCTAACATCTAGTCTAATTCTCTCATAGTTCAAAAACGTTTTGCCTTTTCCTATCACTGTCTGCCCATGTATAAAATACCTATCTCCCTGTTTCATAAGCACTCCAAAGACTTTAAGGCTTCAGTGAGTGGTTCCCAGAGCCTTCTCATCTCCATGCTGAACAGTCTTAACTCTCAGCATGTCTTCATAGGAGAGGTGCTTCTGTCCCCTGATCACCTTTGTGGCCCTCCTTTGAACTTGCTCCAACAGATTCCCATCTTTTCTGTGCTGAGGGTCCCAGAGCTGGATGCAGCACTCCGCGTGGGGTCTGACCAAATGGACAGAATCGCTTCTGTCGACCTGGTGGCCACTCCTGTTACGATGCAGTCCAAGATGCACTGACATTCTGGGCTGCCAGTACATACTGCAAGACTGCTCTCAGTGAGACACACTCATTGCATCCTCATGTTTACCATTGCCCCAGCCCAAGTTCAGCACCTTGCACTCGAACTTGTTGAACATCCTCTCACTTCTCAAGTTTATCCAGGTCTCCCTGAATGGCATTCCATCCTTCTGTT
This sequence comes from Dendrocincla tyrannina, assembly GCA_035047865.1. Classification (NCBI taxonomy): domain Eukaryota; kingdom Metazoa; phylum Chordata; class Aves; order Passeriformes; family Dendrocolaptidae; genus Dendrocincla; species Dendrocincla tyrannina. The sequence goes on from JAWWMP010000093.1 coordinate 4,239,292, forward strand.
GTATTAGCTGCACTGCTCAGCTTCATGTCATCTGCAAATGTATTGAGGGTGCACTCCATCCCATTTCTTATTTGTATCATTGGCACCAGTCCCAAAATGGAGCCCTGAGGGACACCACTCGTCGCTAGCCTCCACCTGAGGCACAGAGGTATTGACCACACCTCTTTAGCCTGGTACATCCAGTCAGTCCCTTATCCACCACAAAGTCCATCCTTCAGACTTATATTTCTCCCGTTTGGAAATAAGGATGAGAAAGTGCATGCATGCCAACAGGAGCTCTGTTAAAGTCAAAAAACTCCTATTTTTGCAATGTTTTTGCTTCATCTCAACAGTTACTGAGGAAGCAGGTCTACCAGTAACCACTATTCCCCAACTTTCAGCTTTTTTTCTGTTACCCGTTTCATGGTGATGATACAGAAATCATTTAGAGCGCTTTGATTAAGACTGTGTAATTTCTGGCATGAAATTAGTTCAGTATATTGAGAACTGGGATTGTACTTGCCCAGTTGGATTTGTCTTCTATGTTAAAAGAAGCCTTTTGTGACAAGCAATTGTAACAACAGTATTTGAATTTAGAGAGACTGTGATGTCATGACAAAGCATTTTTCAGTATTTTTCTTCAAAGTTACGGGTTGATGAAAAAGGAGTTTTGTTCTGAGGTTTAAGTAAGAGGCAGGGTAGGCAGCTTTGCTTCTTCCTAGTCATTACTCAGAAGCACGTTTTTGAACGTTTTACGTGATAAAAACTAATAATCAGACTTAAGTCTGATGATGTAAATGAATTGGAGAATCCTTATTCATGAAGAGTAACAATTGAACATTTAAAGTTGGTTTTACTGGGCTATGTCTCGTCTTGGAACCTTTTAGGTTCCAATACTACATATTGTGTATTGCTTTTCCGTCTTGGAAGATGTTCTAATTCTAGGGGAACGTTTTGTTGAGCAGCCCTTTCAGGAAATGTGCCCTGCAGTTTCTTAATGACCACTTTCACTGCTTCACAATTTGTAGTCTGCCAGTTGTCACAGTTTCTTGATGCAAATAAGAAAGTATACCCGTAGTAGTTGGTAACATTTTCTCTTAAATAGATTTGTTCTCAGTGTCTTTTGTGGTAGTGTGATCTACTAGGCTGTCTCTTTGCCTTGGTAGTTCCTGGGAAGTTGCTGTTTCCATTTTTGCTTCCTTGTTAGACAGTGATATATGTTCTCATTTTATTTTCTCTTAGTGTATGTTGGTGAATTACTTTGTCACCATTGATTGATCCCTCTACATTTTCTTTTGCATCTGGTTGAAACATGTATACTCCCAGGACTCAAATTTTTAAGTTGTTTTTGATGCAGATGAGTCTTTCCCATAGGTAACTACACACCAAGTTGCAAAGTATGTGAGTGTTTCTGGTTCCTCTTTTTCACCTGTTATGGCTTACAATTAGCATTTCATTTTTAAACAAACTAGCAATAATAACAAATCTAAGAGGATTTGATCCTGCTTTTTGGGAAGTGTTTAGTCTTTTTATCTTTTAAGGCCATAACTGACGGTTGTTAGCCACAGTGCATAAGTATCCACCAAGTACACTTTGTGATACTGCTGGTTGTTAGCCTGGTTTTTGGTCACAGGCTCTCCAGTAGGTAAACTGGTGCTGAATACTGCTTTTCTTAAGGTTTAAAGACAAGTTCAGAGCATCATATTTCTTCATTTAAAAAATGGTAATCAAGACAAAGAATGTTTTCTTGGGGGAAAAAATGATGCACAAGTACCAATAGCAGTAATTATTGTAGTACTAGTACTGTAATATTTCTCTTACCCTTTATACTCAGCAAAATAGCACTAACACTGAACTTACGAATTTTTTTATAATAATAGTCCATGTGGTATGACAAAAAATTAAGGCTGGAAATGGCCATGGTTCTTTAGGTTGCTATAATGTATTAGTGAATTATAAGAAAGTACTGGCAACAGTTTGTTTTACTGCACAACATTTTTTTTGTGATAAGCACTGAGGGGTCCCTGTTACTTCTGAGAGTTTGTCACTTTTGAATCTTGTGCGGATCATGAAATCTTGCCTGAGGCCTTTCTTGTTGTATAGTGAATTGTGAAGCTCTTTAGGTGTTAGTGGTAATAGTGAGCTGACTTTCAGAATACCTATGAGTGGTAATGCAAACCATTTAAAAAAATTTAAAAAACAAGTTCTGATCCAAAAGAATCTCAACTAAAAATCATACTTCTATGTTTAAAGTTACAAAGTTGATTACAAATAAGTTCGTAAGGCTTATGTGCTTTGCTTATTCTGGAGTGCACTATGTATTTTAATCTGTTCCAGAACAATCAGTGTTATCAAACAGCTGGGAGTGTTCAGAAAACTTGTACCAGAAGCAGGTTTTAAAGTTGTGTACAAATACACCTTTCTCAACTTTCCTTGATTCCAGTTTGGATATAAAGAGGGTATCAATTAAAAAAAATTCTGGGAAAAAAATACTTTTTAGAATAAAATTAACAGATTCACAGAAGGACGCATTTTTTTCTTTAGAGAACTTAAGTAGAATTTCACTTGAGTTTGTTTAAATATGTTCACAGCTGAGATAATTGAGAAGTGACTGATTTTGACTATATTTGAACAGTAAAATTGAATAAAGAGCAAAAATACAGATATTTGATCAAATCTGCACTTTGGTATTTAAGTGAGGGCTCTTTTGAACTGTGTGTTTTGTAGCTGTGTTATGGTTCTATCACAGAATTAGTAGCTTGCTAGCTGCTGTCTCAGTGAACTGTTTTAGGTATGTGACTTCTCAAGAGTAGTGGCGGAGTAACCCAGTACTATGGTAGTAACATACTACTGGGTTTCATTTATTTCTAAAATATGTTCCTGGTAGTTATATTTCCTACAGGGATCCCTCTGTTTAGCAACTTTAGCTGTGGCAATATTGTTACAGTTTTAGATTAAATGTTACTTGATCATATGATTTATTTAAATATTACATGTGTACATGGAATTTCTAGAATGTTTTTCAAGCCTGTATGGGTGTAATGAGTAAGTGCCATGTATTTTCTAGATGGTAGAAGTGTGGGGGAAAATCTGATTGTCTTGAGTAGAGTAAGAAGGGGTGAATAAAATACCTAAAAATCGCTATTTCTGATTCATATTTCTGTAGACTAGTCTGTGTAAGTACTTCAGACAACAAACATCAAAGTCTTAGTGGGTGAATTAATCTTTAATATATACGTGCTACTGAATATCTAGTAAACTCAAGAAAAGCAAATTTAACCCTGATTTCTTTTGCCTGCTTTAATAGTTGTTACTCAACCAAGCCCATCAGTTTCCCAGCCTGGTACTTCAGAGAGCGAAGAGAGAGCTGCTGAACTGCCGAAACCAAAGAAGAACAGATGTTTCATGTGCAGGAAGAAGGTTGGCCTTACAGGTATGAGAGCCCTGTTAATTTTGAGCAAATCTGTGTGAT
>JAWWMP010000093.1:4269551-4291154 GCA_035047865.1 Dendrocincla tyrannina
TTATAAGTTTTCCTTCCAGTGACTCAGCTAATTTAGTCTCACACTTCATGGAACAGCATTTACTGGGGGAAAAAGATCCTTTTTTTGTTCCCTGCCCATCTTCTGTCTTCTGAATTCCCTCCATTACACCCTCCAGGAATTCAAATACAGTCCTTAGAAGACCTGCTTGATGACATTTTCACTACATCTTTCAAAATTCCATTAATAGTTCCCAAACATACTTTCTGACAACTACAAAAATGTTTTCACTTATGTGTGGATTTGGTCTTTGTTAAATCATACCAGTTCCACTAAAATTTTTAACTAGTATGTGCACACTGATCATGACAGAACTTGCCAGTGAACCAGGATAACCCATATACTATATGACTATTCTGCAGATACAACTGTGTCCTAAACAACTACAGTCGATATCTTGTTTACATTTTTTGCATTTCCTGAGTGAGGGATGATGCATGATGTTCTGATTTCCAACAAACTGCCTCACTGACAGCTCAAAAAGCAGAAACAAAACCAAACAGGATGACAAACAGGATGCATGATCTCACAGTAATTGCACAGTTTTTCCTATATGTGATGGTTGCTGAGAAATTTCCAATTGGTGTGATTAATATATAAGCACATACAACCTTATGACTAAGAAGTCTGAGGATCTTTGCAAAGCAAATATACAACCCTGAAAAGCCATTAAGATTGCATTATTAAACTCTCAACATTCATATGAGCACTCTTCTGTAATAAGCCTAGTATGGGTATGAGAGACTGAAGGATATGGCTGCATAGCAGGTACCAGTTTAGACTTCACTCTGGCACCAAAAAATCTGAATCTCCCATGAAGACAGGAGGACATAATATGAAAAAGATCTGTAGCTCCTTTTGTACACACTAAAGAATTTTCTTCTTACCTTGGCTTCCTCCCAGAGTGGCAAGCTGAAAAGCTTCTTCAAGAGTTAGTCCTGTTTCATTCACTTTATTGATCTGAAGGCTATTAGATGCCATCATTGCTTTCCTGATAGTATCAAGCATGGAAGCTGAATATCCACCAGCAACATCTAGAAGGGATCAGACTCTTAGAAACAAGCTTTGGCATGATTCTCTATGTTAAATTTCTGTTGAAAATTGCAAAGAGACCGATGTGGTAAATACAAGTTTTACTCCTAAGCACTGTCTCTGAATGCATAATTCTTGATCAAGGTGTTCTCACACAGAGTCAAATGAAGAGAACAGAACACAAAAACAGAAACCTGAAAAGTTGTTGTTCAAGCCCTGTTTAGTCTCATGACAGGAACAAAACTCTTTTTCTTTTTTTTTTTTTTCTTTTTTCTCTTTAGAAACACTTTTGGACCAGCCCTAGATTTCAATACTGTACAGTTCTTTACTCTAGAAGTAGTGGGGAAAAAAAGCAGGACCATAAGTTGGAGACATGCTAACTTTTAAATATGAACAGAAGGGCATGTTTTTGTGTCTCCTAATGGTTTGCAAAAGAAACCATTTTTACAGCAAACTACTAACCTGTGCCAAGACCAAGCTTCACATTGTGTTCTAGGACCTTTCGGACATTTAAGACACCACTACGCAACCTGGTTTGTAAGAAAAAACATATTCAGGAAAAGCAGGGCTGCAGAGCCATTTTATGACAAAGGCTCTCAGAATGTGTGCAATAGATTTCATTTATTATTTATTCTGGCTAGATACCATCATTATCTTATTTCTGCTTAGTAAAAGACTATACAGTCCCTTTCGCCAAAACATAAGCATAGTTTGGGGGGAAGGCAATGGCCTAAATCTGACATTGACAAGAGTCAAAAGAAACAATTTTTTTAAAAGAAATATTTATATAGATGTAAATATAGGTATAGCTATAATAACTAGACTCAAAGATCACAAGACAGTCCAGAGCACACTGCACAGAAGTACATCATGAATAGTCATGTTCAATCCAATGTCGCTCATGTTAATAGTCTTGCAATGGTAGCACGAACTCAGGGCACCATGTGAACAACAGTTTTATTTAATTATACATCTTTCTTAATTCTTTTTTTCTTTTAACTTACGAAAAGTTAGAATTGGGGCAATGTGAAATTGCAGCTCCACGAAGACTAAAAAGTTTCAGCTCTTCTTCAGAAAGATAACAGGCATGAGCCATCACTGTCTAAAGGAAAAGAGAAACACCAATTTTCTCAATATTGCATTTACTTCAGTGGCTGTAAGTTTTGCAAAAGGACACATTGCCATCCAGAGAAATTGCCATCCAGAGAAATTAATGCACTTCTTGAATGAAGCTCTTAAAATCCACACGGGAAAAACTCTGGGTAACATCAGTATGCCTGAGATATCATTCCCTCAGCTTTTTTCCATTTCTTAATGTAAGAAGGTAGGATGTTGACTCTTGCAGTGACTGTTGTGACCTAAGATCTTCAAGAAGCAAGAGCAAGAATTCCCCAATTGTCCTAGCACTGTAGTAACCTTATGATTTATATTTTGTAAGAACACAGAAATTAAGTATTGGGGCCAGGAGTATCTCAGATACAATGGAAGACATATATGTACTCTTAGCATGTTTCCCATTGCCTCTCTAAAGGTTTGACCAGGTTGATATATATAAATACATATATGAAATATTTGTTAAGTAGAATAAACTGTTATGCAAATGATAATGACTTTTATTTTTTAGCCTACATAGCTGACCTTAAAAATTAATTCACAAGTAGTACAAACAAAACACAGAAGTAGAGGATAGTATAATTTAATAGTATGTGAACCAATTATTCCCAGACAAATGTAACTGGCATTACCTCATATGCCAAATGGCCATTGTAAGAGAAGAGCAAGAGCTCTGTTAGATCTTGCAATCTGCTCATAAAAATGAGAAGGGCACAGAGACTGTTTCCACTGAGCATCTCCTAATAGCACCTCTACTCATCAAGCTCAGTGCAGCTGAAAATACAAGGAAGACAGTCACATCTTCAGTTAAGGACATACATGTGGTAGCTGCTAAAGTATACCTCTGCTGATCTGTACTGTTTTTTAAAAAGAAAGAAATATTTCAGCTCCAAAAAACGTGCTTTTAAAATACTTTAAAAATTGATTTGATGTCTTGGTTTTAGTGGATGGGCAGAGGGGAATGTCTGAGGTTCTGTTATGCTTGTGTTTAATAGAATGCTTTCCCAAACAATCAGAAGCCTGGCTCCAGAAAGCATCAGTATCCATGATTTTTAGTGACCATTTTCACTTCTGTGAATTTAAAAGTCTGACAGAATTAAGATCTATGTTTCCACAGCACTGATATTCTCTTTAGTACACTCACTGACACATCAAATCAGCATGCTAGAAAACAAAGGCTAATATTGCGTACATATTTCAGTAGTCCACATTGATTTCTCAAGTAAAAAGAACAGTAAACAAGTAATTTACTGGGGTACAATTTTGAACACAGAAATGGGAGTTCAATAGGTAATTCCCAGGGAGTTTCCAGCTGCCTTTTGACCCTCTTAAAATTCTCTCCTAATTTTTTAAATAACTTGACTGATGTTTATGCATTCTGATTGTAGTTGAGCTGTTCATATTCACTTTTGCATGGGCTCTCCACTGCCTAATAAGGTGTGCCTGGCATTCCAACCTGTAATTACTGTGGGCTAGTATCAGATCTGCTTATGTTTATCTCACTCACAGGACAAAGCTTTAATGAATTTCCATTCTTCAGGTTACTCTGCCTCTCAATGCTTGGAAAAATCAGCTAATGAGATGAGAGTGTTCTTGGATAATCAGAGTAGTAATGTGTACCTGTCCGCATGTGAGATTGAGACTCAGAACACAACAGGACAGGCTGCATTTCCTTAGGAAACTGACAAAAATTGAATGGTCCTATGGTAACACCACAGAGGAAATCTTCAGGCAAACCAATGTACAAGAATACTGTAATATACGGATAACTGGGTGCTGTCCAGGAATTACCACCTTCTACAATACCAACTGCTAATCCCACTGCCCTAATTTTCTTCGAAGCCCTTGGAAAATGGATAAGGGAGCATAAAATATCTTTATTGTTCTTCTCCCCTAAAATGTTTAGGAAAAGTGTGGGCTTGTCTAAAATTCCAATACCTCAACAGAGAACATAAAACAAATTTACTTTCCCCCAGATGTCACTGACCTTGACAAAACAATACAGACTTTCCAGGTAATACAGTAAACCATCATATTCTCTAAATTGATTAATCTAAGAGACACTGTGGAAGTTTTTATGCAGCTACCTTGCTGGTTAGCAGCTTGTTTTTATCATACAATTCAGTGTAATTCTGGTAGGCAGGAAACATGCCCTCCACAAGTTTGACTTCTTCTTCATTCTCACTGATGTGACTCTGTAACAGGAAAATACATAGCAGTGAACGCTTCAAATAGCTTTGAAACTCACATTACAACCTTCTGAGTAACTTCTGAGTTCTACTGGTGTTAAATACACAATGATGGAAATTAGTATTTGTAAAGTCTACAGTTATATCTAGTCCTTGAGCTTCTCTTTTCATCAAAGAGATCCCTGGGACCCAATGGAGTAGCTTCATTTGTTTCTTTAAACATGGTATGAGATGGTTCATCCCAGTAGTGTGGTGACATAATGGCAAACTTAGGGTTTGGAAAACATAAAACAGTAGATAAAATAATACATGACATGCTTGTGAGTTTTAAGAGAGAAGCAGCCTATAACTGAGTGGATCCTGAGATCCAGGCAACATAGAGGTAGCTCCTACATGTATCTTCAGATGGGCTGATTAATTACTGGTCTCAGATAAAAATCTGACCCTTCTGTACTGCCACTGGGGCATATATTTTCAAAATTCCCACTTTGTAATGAAAAAAATCCACATGCACAATAGCTTTAAAACAGTACATGCCTAGAACAGTGTAACAAAAAAATTCATTTCAACTCATCTGCAAGCTTTAAATATATAATTTTTAAACACAGCAGCTTTATCACACTGGAAATCCCACAGCTATATTAACAATGTTATGTAAAATACAAAGATGAGTAATACTTTTACCTACTGAAATCTATTCTGTAGAGAAACAACAGAAGGCAGGGAGACAGACTTGACTAGAGACAGCAACCTTCACCAATCCAAGGGTTGCTCTACCCTTTGGTAGAGGGTGTCAGTCTCCTTGTGTGACCATGAACTGGGACTTGCTGAACTGTGCATCCTCCCAGCTATGAACCTTCTCGTTTCCTGTACAAGTTACAATGTTCTTATAGATACCATCAGTAATTTCAGAGGAATTAAAAAGATACTCCAACATGGAGTGACTTAAATCATGAAAACTCCCTGGTCAGTATGCTGCCTGTGCAAACTACTAAAATTGCACACAAGCTCTCAGAGCTTACCTGCACATGGAGATCACGAGCCTGTGCTAGATCGCCAAGTGCACAGAGCAAGTCTTCTGTGCAGGAAGGGCCAAAGCGAGGGGTTATTATGGGCAATACTCTTGGATACTGAAAACATTAAAAGGACAGGCTTTGTATTCTACATGGAGATATATGTATGTCAGTAACCATAATCAGGACTAGCATATACATGGCAATTACATTTTGTCTTCATTGCTTATTGCATACTGCATTCTCACCAATTCAAATTGAGCTGTATAGTAATTTCCTTACTTTCACAAGACATTTCATCACACAATGAGAGAATAAAGTGGGGAGGGTTTAAAACGATTTTAATGAACTTCATTAAAGAATTTGTTTTCATTAGAACTCTCTCATTGAGTCACTGAGATTTGACCAGTCTTCAGGAGCACTGGAAACTCTCATTTGTTCTGACACTCCTGTATGCACTGCGAGAAATAAGTCAGATGAATGACCAGACGTTTTTCTGAGTTCCACTTCTGTGACTGTCAAAGATACAATGATGCAAAACTGCAGGCTTCTGTAAAAATAGGGCCATTTTCTTGTTCCATCTTCTCCACTCATAATAGCAACAAACTATCCCTATACTTCACAGATAGGAAGAATAGTGGTAGAATCAGATATGCCACACATTAAGAAGGAGTAGAGAAGACACCAAGAGTAGAGCTACAGAGGTTTACACCTTGCATGTCTAGATTAAAATTTTCATAAAAAATATACAACAGCATTATAATTTTGCCTTCAGTCACAGGTGAGAGTTGTGCGGAAGTCAGCATATCATAATTTCGATTGCAGTTTCTTTTATCATCCCCCAGGTACAAGATACTCAGGACTTTGCAGATTAGCCAAATTATTGTGCTAATGCATATGAGTTAGGCATTAAATTCAAGGAATCTACTCTTGAATATTTTGACAGAGAATGTCAAAAAAGCCACTGAAAACTGAAGGCTGATAAAAAAAGTACTCCTGCTTGTAATATTGTAGTGTAAATTTCTATCTTTACTGCAGGAGTGTAAACCTCAATTTCTTTAAAACACATTGTAAGACATATGCTGACCAAAAACCCTAATTTTATAGTGAATTACTAACTGTACTGAAAAAACACAGATTTCTTTTGGTGAAAATTTCTTTAATTAGTCTACTTATATACCACAGAGTAACTCCATTCCACCTTTCTTTAACAGAAAATTATCCTTTCTAGGGAGTCAGATATTTTAAAGTCAATAGAAAAACACATAGAACATTATTCTGCTTTGCTCTGATCACAGAAAACTGATTTTACACTGTTACAAGTCCATTTTTCAACAACATGGATAGCAGAACATCTTTCAGACCGATGATACCTGTCTATTACACAGAAAGATGTGTATTTATTGATCCGTCACAAGGCAACAGCTTTGCAAAGCATGATTGATTATTTTATATATTCACAAAGCATCTTCTGAATACAGAAGTGGATGCAAAGGAGAACTCTACTTACTTTCTTTTCCAGCAGTTCTTTAACAAACCTGAAAAAGGGTAGAAATAAAGTTGCTATAAATCTGTCATCTATGTTAAAAATTGTGAAAAATTCAGAAAATATATACTTAGATAACTAAACACTCCAGACACAGATCGACTTTTTACAAAATACTGAGCCAGATTTTTCAGATGAAAGAAACCCAAATGAACAAACAAACAAAAAAGAGGCAACACAATGAAGTCAGGATAGTTACACCAAATTATGCTAGTTTTGAATTTGATCCCGAATATGCAGATTTTTTTTTTTCATTTGCAATAATTAGCATTACACGAGTAGTAATTATTCTGAGTCTTCTTCCTGAAAACCAAACACATGCTACATTAAATGAATTGAAAACATAATTTTAAGGTACAAGTGCAACATTAGAGAAAGAAAAACCAAACCATCTTAAATTTTTCTGACCATGAATTTAAATTACAGTGTTACATAAATTCTTTTAAAATCCAATTTTTAAAAGATGCACCAATATATATCTCACTTATAGTAGTTGCATTTGTCTTTGTTCACTTAAAGAACCCTGATTCTCTGGAAATCCTTATATTACAGATTATCTACCTTATGGAAATATCGATTTACTTTGTTAACTAAAAGAAGCTACCTCAGATCTCTACATAAAACCCCAAGCGGTCAATATGGATAATGGAGATGAGCAAATAAAACTTCCTCTGACTGTGGAGGGAGGAAATTCTTTGAAAGCTCATATGTTCAGTGTATGCAATTTCCAAAAGCTAGTTTGAGATGGTTTCTGGACAGGACCTCTGTGAATTTTTATGTCATAGTCTATATTCAGAGAACTGTGAAATTTTGATCTCAAACACTGAATCAAATTTATAAAATATATTCTGATGGAAAAGTAAATAATGCTGGCAGCTAGGTGCTAGATCACCGGCTGGAAGTGAGAGATCTGAGCTCACAATGACCAAAGGAATTTGAGCCCACCACTGTTGACCTTGAAGAGCCAAAATGCAATGCAAATTTCATACCATCTGCCTGCCTCTCCCCTTACTGATTAACCTGATAAAATATTCACCTGAGCAGAAACTCTAACAGAAGTATAACGCTCAGATGAGAAGCCAAAATTCAGTATGGTTCTTTTAATTCTTTTTCACATTCTTTGAACAGCACGAGCATTGCTTCAAAACTGAAATACCTTTATCAAATATACTTTATATTTTGTTGGGTTATGAGGAAAGAAGCTCAGTTTCAAATCACTGTCTCGTGTAGCAGAAGACCAGACTTGAACACAGGTCCTACTCTTTCCATGTGATTATAACTATTAGTAGCATATATTATATTCTAGATTTCAATTTTCTAACTTTTTCTTAAATCCCCTTTGACAGAGAATGGTAGATTCAAATTCTCAACTTGAATTTAGATTTAATATATGACATACTTGGAATACAATACAAATAGTTCTGAAGGTTAACTGTAAAGAACTAAAATCAGAGTAGTCCATTTTCTGGCAGTGTGAGAGATCACATTTCCTAGGTTCTAAAAAAATTTCAAAAAAAAGCAAGCAACAAAAAAACCACTACAAAATCATCATCTTACAGAGAGAGCTTTTTCATTCTTCTGCAATTGTATTGCTGTGATTCAGGTAAGTACTCCAGATCCATGCCAAGAAGCACACAGCTCTCTTCTCTAGTCAGTTCTGGAGTACTTACGGCACACTCTCACCGAAAGCTGAGAAACATTTGATATTAACGCAATCAAAAAGGAATGAGCTGGAGGCACAGAATAGGTATTTAAAAGAAAGCTATTTAGATAATTCTGAAGCTTTTAAAAATACCAGAACTAGGAGTTCTGCTGCTTTCAGGCCCACTTGGCAGGATTTGTGCTGTATTATGAAAACTGGGTCTCTGCATGAAGAAAACAAAATCTAGTAGAGTAAAAATGACTAATACTACATGTTTTTAAAATGTCTTTAAATATAAAAACTGTTAGAAATTCATGATAATTTCTGACTTTTACTGTCATGCCTTTAGCATGACTTGCAAAAATAGGGTAGCAACTTCACACAAGTGTCATAAGATGTTTATATTACTCTTAGGTATTTTCTCTTTCAGCATGGTATTTGAAACAATTTTACAAGTAAATAAATAATCCCATGAGAATAGCTGTATGTCTGCTTAATTATTTTCTGAGCATGGGTGCAAAAGATACAAGAAACATAAGACAACAGGGTGTCATATTCCAGACTTGAGTCTCCTCCACTATGGACATTGCCTTGGCTTGATTCTCCTTCATTCTCTCAGTTGCATGTTAAAGTAGTTTGAGTGGTGTTGTGATAGAGAAGAAGAGAACCACAGAATGTTTAAAATGGAGTATATGAAAGATGACTCTTACAACTTGAATAAAGCCTTATCCTAAACGACGGAAGGAAATACCTCAGAAAATAATGGGGGCAAAGGAAGTTACTGCCACCATGCCATCCCATATCAAGTCACATCACCCCCACACACAGAGCTGTAAAGGGAAAAGAGAAAGCAGAAAACACACATATTCTCTCAAACCCAAATCTGTGTCTTCTTCCTTTGGAAAAGACAGGGATATACTACTTGGGCTACTCAGCAACTGGGTATGCAGGAATTGCCAGAACTGTAGGGAACAATACTGTTGGAAGAAAAAAACCTGTTCCTAATAAATTCACACCTGTAAGTTCTTAGTCAGATTCACATTCACATTTCAGACGTATGAAAAAAATTTATTTTAAAAGGTTATGCTATCAATTTAATCATTTTACCTTTCTGTCTCTTGGACAGAGTCAGCAGTAATCTCTTTGTATTGTGGCACACTGTCATTCATATCCATGCAGACTTTTCCAACAAATGCTCGTTGACCAAATTTATCTGTTAAGATGCATTAGAATATAAGTCTCAGAATAATTGTTTCTTAAAAACGACTACCAAAGATTAAACTGAAATACAAAAGCAAAGTCTACCCCACCCATCTTCATTTAAGATGAACAAAATTTATGTTCTTGTCTTATCTCTAAGTTGTGACTATTTATGTGACTTTTAAGGATAAAAAGGAAAAAGGAAAAAAGCAAACAATATTTAAATAGGAATTGTCCTCTTCCACATTAGTACTCAACTTCATAAAAGTTATAATTAAGGACTAGATTACTGTAGTTTAACTACCACCAGAATTCATAATGGTAGTATATGAAGATGGCTGTGAAATAGAGGATGAGAAACATAAGCACTAAACCACAGTAGATGTAGTAGAGGACTACCATGAGATGAGAAAAAACAAAAAGATCTCAGCAAACCATCCCTCCTTAGGAGAAAGGAATGCCTCCTACACACAGTTAGAGGGAGAAAATTTTCAGAGCTATTCTAGGCTCTTTCTTGAGATTCATCCACACTGGATGAATAAATCAGAATTCATGTGTAAGACATGCATATAATATTCAATTCTAAGCTGTGAAATGTGTTTCTAAATTAGATCTCTTTGTCCACTTTTACAGTTTGAGTTGCTGAATACAACAGCTTCAAAATTTTCCTACAAAATCAGAAAGATTGGGTAATGTTTGAATAAAACCAAGACTCTTATTAAATTTTTCTGCATTGGGAGCTGCCTCAGCCTTGAGACACCCTGCAAGAACCACAACATTTGCAACTGTGAAGAGAAGGGAAGGATAAGATCCAGACGCAGCTTCCATTTTCCTGGTTTCAGAAGCTGTGTGGAGATTTTTGACATTGATTATCAGCTGAAACTTAAGAGTATCAGGAAATTAATGCACTGACACTCAGCCTTTTAAACCTCAAACAGCAAAAGGTTAGAAAAAGCAGAATGCTGCAGCTAGAGAGCAACTCCATCAGACCTAATTCAAGATCAGCTAGCAGCTGGTTTGGGAGTGAAGAGAGAAAGAGAAACAACAGTAGGACAGGAGCAGTGAAGGGAACAAGGGTAACTGAAATGGGGTTTGGGGATACAGTATGGCAGGTACAATGAATTAAAAACAAATTAGTAGAAAGCCAGATCCCTAGCTAGTCTAAAACTCCTAAACTCTGTTTATGATTCACACAGCATCCTTCAAAACTCACTGTTAGTCTTACCTACAATTTCAGCAAGAAGAAGAGAAGTATCTGTGTGAATTGTCGCAAAGTAGCAAGCTGTAGTTGTGCCATTCTTTAGAGTTCGTCTCTATAAAAAGAAATCAGTTTCAACTGTCTGGAAAAAAAACCACTAAAGCTGCCAAAATGCAGAACAGGCACTCCCATTTCAAACTGCGAGAACATTTAGTTATTGTGAAATTGTGCAGTGAAGTGGGAGGGTAAAATATAGATTTTTAATTTCATAATAGGTTTTTTAAGTCTGAATGTTAAATACAAAAATTCCTCACAGAATTTTTGCAAGGCCTAAACCCATAGAAACTTGTCTATATTTCTTCTCTCAAACAGGAAATACTTATATTTAAAAATACGAACAACTAGTCATTTTTGTTATTTCCTAGTTTTGAAAGGCTCTCCAATTTTCACAGTGAAGCACTGTTTATCTAATGTTAACAGAGCAAGGCTTTTGGGAAAAGCAGTGGGGTTTTTTTGGCCACCTGATGTGACTGGAAAAACTAGTCAGGGTTTTTGTATATCAAAACCCAAACACAAAGCAACAAACTTAAAGGTAAAAGTAAACTAAGTACAGCTGCTCAGACTGTAATCTGTTTATTTAATTATAGTGTTTGAAAGGAGATAGTGGTTGACACCTGTTCATACTACTTTTGCAGAACATACCAGTAAATTAAGTACAATTTTAGTTACATTATTTCATAATGAAATTTATAGCTTCCCTTGATCTTGGGACTGATGCATACCATTTTGACTACTCATCCAACACACAGGTTTAAATTTGGATTTTTGGATTCTTGCTAACAAGTAATTTAAGAATTTTCATCTCTTTTTTAACGAGATAGAAGGTGGGACATTCAACACAATGTTGGCAATGGCTAGAGCTAATTATCTGGTGAACACAAAGCCAAGCTGTCTTTTCCTTACAGTATTCAAACGAAAGTCTTTAAGGGTTCCAAAAATGAGTCTCAAAAATAGCCACGTCATTACTGAGAGAAACTACCTTTGTCTTTCTTAGCTTTTAAAATCCAGAATTCTCTACTTTTGGAATCTTAAGATCATTAAATGAAATCAAAAAATACTCTATTTCCAAGTAATCAGCACAAAGAAATGGCTTTCCTAAAATTGGAGGGACCAGAGGAGGTTTCAGCTAAAAGTTGGAAAATTTCACCTGAATTGTTTTTTTCTCTTGTTTGTTTTTGGGTTTTTTTTCTGACTATAGAAAGTGTTTAATGGAAATAGCATTTTGATTTGAAATTCAATGTTTTTATTACAACTTCAAAAGTACAGTGATACATCTGAAAAAATATCTGCTCCCTGCAGGTTTAGTCCTGTTTCTAACAGCTGAATGTTACTATCAACCCCTCTGAACACTGCAAAGTGACTGGTATTCCATAGGTTTCGTGGGTGAAGACATCTTCCTGACCTTGTCCTTTTGATACATATGGGGAGAGCTTTATCATTGTGTTGAAGCTCCTATAACTAACTTCCATCTCGCACTGGCAGTTCCTCTCCAGCTGATGTTGTTAAACACCTTGCACAGTGAGTACTTCAGCTGTATTGAGAACTCTATTGAGAACTCAGTGAGAACTCTAATAGTATGTTGAGGCACACACCTGGAAGGTGAGAACACCTCTATGTTTTAACCAGCTGAATGCATGCGTGCTTGTCACTAGAGCTTATGGCCAAGCTGTTCGTACATATTTTTATTATGGCAGATGGCAGAAAGTAATTTCTTTTAAAATTTGTGTGGCAAGGACAGTATAACTGTATTTCAGATTAGTTTTATTATTATTTTGACAACATATTCTGTCATAGTAAAAGACAAATGGAAAGCACATTATGCTGGCCTATTAATTTAATCTGTTGAAGACATTTCAGTCCACACATTAAAGGATAGATTACAATTACAGGACAAAACTATTGCTCTGCAATGCGATCTAGCTGCTTATTTTCCATCTGATGGACCTTAAAGCCTTCATATTGCTCAGAACCAGTCTAGCCCTAACAAAATCTCTCTCTTTATGCCACAATACCATTGACAGACACCATCTAAAGCCCCTGCAGTGAAAAACTTTCTTCTTTCAAGGACCTGAGCAGTAGAAGTGTCTTCCTCAACTACTCCAAGACATCCCAGATTCATTGTCTATGAGAAGCCTTTTCTATTTCATGTTGTCTTTGCAGAGGATAATTTCATAATAGAGGATTTTGTGCAGAAAAGGAAATATCCCCTGAATAATTTTTTTTACTAAGCTTGGTTATTTCTTCACTGAAGTTGTCTGCACCTTCTTGCTATACTGCCTCTGAGAGTAGCCTTAAATGTTGGTTGTGTACTCAGAAAGGATGATAAACATGTCCATTGCTAGCCTTGTGATTAAATAAAATATCTAGCCAGCAACAACAGAACAAGACTGAAGCTAGTAAGGGATACTCTTGGCTGGCAATTAGAACAGTGGGTATATGTTTGGTTTATCTGGTTTTCATGACATTAAAACATGCTCTGGTCTTTCTGCTGACCTTCTGAAAACATACCTAAATTTCACAAATATGAATGTTGTCAAATAGGTAAATGTTGTTTGCAGGACTTACAACAACTCTGGTGTACACTTCTTCTGCAAAACCACTGTCCTGGTATTTGGCTTCTGTTGGGAATGTGTAGGTAGTTAACCACTGCAAAAGAGGTAGGTCCACTCTTGTACCAGTAAATGAATACTGAGGGGCATGAATGTGTGTATCAACCAATCCTGGCATGAAGAATTCACTAGGGAAAGAAAATAAAGTTATAATAGTCAAGTATACCTCAAATTCTTTCCTGTTTTGTTTTAAACAGTATATTTGAGCAAAATCCGCCAGAGTAAATGGCAAGTACAGACTACCCTGACTCTTCCAGCATCAGCCTATCAACTCCTATAGTACCTCTACCCACACCCCTTTTTTGGTATGAAGTAGTTGAATAATAACATTTGCACAGAGACACACATATATATAGCTAATTGTGAGAAAAACAATAAAAGAGCATAATGAATCCAATTATCTCTAACATTAATCCAGCCTAAATACCAAAAAAGGCAAATTGATTTCACAGTAACTAAAATTACTCCACTGTAGAACCGACCTGAAAAAGAGAAGATTTGGTCACAGTCCTGCTTCCTAGTATGGATATACTTAGAATGCCACTGACTTCCAAACATTATATTTACAAAAATATCCCATTTTACTCTATATTATTTATGTGTATCTATCTATATCTATGTATCTATACAATGAATTTTCAGGTTTAATGGAAGAAGAGTCACTGTGACTGCAAATGCAGATACTGGTGAAAAAAGTCTCTCCGCAATATCTTGATATGTATATTTACAGTGGAACTGAAAAACTATTTGTTGACATGCAATGTTCATGCAATAACAGGGATGAATATATCACATTACTAGGAAGTAGCTATAACTATTTTGTTTTGTGCTGGAACTCCATACTGTATAAAATTACTCTCACTCCTCTCCCCTTCTGCCTGACTACTGAATGAACAGTGATTTCATCTCTTTGTAGCTTCCCTTCTTTCTGTTTTTCCTGTATGCTAAAAATAATGAAAGATCTTCCTCAATCTGATCCATCTTCTCAGCACCTTCCATTTTCCTCAGGCTACTCAAGTGAAGAAAACATCTGATGACTCATATATACTATATGATCAGCCTTTCAACAAAGCATACAAATTTATTAACAACTGATTACTAAAAGGATGCTGCAGCTAAGCCACAAGTCATTTACAGTGCTACTAAATACAACGTATAGTAAGTGAACTCCAAAACTATTTCACCACCAGAAAGCTGGTGAATTTAACTAGCTGAAGTGCTCTAGCTGAAGTATAGGGAGAAATCCAAGGCTCTGTGTTTAGAAGGTTCAAATCTTCTAATTGTATGAACTTTTATTATCACCTGTGTCAATGTCCAAGCCAACGAGTTTTATATCTGCAGTGTCAGTGTAACCTACATTTATTAAGTCTAGAGTTTCACTTTGTTTAGGCTCATTGTTAGCTCACTGCTAACACGACAGATACAAAACATAATCTCAAGAAAGAACAGCATTTACTTCTGTGAGCACAGAAGTGGCCTATGTGTGAAAATTAAATTTGGCATTTTATTCTGTGCAGTGTACATCAGCCAGCCCAATTCAGCCATGTCTGCAGTCCCAAACCAAGGAATGCAAAAAACACATGGATAGTCCACCCTCCGAGTCCCATCCACTACACAGCTTTGCATAAAGAGCTCTCACTGAGATAAAATGGAGCTTTAGCCATTGAATTGGATTTTATATGCTCCCTGCCAAAATGAGACTCACTTTACTTCAATCAATGAATGAACTGTGTTTTCTGAAATTAATCTAAACAAAACACATACTGTTTACTCAGTTGTCTTATGTCAGATGTTTTGAAACCCCACTTCTCAGCCAGTTGCTCCTGCTGATCAGTTTGTTCCAAAAACACAATCTAAAAGAAAGAAAACATAGTTAGGTACTTTAAACCTGCACCCATATCAGCTTTATGAGAAGGTAAAAAAAGTTATATTTTAAAGCAGATTTTGCAGTTACTACGAAGGTGATAGGTGTGTACGCAAATACTTGTTCCTGACTATCAATCATGGCTGTGAAATACCTTCTCACAATCCAGTGAATAACCACACGCATCTTGTAACTTGCAATAAAACAATTCACTCTCAGGTAATAGTGAGGCAGACCTGCAGAGACCGTGGTGACCACGATCATTCCTGCAATGTAACATCATGCTAGCACTATAGTCACTTGCTGTGCACTTAATATATTCACAAACAAAGGGGTCAAATTAACTGCTTTGCTTAAGATTAATTGACAGCAAGATAAGTATTTTCATATTTTCTGTTTGTGTCATTAGTAATGGGGTTCTTTTTATTTTTTCAGTGCCTAGGATGAGAAAAGAAACTCAGAGGGACAATGCAGATATTATTTTCATTTTACAGAACAGGCTAAAAGGATGCTAAGATCTTTGTTGATTTCAAAATAAAACCCTACCATCTGGAGACAGACAACCCCAATTGACTCAACAGAACACTGACTGTACTGATGATGAGTTGCTGTTGCCAAGTCAGAATTTTAGCAAACTTTCTATTTAAATTCCATGGTATTTTAATGTACAACATGATTCTTGACAAGTGAATTCTCAGCTCTTTGATTCTTTGGTCAATCAATAATAGGCACAACAACTCTCCAAGAAACAAAGATTCTGGAGCCTAGGAACTGCAATGCCCACTACAGGTTCCAGGTATAATCCAGGTTTCCTCAACACTTGACAGAGTACAGGACCTTGATGCCTCCCTTGGTCAAAGACTGCCTAACATGGGCTTTTAAGAATTCCTGCATAATCACAGCTTCTGCCTGAAATCAATTCACAGTCTTCTTGATATAAGAGCCTGTATCACTCTCATAACAAGTGTTTCTAAGGCAGCAGTTAAAGAAACCAATCAGAATCATTAAAAAGGGCAATACAAAGTATTTGTAAAATGGCAATAGGAAGGAACTTAAGACAAGGGGCAAGAGGAGCAAAAATGCATTGTTTAGCAGTTATTTGCATGCCAGTTTTTTATGTGTGTGACCTTTTTATGTGTGTTTCTATTTTGCATAGAAATTTACCATTTTCTAATTTTTCCATAGACAAAAATAAGCAACGGCTGCTAAACAGTAAGTTTTTGGCTGCCTAGTCTTTTAAATGAACACATAGCTTTTATGATTTACACTGTCTAAAGAGCAGATGTTTTACATTTCTTATCAGAAAATATCACACCATATAAATAAATACCACACTAGCAAAAATTGCAAGATTATAGTAGTCCATTAATAGTTCACTCGAAGCAGTATCTCTGTCATTTCAAAGAGGAATACAGCCAACTTAATGAACTGTGTAGCTGCAGAATGCTTGGAATAAAGACCTACTGAAATTCCGACACTGAAATCAAAATGGATGCAGAATGAGTAATGTTGGAGATGCTGGGGGAAGAGGGGGGAAGAAGGAGGAAAAAAAAGCAAAAGAAACATGAAATACCAGATGACAAATTCTGGAAACAGGCGTTGCCATGGAAAAGCAGTGGCTGTTTTGTACTCTTAGGGTGCAGATAAATAAAATACTTAAATCATACAAAAAATGAAGGAAATACGTTTCAGGAGAGCTGGACAAGTGAAATCAATTCTAAACCTGAAAAATGCTCCCTTATGGTCAAATTGAGGCTATGGGCAAATCAGAAGACATCTATACTCTCTCCAAACTTCTCAATGGAATGCCTTAGTCAGACAAGAGATGTTCTCCATTGCTTTAGGATGTATTTGGTCTGGACACCTTTCTAACACTGAATACTTCAAAATCTATGAGTCCTATGCCTGGACATTTGCTCCAGTAATTGATTATGCATTCAAAGTTAGAAACCAGATGACCTGGTCTTTAAATTGCTTCTCGACTTCAATACTGCAGAAACAAGAAAAAAATTCTGTGGCAGTACCAATACAGAGTCAAGGGAAGTAAGTGTACAGGCAAGACTAAGACCTTCAGCTTGTAAAGAAGGAAGTCAAGGAGAATAATTGGCACTTTTGGAGAGGTATATTCACAAAAAGCAGGATCCACAAACACCATTGTCCAAACGCTTCTATAAGTTCTCGTGTGTCACCCGTGTGATGGGGTAAAGGATCAGAAGTTGAGAAGTTGAGACCTCCCTAACCCAGGCCATTTTTATTCCAAGTGATGCCCAAAGCTCCTACATCAAAGCATAGCTGATCAACTAAATTGCATCAACTCTGATGCAGCAAATCCTATGTGCCTCCAAGCACCACAGTGGACATAACTTTGCTAACAAGAGAATGGAAAATGAGTTACCCTGGCTGAAAGAATACAGGGCTTTTTGGTCCAACAGTGCCTGTGTTACCTTGTTTCTAGCTATGACATTCATAGATGAACATGAGAAGGGGTCCGTCCTTCTTTCCACTCTTACGTGATCTCTTCCCTGCTTTTTCCCACAGTCATTAAATGACTTTTGCAATTAGAGACGTGATGCCTGTTGCTTGCCAAGTTCTCAAAACTGGAATGTGAGGCTAAATGAGGGACTAGGAACACCTATTAGATGCAGTTGCTAAAGGAAGCACATAACCTGCTGAGAAATGGTAAGCAATGAACTGCAGATGGGTGTTGATACCTTGACACTTCCCTCCTTATAGAGCTAACACATGTCACTTGATGTCCTAGTTGGCTTAGATCACTTTAATATTTTATATTAGCCCTTATTCCACAACTCTTGCTCTTTTCACTACTTCAACAGGAGCTTTTATCTCAATACTTTTTCTAATGGCTTAATATTCTACTCAGCTAAGTTAATTAACTCCAACGTTTCAATGATAACTCACATTTTGCACCTGTGTCTGTTTTCTTTACCCTAAGGAAGGCTGCTCTTTCTACTTGCTGTTGCTCAAGAGTAATACTGCACTGCTATGAAAATCACCCAGTTAAACATGGTCCCTACTTGATGATTATCTGAGGTTTCATACCAGACAGCAGCGTTTTCCTTGCTAAATCTTTCTTTTCATCTAGAGGCAAAGCAGAGAGAGTTCACATTTTATCTCCCTTAAAAGACAGGTAGAGTCTCACACTGCAGAACAGGACCCAGCTGTTCACAAAACGTGATCTGTTCACAGTGTCAGAGACTGCAAGATTTTTCTGTGATGGAGTCAGCAAAGTGAGAAAAAAAAAAGAATGCCTGTTTAGTTAAATTAACTTCTTTGGGAGTAATAATGAAGAAAGTTTTGTGTAAACTTGAATAATAAAGATAAATATCTTTCTAACCACTGTGTCCTTCTTGAAAAGCCAGCTCTCTTGTGATTCCAGTGGTTGTTCTGCATGAGATTATATTATGAGTAATAGGGAGTGAAGAGAGCGCATAAAAGGGGTACCAGAACTCACAGTATCAGCCCCTGGAATAGTAAAATGCCAAGAATTTGTAATAAAAAGAGAATAAAATCCAAGCAATTGTTACGATACTCTGGTGAGAATTTCACTTTTGGGCAACAACATTTCAGTAGAAATTAAAAAACCAAAATAAACAAAACAAACAAAAAACCACACACACACAAAAAACCAAAAGCCAACTGAACAAACAAAAACCACATACCAAAAACCTTCTGCCAATTTATACAAGGAAAACAGGCTACTGTGAATCTTTGTTACCTAGGAGAAGGGGAGACAGTGAGTAAGAGTACAAATTCCTAGGTGTAGCTTACTAAGGTACCTGTTTTTCAAGAAAAGCACTTAAAAGTCTCAATTTCGTCTGGATGCTGTGTAAAAACACTTTTCTGGAAATTGCCATCAGAGAGAGTGAGATGGGGTCTGAGTTTCTGTTTTCTGCACCTGAGTTACACCAACCAAATCCTTTTTTCATCCAATACTATCGTTTTTAGTGGACACCAGCTAATACATAATTATGTAAGCTTTTATTTCCCTTCTGTACATCAAAATACAGCCTCTCATAGACCTTGATACACCTTGCACCAGATTCAACATCTATACAAGATGTCTTGAAACAGGCCCTCTTGCACCTGTTTGAATAGAGAAAATAAATGCTATTAGGTCTTAAAATGTGCTTTGCCCAATTTCAAATGCTACTTAAGCCTGACACACTGAGGCTTGTGAGACACACAAGAAAGAAAATTACTTTTTAAAATTTTACATAGGATGCCCATATATGTTATTGAGTCCATAAGAAATCACTAGTCTACCTACACAACCTTCACTGTGAAAACTGAGTTTCAAGTGTGGTACTGCGAAGGGAATGACACAGCTTCCCTGCCAGACTCGATCCTGTACTACCAGTAAGTGCAATTCTTGTTTTAAGCTTGGCTTGTACCACTAACATGCCCAAAATCCCTATCTTTTTATGGGTATATGCCATGAAGGGTTTTTTGCCAAGAAAATAAAAAATCTCACTCAGACGGCTATGCAATACTGCAATGACTCACAATTTTCGTTTAGCTACTTTGAAAACGAAAAACCTGCTTGTGAAACTGAAAGAGAACAGACAATATGAAAAAATGCCCAGTCGAGGCGCGCTGCTGTACTGGGAAGACTAATCACACCTCAAAAACTGATTTCAGCTGAGACTCGTGCCGAAGAGACGCTCCATCCCGGTTACCTCCGCGTCCTGGAAGTGCGAAATCCCTTCTCCGCGGCGCTTTCCCCGACGGACATGAGTGTGAAAATTTTCTGCTTTCTCCCCACAGACCGGAGGAGCCGACCCTGTCCCTCGCCACCCCCGGACGTGGACGTGGGGCCAAAAAGGGTCATTTTCACCTCCTCTCGCGGACCCTGGGGAAGGGCAGGACTCTCCTGGGAAACACCGCCCCGACGGAGCGGACCGGGGCGGCCCAGCGGGGTTCCCGGCACCTCCCCGCGCCCCCGCCCGGACCGGACCGAGCCCCCCACTCACTGTCCCGTTATCGTCCACGCCCAGAAGGTGTCCGTGGAGGATCTCCATGGGTGCGGAGGCGCCGGAGTGCACGAAGGTCCCCTTGAAGACGTGGGCGAGCGGCGGGCTCTGCGGGCTGTCCATGGCGGCGGGCTCGGCGGGCGGCGCCGGGAGCTGCCAGACAGCGGGCTGCCGCCCCTCGGTGTCTCCCGGTGCCGCCGGCGGCTTCCTGGAGCTGTCACCATTTCCCCACCCCCTGGTGACTTTCTCTTCGGGGAGTGGTTTCGGCGAAGGGAGGGCGGGAGGCCGGGCCACCCCCTTCCCCCGAAGCCACCGGACGGGAGATGCTGCGGGCGGTGCGAGGGGTGCCGCTCGCCCCGAAAACTCAGCCTGCCCCTCACTGGTCCCCTCCCGGAGATGGGTCCTCCCCCATTCAAGGGGTGCGCAAGCCCGGAGCAATGCCCGAGGGGTTTTGGGGTCCCAGTTACTCCTTGGGAAGCGGTGGGTGTTCCAGCAAGGTGTCTGTTTTACTGGTGTCTGGCAGCTCACTTTTGCAAACAACATTGAGGTTGTAACCACTTGCAAAGGTTTAATTTACAATAGGCTGAGTTTGTGGCTTGGAAAAGGCCTTTAAGATCTTCAAGTTTCGAACTAACTCAGTCCTCAGCCTCTGTACTTCACCTTAGTATGGTATAGGACGAGAGGACAAGTGCGAGGTGAGGTACCAGCACTACCACTCCTTCAATGGGGGTGGTCTATAGAACAAGAGAAAACAACTTCAGAAAAATGAAAGGCAGAGAAAAACTAATTTTGTTAACTCAGAGAACTGTGTTCCCAGAACCATATTTTGCTCCAACAACCTAAGTCAAAGTACATCATGAACACATGCTAAGAGAATCCCTATTGAGAATACTGGGATAAGACTTCAGAGAGACAGAATAAGGTCCACCAAGGCTGACACTGTGAGTGTTCTCTGAATTCGTTTGTAGACACCGTTATTCATCAACCTGTCAACTGATGAATGAACTTGGCACCAAGGGCACTGACCCTACTGTTCTCAAGGCTGCATTGCAAAGTTTGTCTTTACCTGGTTTATCATTAAAAGACCTTTGCACTTCCCACTGTGCTGACACTATAAAAATGCGGAGC
>JAWWMP010000093.1:4328569-4343988 GCA_035047865.1 Dendrocincla tyrannina
GGGCGCGGGGCCCGCGCTGCCCCGGCGCTCCTGGCCCCGCACGCCGCGGTTGGAAGCGGCAGCGCTGCCCTGGGACGCGCTGCTCTGGCTTGCCTGGCTTTTCGCGGGTCTGAACTCGTGTCACCGCTGTGAACTTCTGCGGAGCCCTTTTCAGATACAGACACCTGAGGAGTTCACCTAGTTCTCGTTTTAGTTTATTCCTTCAGCTTCTGCTGTTGAGGGTGGCAGTGATGCTGGCCTTAAAATTGCTCTGAGGTATTATTAATTTAAAAGTTTAAAGTATTCGGTCAGAAAATTGACTCGCACAGCTGGTAACTGCGGAAGTGAGAACGCCCCGAGCGCAGAGCGGAGTCGGAGGCGGAGCTCGGGGAAGCGCCGGAGGGCAGGAGAGGGGCATGGAGGGGGCTCCAGCAGGGCAGATCGCGGTGCAGAGCCTCCCTTGTGGCATTATGTAATCGACTTAATCCCACAGGTGTCTATCTGGGACCTTTAGAAGAGTCAGTTTGTTTCCTAGGTGATAAGGAATGTCTGGATTTTTCAGTTAATGTTTCCTGGATTCCCTTTCTTTTTTTCCAACTGTGCCATTAGGTCCTGAGATATAGAAGTGACCAGGAGCAGATAAACAATATCTCCATATACGTTAAGCTAGCTGCAATCTGTGAGAGTAGTAAAGCTTTTTATTTATTCAGAATCAAAAAAAGTGCAGTTTTGGTTCTATCAGAATTCTGTTCTTTTAATGTAGGTTGTTTTGCTCTTTGAAAAACACCTTAAATAGTTACTTCACAGTATTTCGTGGTATGGCTTTTTCATTACTGAATAGACTTCCTTTGTGTTGTTTTCCAGAGCTATTGTGTATTTTTTCATAATATTCTATTAATACAATCCTTTTATAATCAGACACAAGTAATTTCTTTTTTTTGGTAAATATTTTGTTTATTGAGCTACTGCTGTTGTAGTTAAAAAATGTTCATATTCTTCTGTTTTTTCTTTAAAGCAAATGTTGAAATAAGTATTTAAGGTGTACTTCAGAAGTGGCTTGAATTCAGATTTTCATTGTGTTGTGTTCAATGAATGTGTGAGGGAAAATACTTTAGAATTTCTTGTTTCAGTAGTATATAATGAAAGATAATAATTTTAAACAAAAACAAACAAAAACCACACCAAAAAAAATCACATACATACAAAAAAACCTCAAAGGTTTTAATGCCTTGCCTGGTACAGTTATAGCAACACTAAAATTTACAAATCACCAGCTATATTTGCAAGTTTGACTTTGTTCTTGTAAATAGTTCCTGTGAAATAGGTATTTTAATTTAACTATACAATTATAATAGTTTATATTTAATGTAAATGTAAGATTTCTAGATAAGTGTTTACAAGGTTAGATCTTTTGAGGCTAATATGTAGTGAAGTACTCAAAGATATACATAATAGGTCCCACTTTCTTGTTATGATTTGTGGACAGAGAAGGACAGGAATAATTGCTTATAGGAAAGAACATCGTAGGAATCACAAGATAAGTATTTGAGATGTTCTTGGAGGTTAGATAGACATGTACTCCCTTCTTCTGTTAGCCTTTACAAGAAGGTTAATTGCCAGAGAATTAATTGAAGTTACTGCCTGTGAGCAGTTTTACATCTGTAATTCTATGTTACTTCTTTATTCATAAGAGAGTTAAAAAGATAAAATTGGTAAAACGATCTGGCCTTCCTTTTAAAGGCTCTCCCAGAAGGGGTAGGTGATGCCACCTAGGTCTGTTTTATTTCTTAGCCTCTATTGGTGCAATAGAAGTGTATCGGTTTTCTGCAGTTTCTTCCACAGAATTTTCCTACTCTATTAATATGAAGAATGCAGTGTAATTTTAAAGGAGATTTATCTTTCTCTCATTACGTTCTTTATACTGTTAGTATATTTTACCAGCAGTAGGAACTGTGTTTGCAGAACAGCACTGACATCTTTATTATTGTTGAAATGTCAAACAGAAGGTGAGATACTTATGTTGTCGGGATGTGTTGACCTCAGAGTCTGATGATGCTACTGTAATGAGAGCAGAGATTTACATCATACATTCTCAGAAAGTGTTAGACTATAACTTAGGTATGCACAACATATCTTAGTCAAATGAGTCCCATTAAAGTTACTCATCCGTACTTGTGGAACTGTATGCTTAAGCTAATTTGTGGTTGGGGTTGTTTTTGCCTTGGTTTCAGTAAGAGTTCAGATAAAGCATACATCAAACCCATTTGTTAATAGAGTGATTTTTAATGCAGCTTCAGATGTAGTGCTTTGTTCACGTTCCATGAATTATGTTTTAGATTCAGAATAACTGGTTTCCTGGGACTGCTAACCCTCCAAAGCTTTTACCGGTGCTCATTGGTATTTAAGGAAAGTCACAAAAGCCCTTTTATTTTAGTTTTGACCATAATAATTTCTGCATGGAGGAATCACTAGGAAATCTTGTTTTCTAACGTTAAGATGATCAAGGAAACCACTATTGGTGAAGTAACATTTAGTTTAGTCCTTCATTGAAGTATCTTTCCTCACCTTTTGAGGAAAGATAATCCATGATTGGTTGACATTAAATTATGACATCTGCTGGATAACTGCTAGGTTGAAATGCTGATTCAGTTGAACTTTTAAACAGCAATATCAAAATTACTCTATACACCCTGGGGACTCTTACATCCTGGTTGTGTTCCAGACCCGGAGTTTAGGAGCACACTCATGTGAATGCAATGAATGACAAACCAGTTTCAGTATAATAGAAACATTGTTTGCATTTAGTTGAAGGTATCCTCCTGAGGAAGTTCAGCAGGTATTTTGTATCAGATTTGTTCAGTTAGTGATGCTAGCGATATGCTGTTTTTCTTGGGTCTTCTGCGTGAAGAAAGTAGCATGTATTTGTTCTAAAGAAAAGGGTTGTTGTTAGCCATGATTTAGATGGAGAATGACTCTGGAATTAGAATCTTTAGTTTCAGTAGACAGATCTGCCATTGGATTAAAAGGACAGTATGTAAGTCTGCATTAGTCTAGTATAGGGGAGAAATAATACCTCATTCGTGGTCTTCAGCGTGCCATTTACCATATGTGGCGACAGCCCATTTTTAGCACATTTAAGCTGCCTTGGGGCACAGTACCATTTCAGCTGGTTAACTGTGATTACTGCAGCACTACCTTGGGTGTGAATGCCACAGGCCAGCTTCCAGTCTTCTGAAATTACTTTGGCAAATAACAAACATCTTCTGGGTGAGATCATGTTTGTAGTGTTGCTGGGCTGTTTATAGTTAAAAATAATGTAAACTCCTCTTATAATTCTTTCTGACAAGTGGATAGAGAAGAAGTAAGTAATTCCGTAGCCATCTTTGAATGCTGGTATACAGTGCATTCTGTTGTTCCTTGGCAGAACAAGCTATTTATACCTCACTTTTGGAGGTACATATTCTTTTAAATTTTTCACAAAAAAAAATATTCACCCCCTTAGAATACAGTGTAATATCTAACTTTGCCTTTGTCTTTTCTGAAAAGGTAGGAAAACTCACTTGGAATGGATCTGTTCAATAGTTTCTGATAGAAGTGTGATTGAGTATTGGGTCATAAGTACATCTTGGAAAAAAACCCAAAAACCTGTTGAGGCATCACATGAATATCTCTGGACTGTGAACATGAACTTACTAAGTAGAAGTGAAAGAAGTTGTTCGTTTGGTGCTCACAACTGTAAGAGAAGTAAAGAAGGAAAAAAAAAAATTAAGATTTTTCCTGTGCAGGCTAAGCCTTTTGCCAGTCCTTAGACTTCCTCTATAGACTTATTCCACTTTTCCTGACATGTGGGTAAAAATGAAACTTGATGTTCATATAATCTCATCTGACTGATGAGAAACAGACAAAACATTGATTGAAAAGATTAATTATTCCAAATTTGTGACTAATTGTGCTGATTACATAGATATGTGAGGTTATTGTTACTTTAGCTGGCAGGAATGTGGTCATTTATTCAGGATCTTTATTTAAGAGACAATCTGCCTTTATATGGAAGCCAATCAGTACACCCTTCCTGCCATCTCTTGGTAGTGCTGATCTGTCATTTCTAAACATCTGTGTCTTCCTTCTGCCTTGAAGAAAACTAAAGTCTTCAGGTGAAAGCTCTTGGCTGCAACAGCCTCTTCTTTTGTGCCCTACAAAGAGAAGTAGTATTCCAAGAATGCTCATGCTGTCAGACTGTGTTGCTGTGCCTCTGCTACTTTGCAAGTATGTTCCACGTATCATGTAGAGTATGCATTCATACTCTACCACAGAGAAGAGACCATTCACGCATCCAAAAATATGAATGGTTGTTCTCTGATAAAAGTTAGTGTTTTTACAGCAGTGTCCTTGAAGCTTTTTTAAAGAGAAATTTATGCAGGCCTGAATTACAAGCCTACTTGTATACAAGTTAGAGGGCAAAAGTTGAAATGCGATCTAGATATTGTCAGTTATTATAGTTATCAGTAAGATTCTACTGTCAGATGGCCCTAATATTTCTGAAACCATGGTACTGTTGGCATCTGAAATATGCTTGTTTTATTCCCATTCTTAAACTTGAGCCTATCAGTCAAAGCTAGGATGTGAAATTGTAAAAGTGTTTCTGTTCACAGGGACTTGTCAGGAGCTGAGTTTGAGACCTGTAGATAGAATTGATATTAGAAAGTTTTTTAAGTTGAGGTGAAACTAGGAAAGTAGTATAAATGCGTATGTGTGCCGAGTTCCAGAAGGGTGCTTGGCAAATTTGGTCACAACAAAGGTTTTTCACACCCCCTCCTCTGTTCTCCATGGTGTAAATTAAGAGGACATATTATCTGCTTTTAAGGAAACATTTATGTCAGCCAGTACATGGAGCAAGGATGAGTTTCTGTCTGGATTTTAGTGTACCAAAGCTCTACAGTGTTTGCTAAGACACAAATACCACCTTGTTTTGCCTTCTAAATTATGACCTTCATGCACCTTTCATACTCCTGATACTGCTTTCAGGAGCTGATACCTCGTGATTGTAATACATATTCTCTGTATTTTAGAAATGCTGTAATGATTTTTGGCTGCAGAGATCTGCATAGACTTAGCATGTTGCGACACTGCAACGTATTTTAATTGTTCTTTGAAACATGTGTCTTTGTCAATGGAAAGAACGCTTTTTGCAATGTGTTAAGATGAGGACTTTCATTTCCTCCAGAGAAGGTCCAACTCATGCTTGTTCTTTCTCTGGGTAATCATATTTTACTTTTGATATCTCTCAGGGCTTAAGAGTTATCACTCTTCTTTAATAATATGCTCATTGTGAAGTAACTAATAATATCAAATTAGATATAATATGAAAATATATGTATATATATTTAAATCTATATTTTGTTAAGTATTTCTACTAAAATAATGTATTATTTTCTAGAGACATTGCTTACATTTTTCATTGCTTTTCCTTTTTTTTTTTTAATTATTTAACTGTAGGATTGTAACTAGAAATGATATCATTCTCTCTTTCCATTTCAGACTAGAAGATGAATAATCTTTCCTTTAGTGAACTGTGTTGCCTGTTCTGTTGTCCACCATGTCCAGGGAGAATTGCCTCCAAGCTGGCATTCTTGCCTCCTGATCCCACATACACACTGATGTGTGATGAGAGTGGTAGTCACTGGACTTTACATCTCTCAGAGCGAGCAGACTGGCAATACTCTTCTAGGGAAAAAGATGCCATTGAATGCTTCATGACTAGAACAAGTAAAGGTAACAGGATTGCCTGTATGTTTGTGCGTTGCTCACCTAACGCCAAGTACACTTTGCTCTTCTCACATGGAAATGCTGTTGACCTGGGCCAGATGAGCAGCTTTTATATAGGACTGGGTTCACGGATTAATTGCAACATATTTTCGTATGATTATTCTGGATATGGTGCAAGTTCTGGGAAGCCAACAGAGAAGAATCTGTATGCTGACATTGATGCTGCTTGGGTGGCTCTTAGAACAAGGTAAGACATTAGTTGCCATTTTTCTTTTAGAGCATGGCTTTCAAATGGTTTTACTTGATCTGCATTGGTAGTTTAAACAGCAACGCTTTATTTTAGGATTAATGGATTCATATCAAAGCTGACTGGTGGTGTCAGTATTAAGCAGGATCAGTGTATAGTACTTATATACCAGAAAAATTGAAATAGGATTAAATTTAATTAGATATGGTTTTATATTGAATGAGTAGAGGGTAATCTTTATTGTCACAGTTTGGAATCTTCTCAGTTGCAAAAGTTCAGAAGGTGGGAAAAATCTATAATTGCTTCCCCAGTAGCTGACCCACTGTTGTGGTGTAGGTTAAAGAAAATGCAGATTGTTTTTTCAAATCGTTCTATCACCTCCTTATATTGTAGGGAGGGGCAGTAGAAAAGCTATTGTAAGAGAACCTGGTGAGACTGTTTGTATTTCTGCATGGTGCTCAAATCACCTTTGTTTCAGAATTCAGGCTAGCAGCTACAGCATTTCCAAAGATAGAAACATCTTTTTGATTTATATAGAAAGATATTTTTGCAAACTATCATGTGTGGGAAAGGTTGTAATGAATCTGTGTAATTATGTTATGGCGGGAACAAAAAATCAAGGATTTGAACCAGTGGTGTTAACTCAAGTAGAACAAAACTGGATGAGGAAAAAATGGAAGGATGTTGTGTCTGTGTTCTAAGCCTCTGGTTTGAGGGAGATAAAATAGTAAGATGAAAGACTGTGAAGGCATTCACTGATGCAGGGGAGAATCCTAGGCACCAAATAAGTGCAGCTTCTTAAATTTCAGAGCATTTTTCACCATGATTTTTTCCATTTAGATCAATATTCTTCTTATGTTACAAACACCCAAACTACAAACACTACTTTTAAAAATACTATGCAATCATGAGAATAGCTGCTCACCAAAAAAACCCAGCTCTCAGCTTATTGTGCACTTTGCACCAAAAAGGTATGAAAACCTGAATTTAATGTAGAGCATCTTGTCATGGTTTGATCATTTCAACTTGATCATCCTGTTTTAATAATTATAGTATCAAGGATGTGACTTAGTGTAAAGACTCTTTAGATCCTGGAGTCTGGAGGTTGTTGCAGTGAGTTTAAACTTGATCAATGTAGTATTAATGAGTGGGTTATCCCTTTTCAGTGTTATAAATACAGGTATTGACTTGCATTTCTTTAACATTATAACAACAGTATGATACTTCTTTTCAAAGAAGCGTATTTTGTTTGTGTATTAAAGTAGGGGAAAAGCTTGTTATCATAAACATTCAACCACAGAGGACAGGTTTTCAGCCTCATATATTCAGAAATATGCATACTGTGTTGTTAGATTTTTGTTAGGTTTTGGTGTTTATTTTTATTACAGTGGAAAGTCAAGATATGACTAGATCTGTTCCATAGGCCCAGAGTTGCAATAAGTGCACTGTTGACTGTGGTTTGTAGTTGATAGGGGATCTGGAAGTTAGCTTCTTGGTCAAATACCCAATAACAGTGACCAACAACATAATATGGTTTGTGGACAATGTGGAAGACAATCTGAATTATTTAAATGTACCAGAAAATGGCAGAGAACTGGATGGTGAAACATAATACTTTTTTATGTCAATTCACAGGCTCTATTTTATGAACTAATTTGTAATTATTGTCACTTCTTCCTCATGATAAATGTCTAAGTAGAAAACCTAAAAGGATATGTCATTGCAATTTGATTTCTTACATGCATTCTTAAACAATGACGTGTGCTTTCCCTAATCAAATAAGATTGTTCATTATTGATAGGACAAGGCTAATGGCTTTAAACTGAATGATCATAGATCTAGATTAGATATTAGGAAGAAATTCTTTTCTGTGAGAGTGATGAGTCACTAGAACAGGTTGGCCAGAGAAGTTGCCCATAGAACAGCTTGCCCAGAAAAACTGTGGACAGCTTCCCCGACCCTGGCAGTGTTCAATGCCAGGTTGAATGGAGTTTTGATCAGAGTGGTCCAGTGGAAGGGAAGGTGGAATAACATAATCTTTAAAGGTCACTTCCAACCCAAACCATTCAGTGATTATATTGTCTCATCTAAGCATGCTCTTTTCTGAGCAGACATTGTTGAGGAGACCTCTGAATACATATTACATCAATCTGCATTTCTCTCTTCCAATCAAGAATAACTTCACTAAAGTCCTATTTGTTGTCTGTGTTTCTTTTTTTGTGTCAAAACCTCCTATAGAAATTAATTCCCAAGTTAGGGTTGGTCTGCCCAACTTGCAGATTTTTCAAACATGAATTGAATTTTGTCCATTGCTTAAAAAGATATTGTTATTACTAGTTTTATCTGTAGTACTGAGAACAACTCTCCAACTGGGAGACCTGGTCTTGTGCTTGTATCTGAGTGGTGGATGTATCAGGAAGAAGTTCAGCATGTGAGTCTGGAAATACTCGCTCACAGAGTTTGGTTATCAGTCCATGGTATTCTCTTGAGCCCTGAGACACTGCTCAGCTGTATTTAAGTACTTGATGAGTATCTGGACCAGAACAGAGACTTTGAGGATTTGCTGCCACATTGATTCACTTTCCTAGCATAGGAACTGTCAGTGTTGCATTGACATCATCTTTAGCATTTTATAACTTGTTCTCCAAAAACAAATTAATTCAGTGGGTCATTGGCAAGATAAATGTAAATTTAGCTCTAACCCCTTTGCAATTCTTGTTGATGAGATAAGAAAGGAACCACAGACTTTTAAAGTATGCCTCACAACTTATGTGATGAAGAAAAGAATGGAGAAATTACCTTTGAAGCTGGTCAGTTATCCACAGCTCCCTACATTCCCTGTTCTGAGAAATG
Source organism: Dendrocincla tyrannina (assembly GCA_035047865.1). NCBI lineage: Eukaryota > Metazoa > Chordata > Aves > Passeriformes > Dendrocolaptidae > Dendrocincla > Dendrocincla tyrannina. The sequence goes on from JAWWMP010000093.1 coordinate 4,337,415, forward strand.
GGATCATAGAACCCAGCACTAAAAGGTTTCTATGGGGTTATTGAAATACTGATGTGGACTTAATTCTACAGTCAACAACATGGATTGTGATGAAGACTTGGTAGCATCTTAAGTTTTGTGTCTTGGAAGGATAATCCAGATGCTCATCTATAAATCAGCACAACTGTCCAGTGGGGACTGGACACTTGGAGTGAAATAGTCTGGAACTAGTGTTGAGGGTGACGATGAGATTTTGCTGTAAGGGTATATGAATATTACCATTCGTGTAATAATTCATGTAAGTGAATATAGAAAGCTAATTTGGCAGTGGATCAGAAGAAGTAAACAGCAGATGCATATTCTGAGTTGTGTTCCTATTCTTTACCTGTTTTGAGTGTTTTAATGGGAGCAGTAGATACCTGTATTAGATGCTGCCTATGAAAGGAGGCAGTGTGATTCACTGCCTTCATCATGTTTGGAAAAGTTATACATTGTTGCATATTCATGTGCATGGAACTATATAAAAGTTGCAAGTGAGTACATTCTTTTTCTGTCTGTCATAGCTACCAAGTGTTGAAATGCCAGGAGTCATTTTGGGATACGCCTATTTTCTGCTGTTTTGGTCTCTGAAGGCCTTTGATGACACCCTGGTTAAGGGTGGAAAGGTTTAACCAGCCCCAGGCAAATGCAGGGCAAGTGGCGCACATTCAGAAACTTTTGAAGACTTGCCAGAATTGCTTCATGACCAGATTGACCTGTAAGAAGCCAAACAGCCTTTTAATTGTTGTTAGTCATGGAATGTCTGATAATTGAAAGGTTGAAGGGTAAATCTCACCATCAGAACTGATGTGTCAAAGTGGACAGAATGTCCATAATTTGAACAGCCAGATATAAGAATAAAATTGAATCTGTTTGGATGTTGGCCAAAAGTGTTCATTTGAGAATTCAAAAATTAATTTTCTTACTTTTGTTGAAAAGTCAGTGTGGTTTTTTAGCTGAAAGTTGAGGTACAGTTACATTGTGTATTTGGAGAGAAATTGAGCTTTTATTTAAATTGACTGGGAAAAGTAACACAATTATCATGAAGAGAAATCTTGACAGTGGAACAAATATATCAGTAGCATTGTAAAGTTTAGGAAAGGCCAAACCATCATGAGAGAGGCAGAGAAGATGAAGGTTGTTTAATACTGTAGGTATGGTCAATGGGCTTGCCTCTCACAAAACACAGTTCCTTTTTTCTTGTCCCAGTGTTAAACATTGTATACACAAGGAGGGGAATGTGCATTTCAGTTGAGGAAGAGCTGTACGCTTACAAATTTTGTGTATGGCCTTGGTAGTTAAAGGTGTGGATGATGTTCATGCCCTTCACATTCTGCAATTTGCAACTGTAATTTGTGTGTTATGTCCATGATAACAAAAGATTCTGAATGTGCATTGAACATTTCCTCAGGATGTTCCCCTGTGTTCCATGGGTCCCAAGCACAGGTGTCAGTTTTCTGAATGTGTGTGTTGCAATAGGTTCACAAATAGTGGCTTCTCTAGAGCATCTATTGGAACTCTTCATTACTGTAAGCTTGAGAAGTCCTATGGAAAACGTAACCTTCTAAAGTTCATTTTACTGATACTTTATTTTTGTATAGTGAGTGAGTCTTCTAGATTAAGAGCAGTAATTCAGAAGTAAAAAAATAAATTCCTTTCTGTCTCCCTTACATATATCAAGGTCAAAATGGCAGGTATTCTTTAAGAGCCTGACAGTGTATCCTTGTAATTCCACATGGTATTTGGTTCTTAAGGGTAACTGAAGTTAAGAAAAAAAAAAGCAAACAAGCAAACACAAAAAAACCCCCAAAACAAACAAACAACAAAAAACCCCAAGAACAAACAAAACCCCCACCTTTGCTGACACAAGTTATCTAAGATTACTGGAGTGGACAATAGTGTTTATGTTAATCCTGTTATCAACTTAATGAGCTTTCAAAGATATTAACGGTTTTTACAGCATGTCTTTGACCTCCGGTCACCAGAACTACTTGCAGCATATGGCTTTGTAAATGTCATGTTCCTCTTCCTCAGGATGGCCTCTACTTCTAAGGCGCTGATTAAGAGGACAATTTTACTGCCACTTTTTCGCTTGATCTGACACTTTCTCATTTGGGAGAGCAGCTGTGTATCAAGTGATGTTTTTATACAAAACTTCTTGGACCTTAACTGGCACTTATGATACTATCAAGAGAAGTAGGCAAATTCTATGACTACAGAACTTAACAACACTTACCTTTTAAGAATTCTTCTGTTTTAGATTGTAAAGTCGTACTTTTCAGAGATAGCAACTGAGGGACAGTTGGACTCTTTCCCAAACATTTCAAAAGCCTGTTCAAGAGAAGAGCAAAGACTGGAAACAGCAGACGTTGTTAATCTCTGGTTTTCACCTGCTTGGATTTTGTTATTTGGGAAAGAGGAGTTGATTGGATTTTGGTTTTATCTCTTCAAGCCAAAATATTCAGAAGTCTACTTTGAACCACCGCTTCTGGCTATTGGCCACACTATCTTAGTTTGCAGATTGTAAGCCACATAGTTTCTGCTGGGCACTGTGGGACAATCTGCTTGACTGTGGTGGAGAAAGGATTACTTTAATCCAACTATAGTAAATACTTTTCTTGGATTATTTTTCTTGTCACCATCATTTATCTATCTTTAGGCTGAAGGAATTTGATCTATAAATAGGGGAAAGAATAGTGAAAAAGAGAATATATGTTCCAAGATACACTTTTAAGTTGTGCTTCAATTTCCTGTACATTTTGTAAAACATAACGTCCAAGGAAATGTGAGTGTGACAATTTGCAAGGTTTATTATTTGAAAACTATGTTATGCCATAATGTGTTGTGCAAACTCATACTATACTAATGATGCAAAGTGTCGGGTAATAATGCAAGTTTTATTCAGATTATATGGAAGAGAGAGAAGGCCATGCTGTACTTTCAGAATGGACAAATGTGAATTGGGAGATTAATTGTAAAAGGATAGGTACTAGGCTGTTCTCAGGTGTTGCAGAAGTGATGCAGAAATAGTGAAGATCTTACATTTGTTTTTGTTTCGAAGCTTTATAGTAATTGTGTGTGGTGCAATTTTGAGAAAATCTTATTAATCGGAATGTTTGAACTTTTCTGTTCTCTGAGAACTATTGTGAGGTGGAGGGCTTGCTTGTTCCAGGCTGATGATTGAGACTTAGTGTTTTAGAAGTCTTCATTTGATCATGATCCAGTTATGAGTAGAAACTCTTTCTAGGAAACAATGATAGTAATTAAGTAGTCATGATAGAGCTAGACTCCATGAATGTTTCTGTGCTAATACTTTTAAAGCTTTTGTATTTCACCCTATCAGAACACAATTTAAATTAATAGATCAGTAGTTGTTAGATGTGAACAGTGGATTTTAAACCTGATTTAGAAAGTTTATTGGGGTGCCTAGTAAGTTCTACTACTGACACTTAGCATTTTAGTGTGATTTTGTTTTTCTTGATATCTTCCAAGATACTAACTTTTTTATTAACTGTTTTTTACATACTGATGTAACACATGGGATGTTTCTTCTGGGTTACTGAAGAGTAGTTGTGGATTTTGGCTTTTTTTGTTGGTTAGTAATATGAATGTCTTGGTACATGTGAAACATCTTTTCTTCCAGTGTTCCCGATTTTGAGTCTTTTGGACTTCTAGTCTTTGCTGACCTATACAGTTACTATACAGTTATTTACCCATGTTTATAAGATACCAGAGACTTTTTCATTACCTCTGCTTCCCTGACTTTATTTGAGGTATGAGAAATATACTAATTTGGTAACTTTGTGAGTATGGGTGTTGTTATGTAGTGTTGACAGAAAAGATGCATGCATTCTTTTGTGAGGTAACACGTGCACTTTTCTTCACTTGATTTACATTCCTTTTAGAACTACAGCAGCAAACATTAAACTCACCTCATGCTGTTCCACAGTGGTGTTAGGCTAGCCTGCTCTATCTTGGAAAGCTGAACAATTTTCTAATAATGCATAAGTACAATTATTAGTGTTTGGGTTTTTTGGTTTAATTTTGGGATTTGGGTGGGGGATAGGGAGAAGTTGGTTTATTTGGTGGGATTTTTGTGGAGGAGGGGATAGGGGAGCTTGTTGTTCGTTTGGGGACTTTTTGTTTGTTTATTTTGTTTTTATTGCAGTGCAGTATCTCTTCCTATTTTTTTTCTCTCTCAAGCATAGTCAAGATACACTGTTGCAATATGACCTGTGCTAACAGTACTTGCTTATAATATGTCAAGGTGTCAGCAGCTCACGGCTGTGGGCGCTGTTCTTGCCCAGGTTACATTATCCTTTCAGATTTTCCAGTGTTACTTGGGTAGCAACTGCTCTCGGTATCCACACTAATGCAGAAGAATGTATTGTCTGACTTGTATAGGTGTTAACTAGATATTTCTTTTCTTTCCCTCTGTTAATTACAGAAAAAAGGAGTGCTTTCATCTTACTAGGAGAGAGGCTGTGCTGTTAATTGTGTATTGCATATTGGGCTGTTTTACTTGTGGATTAGGTTGGTAAGAACAAGCATCTCGACTATTCCATGCAATGCACGATATTCTGACCACTGTCAGTATGAACATGCTTTGTCTCACAAAATTTATGAATGGTGTTACCAGCTTACAGTTTTTATCAGGTATTAGAAGAGTAAAGGCAACCAAATTTTTGCAGACATGATTGTGCTCCATTTTTTGAAAACAAAAAGATCAATTAAGGCTTACTAGTAAAGACTTTCAGCTAGTATGCAAGTTGCAACTGCATTTGCAAATCCATATTAAAAAAAATTAAACTCTTATTTCAATATCATTCAGGCATAAGGAAAAAAAAGTACTGCAAGTAGAGTAAATAATTGTGACTTTTATCAGGAGTGTCATAGGACAGACTTGCTTGTTCTTCTACCAGCTCCTGTTTCATAGTTGATACTCTTCAGAAATTTTTCATCTTCAGAAATGCCTTTTTTCCTTGCTCTGTAGTTGTAGCTTTGTTTATTTCACATTATATGCCACTTCATAAGCATTTTTCATTTTCTAGGTATGGAATCCGCCCTGAAAATGTGATTATATATGGCCAGAGTATAGGAACAGTACCATCTGTGGATCTTGCTGCTAGGTATGAAAGTGCTGCTGTAATTCTTCATTCTCCACTGACCTCAGGAATGCGAGTAGCTTTTCCTGATACAAAGAAGACCTATTGCTTTGATGCATTCCCGAAGTAAGTTGTGGGATGTTTTTTTATTCAGCATGCATTTTTCACTAGTGAAACAAGTAGTCTGGCAAATTCTCTGAAATTTATATCCAGGGGCTAATGAAAGTTGGAGAAAACTTCCATTACTTTCATAAATATTTTCAAAACTTTCATAAATATTATTATTTATGCAATAAATAATAGCAAAGAGGAACATTTGATTTGAGTTTACAGAACTTTGTAAATCTTCTACGTATTTCACATCTCCATTTTAGTGGATATCTGTTAAAGAAGTAGTTTTCCTATATATAGCACATAAATCCATGGTTCTAACAAGTAGCTCTAGTCCAGTGAATTGTTAATCTGGATAACTGTGAAGAACATCTTTTACAATATGTTTCTGTAAGACTGTAAAACTAAGTAGACCTTAACTGAAGAAAATTCTTGTCATGTATTTCAGAACTATGTCACTGTGTTCATAGATGTAATCTTTTTCTTACAGCATTGACAAAATTTCTAAAATAACATCTCCTGTGTTAATAATCCATGGGACTGAAGATGAAGTAATTGACTTTTCACATGGCCTAGCATTGTTTGAGCGTTGCCAGAGACCTGTAGAACCACTGTGGGTTGAAGGAGCAGGCCATAATGATGTCGAACTTTATGGACAGTACCTTGAAAGGTTAAAACAGTTTGTCTCACATGAACTGGTGAACTTGTAGTTTTCTTTATATATTTACATACTTTGTTCATTTCTCTGCAGAACTACACACCTTGATAAACACGTAACATAAAACCTGAATGTTGTGTTCTCAAATCATCTTGGTTGCCTTCATTAAATGTACAGGTAATGATTTGTTAACATAATTAATGAAGGTTTTAGTGCCAGCATTCTAAACTGGAATTACATGATAATGCAGTCAAACTTGGCAGTTCACATTACTTTGTGTGAGGTTTTTTTCTTCTTAGATATGAAAAAGAAATATCACAAAGAGTACTGTAAGAAATATTAATTACATAAAATCAAATGCTGTAAAAGTGTTGCCAAGTGCTTTAGTGTATCAAAAGTTTATAAATATTTTTTAGACATCTCAAAATGTACTGTGACTTACTCTGTTGCACAGGTGTAATTAAAAAACAGACTTCTAAGCAGTTCTATAAAAATGCAATAGCCATGAAATTTGAGTAAATACTAATGTATGTAATAAGAATACAAAGTCACTGGAAATGACCCCCGCACTGTTAGAGAGGGAGACGGTCAAAATAGTTATCTTTTCCTTTGTTTTTCTTATCTTTTGTGCGTAGTTTTACTTTAGTTATTTTGTACTTGTGTTGTCCCTTACTTTCAACTT
>JAWWMP010000093.1:4351012-4366527 GCA_035047865.1 Dendrocincla tyrannina
ATATGAGGACCTACCCATGAGAATGTATGGTTAATGATAGTTTTGTTCTTGTATTTAAACTGTATAACTTGTCCTGAATTGTAATTAGTAGAGTATGACTTCAGTGAACAGTTGTCTTTTATAAGTAACCAGAAATCATTAAGGTGTGTTTAAACATTTGGTTAATATTTTTGAAATACACATTTCCATATATCATAACTGTTAGACATATAGCTGTTCAATAATGCAATTACTTTCACTGTAGTCAATTGCAATCATTTATGATAGCCAAGAATTGCATTCTTATTATTAGTGAGTGATTTAGCTGGCTGCAGTGCTTTTCTGTGCTTCCCTTTTATGGTTTACAGGAGGGTTTTTTTCCTGTTATGTAGGTCTAATTAAAGAACCAATTTGGTTATGATGATAGGAATTGTTTCATTGCATTAGACTTCCATGAAACATAGAGACATCTGTTTCCAAATCTAAGTTTGATGTAATTTCATTTTTCTGCACTGTATTCTGCCTGTAAAGCAACATCATATGGATGCACACTAAAGTTTTTACTTAAGCAAACATACACATTTCCTATATATCAGTTTTTCTGCAATAACCCTGTGACCTTACAACAATAAATGCATTATTACTTATGCTTCTTTCCTTTAATTGTATACATTTACACATGGACAAGAGAAAATGGCCTCATGTTGCACCAGGGGGAGTTGGATTGGATATTAACAAAAATTTCTTAGAACATGCAAACAGTTTAGCAACTAATGCAGAATAAATGCTTTTCTTGCAGTAAATTCTCTTAAAAAGTGCCCTTGTGTATCGAGTAAGCTGTATGTCCCAGTGTTCTGTCTGCAACGTTGCTAGTCAGAGGTGCAATTTAGGAAGAGCTTATAAACCTGTGTACTCTCTAATGTCAGTTCTTCTCATGCTCCACTGGCATCCTAAATTAGAGAACTGGAAATGTTAAAGGCTATGTCTGAACCTATGTCGCTTAATATCTTTTAGATATAATTGCATTTATTCCCTTTTTGAACTGTTGTTCCATGGCTACAAATCAAACAGTTTCATTACTCTAAAAGAAGTACTTTCTTTCCTATTTTAAATCAATCTCCTAAAATTTTCACTGCTAAATGAATGTCCTTGATTTCGTGTTTGCAGGACTTGATGAACAATTCTGCTGTCGTCTTGCCCAACTTTCCTCTAACAGATTCCACAGTTTTTATTTGTAAAGCAAGTGCTCCCTCTCCTTAATTATTTACTTTTCCTGTGCTATATCCTGCATGAAAAGTAGTGCACACCAAGTTAAGAAACTGCATTACTGAAGAAATGTGCACGTACTTTCAAGTAATCTGATAGAGACACACTGTACATTATACATATGGATAAATACAGTGTATAAATACATAATTTAAAGGTTGTTGTATATTATGGATTGATATTTCTATAAGCATGTTTTTATTGACTTTTGAGACCTTTATTGTAAAAAAGGAGATAGCATTTTTAGAATGTAAATGCTGATACTGTTTCTTCAATAGAATACTGAAAAAATATATTATTAGAATAAAGTATGTGAAAAAAAGGAAAACATTCTTTCCAAAGCATGTAGATTTTTTTTAGTATAGTTAATAGTATATAGTGTATTATATATAATATGGTTTTAGTATATTATTATGGTTTATAGTATCAGAAAATATTTTGGGGACTTATTCAATGGTCATCTTTAACTTGTTAGTGAAGTTACCTGATATGTACTGTTATACTATCATTTGATATTTTTGACCAAAAATGTGCATACAGTTTCTGTAGTGGCCCTTTCTTTTAACTCTAGGAATTTGTCTAAGAGGGAAAAAAAAAAGTGTTTTAGGTATCTACATTACTATTTATTGGTTTACGCTTCACTGTAACTGATAATTTCTTATGCCATTGTGTGTGTTCAAACACTTGGGTTAATAATTTTTTGGAAAGTGCAGCAGCATGGAAACAACTAGATAAATAATGTCAGACTTCAAAGGCACCTGACCATTAAGTTGCATGTTGCCAGATTGCTTATTGTAATGTTTGTTGCTGTAACAGTATTAGAATTAAAGTAATTGCCATGTGCGAATACATCCAGTCTGCCCTTGAGTTTGAATTGTCTTGTTCCTTAGATGCAACTCTCGGATGGACAGACCTATTTCTATCTGCTGGGTCTTACCTGCTCCCTTTTTTCACCCTTGCACTCTTCTTGTCTAGCTGTCCCTGTACCAGTCTCATTGCTTCACGAGCCCATATGTCATCCCAGAAATCTTCCAACTTGCTGCCAGAAGTGGATGAGGCTTCACTGACCACATGCCATAGTCTGCCTTCAGTGGTGCAGAGGAGCACAGACAGGAAGCAACTTGCTACAGCAAATGTTCAGCTATTTCTGATTTCATAAGGGGAAGTTTGTTGCCTAGCAGAAGGCCAGCTGGAAGGTCAGAGGAAACAGAACACTACAAAGGCATGTCACTACTCCTAAGCATTTCTCTTCCATCTCGTGGGAAAAGAAAATGAGAGGAAAGAAAGGATGTTGAAAATAAGAAGTTGCACTGGGGAAAAAGGTTAAGGTTTCCGTGAGGGATAGAAAATATGCCTGGTGAAAGCCCAAAGATGGGTCTGCAAATCAGGTAAAAAGAGCTTGTGGTTAGGCAGAGGAGGGCAAAAGCAGAATGAGATGGAAAAAAGGGAGATGTGGGAGGAGCGAGAAATTTTGGCGGAACTAAACAAAATAAGTAAAAGTGAGGGGGAAAATGAGCTAAGAGCTTTTATCTTTATAAAATAAAACATTTTTTGAAAGAAAAATGTAACATTCAAATGGGAGTGGAAAAATTAATAAAAGAAGTACCAAATATAATGAAAAATGGAGAGGAAGAAGGTAAATGGAAAACCAAAAGGAAGCAGAGAGGAGAGGAAGAGGGGAAACACCCTATGTTGCTTCTTGTTTTCCAATTCCTGTTTTTCATTTTATGTGCATGGGAAATTAGTCCATTCTGATAAACGAATTTATGTCTAACAATGGCACATCCTCTGCTTTTATTCACAGATACCATTAGTGTACTAGGGCTAAACCAGTGATATCCAGATGTTTTAGATCATGCATCTCTATCAGTAAAACCTTTTTGAGCATGCACCCCAATAGATGCATATATATTTGTTTTTAACTCTATACATGCACTATTGTATTAATATCTACATTATAAAACATATACAAAATCAAAATTAAAACAGTATGAGGTAAAGATGACAGAAACACTATTTAAAAAGTATTTTTTTTTTATTTGTTGATGCTAAAAACCATATTCCTGCACCCCACTGTATTGTCTTGCCCACATACTGGGGTGTACTTTGCCCTACTACACCCATTCTCTGGAGACTAGACCCTAACTGGGCTAGACCCTAATGCAAAGTTTAAAGCTTTATTATGAATTCTCTCCAAAGCTATTGCTTACATTTCTGATGGCCTTGGTGACAGGAAGGTGCAGAGCTGCCTCAGTTCTTAACAAGGGCTTCCAGTACTGTGGGGGAACAGATTCTGACATAGCAGGTTAGGACAGTAAAAATCAAATATATGGTCATTCAGCCTGACCACAGTTGAATTTTCTAGGTTCTGTTGTCTTATATTTACCAGCTATGAGAACGAAAATTACAGTTTCAAAAAATACGCACAACTTACTGAAGGCAGTGGCCATGACTTCAGAAGTTTCTAATCTGTTGCAGCCGAAGTAGACCTATAACTGTTTGATAAAGACATTGAGTATTTTAAGTCTTTTGTATTTTTCTAAGATTCTTGTCGAAGTAGGATGTGTAAATTGAGTTGTGTGAGTCCTTTGAATTAGGCCTGCAATCACGCTTTCAGGTGCACAGGTAAGATTGGGCTCATTGCTTCAGGCATAACTTTACATATATTGACTCTTAGTTTTCAAAGGTGTTTACTGTAACACAGTAGTGTGACATTCAAAACTTCATTAATGAATGATACTGGGCTTTTCTGAGAAGAGTAAGTCTTCAAACACCTGCCTTTGTTTTTCCATTTTCCCATGTGCTTTCCTGTGGAAATTCATATTACAAAGGTTTAGGGAAGGTAAGAGCTGCTAGAATATAAGCATAGACTTGCATTTTAAAATTATGTCTTTATATCTGTTTAACACCATTTTTATTTAATGTTTATAAAATTCACTTTCATATGCCTGGAAGCCTTAACAAAAGGTGAATGTTGATCGTGAAACAAAACTATGCTAAAACAATGGATTATTTAATGGTATTTTCAGATTAGATTACTACTGAAAGCTTTCTGACTTTCTTTGTGCCCTCTGCTGACATATACCTGAATTACCAGACTTTAATACATTTAACATGCTAGCCTGAATAATCTTTTTTACCAGTAGGTTATCTGATACAGTCTGCAGTTCCGTGTAAAGGCTCTGGGTTTGAGCACCCTTAGGAATGTAGAAATTTATGCCAGGAGAAAAGATGACATATTAACCCCTTTGGATGAATTTATATTTCAAATATGTGATTGGATTTTAGTGTTTGCGGTGTTTTTCTGACTTCGTTGACACTTTGCATGGCTTTTGTAAGAGTCCATCAATGGTATTCAGTGTTCATGTTAATAACTTAAGGATCAGAAGTAGATCCCCAAAAGATGTGTTTAATCTTCTTGGGCTTGACCTTTCTGCTGAGGGTATCAGAAAAGGCAGTAATTGTAAGAAAACAGACACTGGCTTGGGTAGAATTGGACTGAGAAGATTGCTTGTCTTCAGTATGCTTCCCCATGGCTGCATCAGGCAATTCATCTGTACTTTGTTTTGAGCTCACTTTATAAACACAAATCCATCATTCTTTTCATCTGCTGGAGTACAGATTGAAGTTGACTCAAAGATAAAAAGGTTGTATCCTGTTGGATTTCTGCTACCCTTTCAGCGGTATTTAATGACTCTACTGTTTGTGAGACAATACTGGCAGAATTTTAGGAAGAGCATACTGCATTGTGAACTAGAAATTAATGAGATAAAAAGATAAATTTCCTAAGAGCTGTTTATAGACCATGTGTGTGTAATTTAATTCTAAACAGAATGCTTTCTGTAAAGTTTTGTCCAAAATCTCTTTCCCAGAAGATGTTTATGAGTCTTTTCAACAAGGAAGAGCTAGTAAACTCTTCAATACACCAGTCTAAGGTATCATAAAACATATGCTGGACCACAAGAATTCTTGAGTTTATACCTCTCCCACAACACAAACTAACCCAACCCTGATAGTCTTTATTTACCTCTTGTGTTTTGAACCTGAAATGGGCACACAAGTAAAACTCCAGCTTCAAAACAGAAGCTAAAGTACTCCATTTTTAAAAGAAAGTTTACATTCTGATGTAACCATAACATTCCAGAGAGAATAAGAGTCTAGGGATTGTAAGGCAAGTGTAATTATAATTCAAGCTAACGGAGGCGGCATGGGAGCTTAAAACATCAAATGTGCCTGAGTTTCCACGTATCCTTATGTGCTGCTGACTTGCAGGATCAATTCTGAGATTCTCCATACTGCAACTTGAGGCTGTCAAGGACAGCTGTCTGAGGTCAAAACCAGTGGGTACCATGGTGTATGTGCTGTGGGAGATCACATCTTTGGCCTCTAATTCACACTTTCTCTGAGTTTAACACACTTGTAATCTGGAGATTTCAGTGCTGCTACTGAAAGATTAAATATATTGCTGAGTACCAGCCAGACATTAAATGTATCAATTGCATACTTTAGATTTGTCCAGTACACAGTAAGATCCAGCTTTTTCATTGATAGTGTTATTTAAATGTTTAGAAGAGCTTTAAACCATGGACAACTTTGTACTAAGCTTCCTGTTCCTGTGCAAAATCTAGGAATCATCTTTTCTAGGGTTCTCTTATTCCCTGGCTATGTTCACATCCAAGGGAAAGAAAAGTGACATTTACCTGACAGTTCTGTTCAAATCTTAAATACTTCTCTAACTTGAGTTCTAGCTCAAGAGTAGTTCAAAGAAAGGAACAGGCCGCCTGTGAAGTTTCAGATGTTGTCAACTGTGTATGAAAAAGTCAGCATTTTATTCACAAAACAGGAGGGACAAAGCTTGTAGCTGTCTGCCTTCCTCACTGAGGGAACATTTGAAAATATGTTTATTGAAATGAATGTCATGTATATCAGGATGAAAACGAAACTCCTTTAAAGGAAGGAAGAAAATTCGAACTTCATTCTCCTGGCAAGCAATTCCAGATAACAAGTAAGTATGTGTTCCAACCCACGTTTGTATTGGAATATGGCACTAACTAATAGTGATGAGGAGTTATTAACCACGGTAACCTTTTTTTGTTTTTGTTTTTGTTTTTTGTTTGTTTTTTTTTTTTTATTTTTTTTCCTTCAATCAGGAGTAAAGTGACTACTAGTATTTCCCTTTAAAATGTGATTACTGACTTTCAGGATTAGCACCCGTGAGACATACGGGAGCCATTCACATCTCATGTCTTTTGTTGTACTAGTCAGCAATCTCTGTTACTAAGTTGATATGCGTATTTTGAAACTTAGTTGTAGAGCTGCAAGCTTTCCAAGGCAGATATTGAGACTGAATGTATTTGTATAGTATCTCACAAGAAACTTAGACACTGATTTGTAAACACATCAGATAAAATAGGATTCCTTTTTTGGGAGATGCACGATGAATGGTAAACTAAAGCTTAAACTCTGAAGACCAATTAAAGCCATACATTTTAAAAAAAGAGGTCATTACTACAGAATAATCCTTTAGACATGTATCTAGCAACATATTCCTGAGTATTTGCTATGCAGGATAGATGGATCAGGTAGTACTGCTTCAACAATATTCTCTGAAAAGAGGTCCAAAATAACAGTATTCAAAGATATTTGTCTCTATTTGTGTCTGATTTTAATTCATGCAAGTTAATGTTTTGCATTGGGGAAGGGGTTTTAAAAGTGAAAGTGATTTTTGTACTCTGTCTTTCAGGCAATTTATGGTTTATTGTCACATTTCTCTGATTCTGAAAAAGTATTTTCTTTCCCTGGTTATGTGTGACAGACTTCTGATGACCAGACATAAGCTGTTACCAAAAATGCAAAATAAACAGGCAGAAGCCTCTTTGAAAGTCTGTAAAATGACACACCACAACAATGAATTTAATATCTAACTGTAGTGGGTTGGCCCTGGCTGGATGCCATTTTATCTCTCACCTCCTCAACTCGACACTGTAGAGAAGCTATAATGAAAGGCTTGCGAGGCAAGAGAAGCGCAGGGAGAGATCACTCACCAGTTAACCGTCATGAGCAAAGCAGACTCAACTTGGCAAAATCAACTTGATTTATTACCAGTCGAATCAGAGTAGGGTATTGAGAAATAAAAACCAGTCCAATCTTCCTGGCTCCTGCCTTCTTTCTGGTCTCACCTTCACCCCCAAATTCTCTACCTTCTCTTTCCCAGTGGCACAAGAGGATGGAGAATGGGAGTTACAGTCAGTTCATCACGTCTCTACTGGTCCTTCATCCTCACACTCTTTCCCTGCCCCAGCATGGGGTCCCTCACACAAGGGACAGTCCTTCACTAACTTCTACAGTGTGGGTCCCTCCCATGGGGTCAGTTCTGCAAGAACAGGCTGCTCAAGTGTGAGTCCCCCATGGGGTCACAAGTCCTGCCAGGCAACCTGCTCCAGTGTGATCTCCTCTCTCCACAGGTCCTGCCAGTACCCTGCTCCAGTATGGATTTCCTGTAGGGTCACAACTTCCTTCGGGCATCCACCTGCTCCAGTGTGAAGTCCTCTAGGGGCTGCAGGGCTGACTCACCATGGTCTTCACTACAGGCTGCAAAAGAATCTCTGACCCAGCACCTGAAGCACCTCCCGCCCCTTGTTCTGCACTGACCCAGGTGTCTTCAGGTCTGTTCCTCTTACATATCCTCACTTCTTCCAGTGCAATAATTTACCTATATGTTTTGATTTTTATCTCCCGAAAAGTGTGTGATTTGAAGTATTAATGTCAAAACTATTAGATATTACATAACAAGTTAAGTAAAATAACAAATATCCTGGTAATCTTAATAACTTTGTAATAATCCCTGTGCATAGCAAAAGATTTGACTTGAAGCATCTGTAGCTTTTGGAAACAACTGTATCCCACTCTGTCTTTTTAGACTTTTGTCTTTCTGTCTGATTAACTGGACTCTGAATATCTAGGGGGTTTTGTCCAATTCCTGAGTGCTTCAAGGAGAGGACACAAATGTTTCTGGTCTCATACAGATTTTTGATTTGAGCAGTTCTGCACAAGAGCATCTTTTTTGAAAGTACACATTTACATTTTTGTTTACTAAGTTCAACTCATCTCCTTTCTTAATTCCTTAGGATTCAAGCATGAATTTGGTGCATGTACAGGTGGAGGTTTGGTCCAAAGCTTGCGCAAAGCTCACTCATTGTTCCAGAAAGCTTTGCTGTCTGAGTTTTGAATGCATTATGCAAAAACATGAGATACGTTTCTAGCTGTAGTCTTCTTTTGTCACTTTCTTCTTTTTTCCTGTGTCCTCTTGCTCTATGTGCCTTGCTCCACGGAATTTTACAGAGGTAGGACTTAACTATAAAATGTTGGTGCCAGCCCAACTTGTACATCTGCCTCGCTTAGTAAATACGCTTCTACTGCAGTAAAATAGGCAAGAGGATAAGGGAGGGGAACTAAAAAGCAAGGTTCATAGCAAGAGAACTTGAAGGAAAATTAAAGGGTCAGCACATTTTTTGCTATTCGCTTTATTACTTCCTTAAACAAATCGGCAGTAAAATTGGCAAAAGAATAGTAATGATGGTGAGATATGAAACAGCTTCCATGTAAGGGACATAGAAATATGTTCTGTTTATCTCAAAAAGAGATGAGCACAGAAGAACATGATGTAGCATCATGGAAAAGGTTAATAAGAAGTAACTGTTTCTTTCAACATAGGAACTATAGGGTTTTGTATGAAATGAGTAAATGGAAGCTCTGAACCCAACAGAAAGATTTTTATTCTTACAAGAGGCAGTTCTGCTACAGAGCTCCTTGTCACAGGGCATCATAGACACTAGGAAATTTAGTAGTTCAAACAGCAACAGATTACTTTAACAGAAGCTGATAAAAAGCAGCATATGAGCAGTGACACGAAGCTGCAAATCACTGGAAGATGGGGAAGTAGTCTATCAAGTGTTGATATATGTTTCCTCAACCTTTTTTTTTTATATACTCTCATAATCTCTTATCATCAGCTACTGTTGGAAAGAGTCAACTTTGTTGATGAACCTCTGCTCTATATTTTAATATCTTTTTATGTTTTTTCTAAAGAAATGGATCTGCAAACCCCGTGACGCTTTCGCCTCAAGCTCTTGTTTTAGGAGCTGACTTTGAAAACGTAGCACAATTTTTAGAATTGTTGAATATCTGAGCCTGAACTTCCAGTTGTTTAAGAGGATACATGTTCTGCAGCACTGCAAATGCACCTCAGAGAATCAAAGTATTCATTTCTGTTGGGCAAACAGCATTTGGTTGTCATTCATATGAAACACTTCAATTCCTGGGGTTCTTTTATAAAAGCCAACGGTCAGGATGATATCCTATGCAGGGAACCCAACAGATAAATTTTCCTGTAATCATGATTAGCCTTTGTATTTTTTCTTTCCCAAAAGTAAAAAGGTTCAGTCAGACGTTTGGTGATACGTTGTGTTATCAGAAAACTGAAAAATTACTGGAAACAAACTCCTCTGACTTTACATCCACATGTGATTGCTTTGTTACGAAATAAAGTAAGCATAACTGCTTTCTTCTACAGTATTACTTAAACATGTGTCAAACGTGTTTCTGCTACATTTAAGGAAATTTTTTATAAAAGAGTAAAATTTTGAGGGCTGTGCTTTGAATGTGTGTCAGAATTGAGAGCCCAAAGCTCTGTACAAAGATTTGGATTAGTAAACCATCTTGTGCAATAAATGTATGTTGGAAATTTCTGTTTTCAACTTGGTTCTAGTGCCATGGAAATGAGTGTTACCTGGGCATCCTAAAGCTGCAGTTTGCCTATTATATATTCAAACACACAAAAAGTATTCCTACCTGTATATGTTTCTTCTTGGAGGAATCGAGGTAGCAGCAAATAAAAGGATTCAGCAGTTTCTATACCTGTTTTTGGCAACAATTTAGAAGCATTATAGTTTTTTCTTTTCCCAAAAGTTTTTAAATATGTAATATTCCTGAGCATTTCTCCTTGTGAAAATATTTATATTTTCTCTTCAGTCAGATATATAATAGATAACCACCTAAAATGCGTTTTTCTACAGTGGAAGTCAGACTCTGTCTTTCTCCAAGATTAAATGAACAGAATTTTGCCATATACATGGCTTATTAGTATGTATCTGCTAATGTGAATGCAGATCAGAAATCTGTGGTTTAAGCTCTTCCTGTAAAACTCACAGAGTTTTAACTCAAATCATTCTCCATTAAGATAACAAAGCAAAAAACTCAGGACATAAATTTATCACATAGAAATATTATGAGGATAATTTAGAAGCAATTACACCAGGCACATGAGATGAAACACAAATGATCATAGATATTTCAAATAGTTTCAAGAAAAGTTTAGCAGGATATTTGTACAAAATTATTCATTTAACAACTTTTAGTCTGCCTTATGGATTGTGGCATGTCTTATAATCAAAAATTTATGACAGATATTTAAAGGTCTGTAGACTGTGCCTTTTGACTCAAGAGCACAGCTCTGCAAATTCTACTCCCATTGGTCTGACTATCCTAACAGTGTATCCGGTTACATATGGTTTATGTTTCTTGACCAAAAAAGTAACTAGAACCAATAGTCCTAATGGTTATGTTTCTGGTAACTCATTTAGCAATCAGTTTCCATCAATATTTACCTTAAACACAAGCCAAGTTTACTGTTACACATAGCTTGTAAAATTGACATAAATGTCAATTCAATCCACATTTAAATAAATATTGAATATCCTGAGAAACCTTCCAAAGGAAAAAGTGTTTAAATACAGAAGACAATCATATGTTTTTAGTAACCTTCAACTAAAATGTAAAAACAATGAGAAAGCAGTATCTGTGTTTCCTAATGTGAGTGGATGGATTGGTTTGATAGGGGAATTGTGACTTTTATTCAGATGATGTTTAAAATTAATGCAATATGGATTTGTTGCATTTCGTCTTTCTTAAAACTGCACTTTAGAACTGTAAAAGACAAAACACAACTTCCTTGTACCTGTATCTGCTTCTGGTTTCCTTGGTATTTTCTTTCTTTTTTCTCAGTTATATGCTCCCCTTCATGTATATTTAAATCTCCTTCCCTGCTCCTCATTATTTGCTCATTATACTTATTTTCAATTATTCTTTTAAAAACACAAACTATTAATTCTCCTTTCACCCTTCAATGAAGCCTATACTCCCTTCAGTAGCCGGAGATTTTTAATTATTTTGTTGATTCACTATCAGAGTCTGATAACAGAGGAGAAAATCTAAAAGCCACTAATAACGGTTTATGTTGTTGAGTTTCAACAGTTTCTTATCTTTATATGACTCAGGATCTTCAAATTCTGACATGTTTCTCCATCATAAAATTTTTGGTAACAGCCAAAGTGAGGGAGAAGAAAGACAGGTAGGATTTAGGCAGAACTCAGAAATGGGTTGCAGTGTTTTCTAAACCTGCAAAAAGCAAATGAGTTGTATATGGGTTTGTTTTGGCATAAGAAAAGAAAAAGGCGTGATCATTCAGTGGGCAAGAGAAGATGGTATACTGAAACTGTTCCCTACTAAAACCTGGTTACAAATTACCTCTACATCCCCCCAATATGCATTTTAAACTCCCTTAAACTGTTGTTATACTTTAACTGCTGCTAACTTTGGTTGAAGTACATTATGCCAAAGTAAGAACAGGCTTTTACCAAGAGTAAACCTGCCCTCAGTCTATGCAGCTTTTGTATTTCATGAATTTAACTTTTTTCTTCTTTTTTTGCCACTCAATGTGTTAAACTCCCAGAGAGTTAATTAAAAATCCATGTGTTTTGTATGATAATTTAAAACACAGCTATTATATGGAAAAGGTATTACCACGGAGTGTCTGGGACATATGCCAGAAAGGCTTAAGTAAGGTAACAAATAAGTACATTTGCTCTCGTCTCAATAGATCAATGGTAATATTTTCTAAATCACAAGGATCTTGATGGTAATTCAGAGAATGGGACATAATTTTGACTAGTAACTGGATATACTTAGCACTGCTCCCTCCCATCTCCCAGTACCTTTTTCTGTTCAAAATGACAAAAGCTGGCTTTCTTCTCTCTTATTTTGAAATCATTAGACCATAGTGATGGCATTGACGATCTATTTCAACTCTATCTTTTGCCATTTTAAAGCTTTGGTTTATAAATTTGCCCAAAGTTTTCTCTGCTGAAACTCAAAGTATGATAAAAGAAGTCATACCAGATGAAGATGCACTAATGCTTTAGTGCAACACTGGGGTTTGATATGGAGATTTCAAATACTCAGCCAATCTCAAAGTCTGATTTTTTGTGTACTTACAGGGTTTAAGGATTAGTTTATTCAAATGGATCCATCACTTAAAAGAATTATAGATGTTTCCTGATAATTCCATTCTGTAAGAGAGGTTCTGATAACGAATGACAGGATGAGAGGAAACGGCCTCAGGGGAGGCTTAGATTGGATTTTTTTTTTTTTTCACAGAAGGGGTTTAAAGCTTTTTGAAACAGGAAAGTGGTGGAGTCACTATTCCTGGAAGTGTTCAAAACAACTGTGGATATGATACTTGAGGACATGGTTTAGTAGTAAACATTATGGTGGTGCTAGGTTGATGACTGGACTTGATACTCTTAAAGGTCGTTTCCAAGCTTAATGACTCTTTGATCCAGTTTTTTACAGGTGACAGATATTTGTGATTTGCCTAAAACTAACAAGTAGGTGGTGTGTGGATTGTCTAAAATATATACACAGGCATACATATATAATGCAATATATTTAGCTTCAGACTACTTCAAGTATGTAGAAGTGTTTCTACTTTATGGTCCCATATAGTAGTACGGGCAAAAACATCTACACAGGTATCACTGAAGTGAGCTTTTTTCCAGACTTATGTCTAGGAATGTTAATCACCAGCCTGTGTTTTTTTCATTGTGTACACAAGTATATAAAAAAGTAAGTACTTTCCGTTCTTGGACTCCTGTCTTTCCAGTGGATGACCAGTGCTTTCTGTAATAAAATTGTCAGAGAAATAACACATTTGTAGAGTCTTGTTCTATTATTTAATAAGGTCTGGAAACATATCTTTCTGGTAAAATCACCAGAAAGACATCTTTTGAAGAAGTACTGCATTAAGTGAAAATAATTTCTTAAAGGAAAGGCTTGACCATAAATAATTTGTGAAATACAGGTATTGTGAGAAATTGCATCCATATTTTATTACAATTGGCATTCTTTAGGAATAATTCAGCATTACGTTTTGTACAAACATCCTAAAACCAGTACAGCTAACGCTTATTTGCTACTATACTATAAGCTATTGCTTATTTGGTTTCACAAGATGTGAACAGTTTGCTCATGCAAATAGGGAATGGAGCCTTCAGTGTCCACTTCATGCACATACATAATACTGCATGTATAAAATGGGTGCCCATTTTAGGCATCAGTGCCATGCTGATAAAAGATAACTACCTTCAATTTAATTTCAGCCAAAATAATTGGCAAACATAAATATTCAGTTTGTAGATGTGTTTGTCAAAAAAAACCCAAGTTTTACAATCACACGTTAGAATGATTGTTTCCTGAGCACTAAAACAAAATTAAACTAATGAAGGAGGAATACAAACACAGAGACATGATCAAAGCAAAGATGAAACTGTCTTGTTCTTACACCTAAAGGCTTTCCTCATTGTGGTGTAGTGAGAAGGGCAAGTTAGGAACTGTCGCAATCCTTTTTGTGTTTATACAGAAAAATCCCCATCTTGCGTAAAGTATTACTGTAAATCTCAGTCTTGAAAGCCATAGCCTGAAGCCCAGGCTGCGCAGCAGAACTGCAGTCACAGTCCCCTCCTGAGGTGGTGCAGCTGCTCATTGCCTTCGCACGGCAGCTGGTGCGGTGGTTTGCGGTGATACCATCCCGAACCCCGCAGTCCTGATGAAATATTGCAAGTAATGGGCCCGAGTGTGGCCTCAGAGATTCCAAACCAATTAAGCTGATTTGCAGTCTATTATTTAGGCGCTAGATGTCCCCATGCGCTGTAAGCACACGCGGGTTGTGCTTGCCGGTAAACAAAGAGGAAATCGCTAGAATCGAAGTTACGTGGTGCAATGTTCATAGACATATAACTGTTATCGCTTTGTTTTCACCTGTCTGGAATTTTCCCAAGGAAATAATTACGTTTGCAAACGCAGGCTGTATTTCATGACGCATTTCATTGAAGCATCTCGACTCTGATAACTGCGGGTTTTACTATTTTTTTTTTCCTTTTCTCGATATGTAATGAGTTCGGCACAGCCTTGGTGCACAGGAAACGGTGGGAGGTTCCAAGCCTAAGTGAAGCCCGTTGTCAGATCTACATCAAAGCTGACAGCCTGGGAGGCTGAGGTATTCTAGGACTCCGGGTCCACAGCACAGGCAAGTCCTAAAGCTTCACAGTCCCTCTGAATTTCTAAACCAGTTGATGCTCCTTGCTGTGTAACAGCTACAGGCACGGGTTCCGTGAAATTCAGAACATTTTTGGGTTTATTTTTATTTTACTCCAAATCAGACACTTAAAAAAAGCCCAAAAAACCCCACCAAAAAAAAAAAAACACAAAAAAAACCAAAAAACAACAAACAAAAAAAAGCCCAGAAAGCGGTGGAACCAGATTTTCCAGTCATCTCTATGCCCAGGTCAGACTGCCCGGACTACGAGTGCGGTAAGTAACTTCGTTGGCTCCCCGCAGCTGCCCTGCGCCTCTGCTCTGCTCCGGGTGTCCCTCCATCCCTCCCGGTGTCCCTCCGTCCCTCCGGGTGTCCCTCCATCCCTCCCGGTGTCCCTCCGGCTGTCCCTCCGGGTGTCCCTCCGTCCCTCCGGGTGTCCCTCCGTCCCTCCCGCTGCTTCTACAGAGCCGGATCGCCGTGTCCCCGCTCCGTGCCTGCTTCGTCACCTGCTTTCGTGTCCCGTGGACCCTTCACCGCCTGCGCGCTTATACTGCTGCTTTCTTTTTTTTTTTAAAAAAAACCTGGGTCATGTGGGCATCTAAAGGGGTGTGCGGTATTTTATTTGTAAATCAGCTTCCCTCCACGCTGCCCGGAGGAGAGCCGTAGGTCAGGGCAGGGGTGCAGAGCTCCCCCCGTGCCTCTTCTTGCCCCCTAATTATCCCCGGGTGCTGCAGGAGGCGGCACCGGGCCGCCTCCCATGCGGGCCGGGGGACGCGGCCCCTCCGGGCGCTCCCTCCCCGTGCGGGGGCCGGGCCGTGCCCGGGCGGCCCCGGCAGGCGGT
>JAWWMP010000093.1:4432509-4443465 GCA_035047865.1 Dendrocincla tyrannina
TACAAGGTGACAAGATAGCCACCATTGGTTACGATATTTATTAATTTTATCTTTAGTCATCTGATCTTCCCCAGATTTATTCCAGTTCTTCAAAATACAACCTGGGGATTACAGGGTGGAATTTTGAACTGGTTTGTCAGTATCCAATTACCCAATTTCTTTAACCTTAGGTCTGGGTCTCCAGTATATCATCTTAACCATGACTTCATACATTTCCATTATCTCTATCAAGCACGTATGAATTTTCAAAAATCCTCCTCTCAATGCTTTATCAATCCCAACAACAAAGTGAAATTAGATAGTCACCAGTCCAGGAATTCACCTGTCTTTTGCCCTTGCTCAAGTGCCTCTGAAGTGTTGCACCTTTGAGTCACTCACCACCCCAGCACTGTGGAGGATTCCATGAAGTCCCTAGTCAAACTGGTTGGTGCATGCTGGATTCCTATCTGATCCTTGGCTGTGTGCAGCAAGACAATCCAGGCAAGGCTTCATGGCCATCCCATCTGGGTCACCAAAATTGTCGTCCCAAAATAGGTTCTTTCTCCTGGTGTGCAAGAGGCCAGTCCACACAGTATGGTATTTTATTCACCCTTTCCCCCTGCTGGAACTACCTTTTATCCAGTAGGACTTGATTCAGCACAGTTGATGATTTGGCTTTATTAGTTTCATCCTTATCTTAGGAGTTCTGACTTGTCCTTGTAGCCCCTAAATTCTGCATTCTTCATATCCATTTTCAGTGGCACATCCTTTTTCCTAAGCTTTGTTAACCCCTCCTTAAGTCTGAGATCACTGAAGCATGTCAAGCCCTAAACCTTAACAAGGCAATTCTGCCAACAAGTAATTTATCTTTTGAACACCTGGGCATCAAAAGCACCAACAGCCAGCAGGGACTTCAAGCTGGTCCTGATAAAAACCTGTGTTAGTATGGAAAGCACTTTGAGCTTCATCAGCTGCATGAGGGAGGAAGGATACCTGCATTTGGGAGGATGTTCCTCTGAGGACCCCCAGCACTTTCACTCCCTGCATCTCTCCTTTTTTTGCCTAAATTTCCTCTGTAAATACCTTTGACCATTAGAGTCATTAAATGTGACCAGCTAGAGACCCTGTCAACATGTCTTTGTACACGGAAATCTGTCAGAAGACATTTTGTATAGCACGTTTCTCCCAATACTGTGAATTCTTGTGAAGATTGTATTTGTGAGAGGTTTTACTTAAACTTTGTAAGAATTTATAAACGTGCTGCTATATTTGCATGGCATGCTTAGCAGTCCTGAGCCTGGAAAAGAAACATAGATTTTTAAAGGAAAATAAGTTGTATCCATTGGAAATGTGTCACATTCTAACTTGTTCTCTAATTAAATGGACTGCTGCCACCAATGGCTAGATTTAGTAAGTTAGCTTTGTAGCAATGGTTTTACTCTTTGTTCTATGAGGTACAGCTATCTTATCTACTGTTGTGTGTTCCTTACCATCTGTTATTCAATGATAAAGGGTAGTACTTCTATTTGTACTAGTGAAACCGTTTGCTATTCAATAATAAAAGGAGTAATTTTGTTGAAATTTTGGCAGGCTAATCCTAATTTTTCTTGGTTGAAGCTTAGCAAGATCTTTTTACATATATATTAAAATGTGCACAGAGAAACACATATAGGTCTGACTATTTAGCCTTTTTTACTCAAGTGCAAGCATATGTCTTAATTTCTGTTTTGGTGCAGCTACAGAAATCCTTTGAAAACTTGGTACCTTGTGCAGAAATTATTGAACTGTCATTCTAGATAATCTGAATATATTTGTATTGCAGAACAGTTTATACAGCACATCACAGTCTTCTGGCTCAGTCTGATACCTGTTTCAGAAGCTAAAAATATAATTTGAGAACTAGGTTGAAGACAGAAGTGTAACATATGTATGATAGTCTCCATTTGGTCTAATCTGAAACTAGACTGAAAACTGTACCTCAGGAAGCACAGCAATAGCATGTATTTAAAGATGGAAGTGCAAAACAAAATTTTGCAAGTTATTTGTTTTCCTGGTTTTTGAATAGCAAGAATTGCTGCCTTGCATATGACTATTAGAACATGACTGAATTAAAGTCATAAGGTTTGTGGGTATCATTAACTCTTACGTGGATGCGAACCTTCAGTAGGTGATAGAAAGTTCAAATCCATAAAGGTTTCATGTGTAAATGAAGTCAGAATTATATTATCCATAGATAAGCTTCCTTTGTTTTGGTTTATTTCTGTCTCTCTCTTTGAAAGTAATTTAACAACATCTGGAAAGCTGCATGCATTTCAACAGTATCCACTGTCTTGTACTAATTTTATTACAATATACTGGTAAACAGAGCTGCATTTTATTCATAAAGAACGTTTTGAGTTCCTGAAGATACCAACTAATAGAAAGAAAACAGCAGAAATGATGCAGCCATGATAGTCTAGATATGGGAATGAGGCACATTTTTTGGCAGTGGTGTATAGTTTTGGGGGAGGGAGAATACAAACTATCAGGTACACAGCCCTCTTGGAAGTTAGGGTGAGAACAAAAAGGTATCTGCTATCTTTCAGAAGAGCTTCGGTTACCTGCAGGGGGAAATTTCTCTTCCTCCAGAGGTACTCTTTGAATAGAAAAGTGTGTGCTGCCTGTCTCCTTGGGAGGCGATGAGAGGCCCTATGGCACAGTCTACATGTCTTCACAATGCACCACTTCCCTTCCATCACTTAGCTCACACAAAATGTTGGTTTGTTTTCTGTGCAGCTCCAGAGGTTTGATCGGACTTCCTAGTCTGTCCTTTTCATCTGGCATGCTTAATTATTTATCTTATTTCAATTTTTTAGCTCTGTTTGGGTGTTACGTTAGCCACCATAAGTCATTTTAGGGAATGGCAGGAGAAAGGATCTGTAGTTGTCGTGGGGAAAAAAAGGTGGCAGTTTGAAAATAAATTGAGTATAAAATAGAAACATGCAAAGATAAATGTCTGATATATTTCTTTATGCCTTAAAACATTTCCAGACTGATGGCATTTTTGCACAGAAGATTTTGTCAAAGGTCCTTATTGCAGATCCAATGGTTTGTCCTCTTCTATCAGATGATTTTTGATGCAAAGCACCTGTATTTTCAACAGTATGATACCATTTTCTCTTTCAGGGTTTCATTCTACATTATTTACAGTGCCAGAAGCACCCTCTACCCTGTGAATAGATGCTGGAGAAGGTTGAACGTTTTCCAATTTGTCTTTCAACCTCACTTCTCTTTGATCATTCAATCAGACAAACTCACAAATGTTAAAGAAATTATGTAAATATTTGTATGCAGAGCATGGTCATGACACAGTTGATCTTTCATCATGCTAGTGAAGTACAAGTAGAGGTTACAAAAATGACAGTGATACAGCATGGAACTCACAGAAGCCAGAAATTTTTACATACTGTTAAATAAATGACAGTGATCTTTGTACCTTTCATTTGCATATATGCAGGATGTATTGGATACCTTCTGGTCAGTCACAGTATCTTCCAAGTCCTCCATAGTCGTAAAGTATTTCTGCAATGGGAGGGAAGATTCTTAAGCATATACAAAATTGATTGGCTCTATAAAGAAATAGGCCAATACCCGCAACTAGTGTTCAGAATGATGTTTGAGATGTTATTAAATAGTTTGAAAGAACTCATTCTCATCTTGTTAAATGCTTGCTTAGACTGAGTAGTAGCTTAATTTTTTAATGAATCTGTTATCAACTATGTTGTTCCAACAATTTCCAACTATTTCTTTGATGCTTAAATAAACAATTCTATTAATATTTTGGCTCTAAATGTCCTTTCACTTATTGAGAAATACTGGTCTGAGAACAGATGAGCAATAAGACATCTACAATCTGGGATTTCTTGAGGGATGCATCCCCCAATAATGCCAGCCCCTCTTGCGGATTTCACCATCATGCATGCTGGTGGTGGGTTAGGACAGATCCTTTGCTTGTCTTAGCCATGGGCAGTATTCTCCTTTGGTCACTGAACAGCAAATTATAGAGTCTGAAAGTGCTGTGGTATCTTTCTGAAGGTCTGGAACTAAGAGTCTGTACGTAAGAGCCATTAAAAACACCATACCATCTAGCTAGCTCCTTACATCTTGGTCTAGGCTCATGTCTGATTGAAGGATAAATTCTATATATGTTAAAACAAGATGAGATGGGCTTTGGAAATGAATTTCTGGTTTTAAAAGAATGGAAAAAAGTGAAAGATTGTGAGTGATCCACGTTGCCTATCCAAGGGACTGTATTTCCTACTAGTCATGTAATTGGAACAATGAAGTATTTGAGCAAGATAAAGGTGTGGCTCTGTTTAGAAATAACAACAGAATTTAACTTTCTAGGGTCCAAAAGAGAGCATCATAGACAGGCTTTTTTGGCCAACACTAGCTTTTGGTTTTGCTGTCTTAATATACACATTTTAATTGGAGAATTTGAAATTACGTCATAAAGCAACACTGCTCCCATGTCAGTGCTGGGGGGAAAAAAAATTGGTCTCACAGTCACAAAATTCAAGTAGAGTCCATAGTGTAGTTAGTCCTTGTGCATCTCTTGTCCTGTTGAAAGTACTGAGAATTTAGAGGTCCTGTTACTAGAAAAAATGTTAGCAAAAGTGAAATTCAAAACTGCCTCAAGCAACTTCTATTTTTTTTAATTATTGAAAAAACGTATTATTCCCCTCATACAAGACAAAAATTCCCAGTAGAAAGTGAAGCACCTCTTCTCACTACTGAAACAACTCAAGACACCAAACATTTTCAATCTCATTTTGAATGTGTTTTGGGCCATCCAAAAGCCTATTACATTTATCTTTTTTTAAAAAAACTAATTAATTACTTTGATTATTTGGTTTGCTTACTCTGATCATATCAAAATCAACCACTGTTAAGACAAACCTTGGTGACAGGAAAGGGGAGTTCATATGTGATGTTGGGATACAGAGTACAAAGGATGGTTACTCATGTCGTATAAATGATTGGTTCAGATGTCTTGATTTTATGGAAAACAGGTTGTGCAATAATGTTTCAATACCTAAAACGCAGTTGAAGTATACTGAGTTGTTTAGTTTCTTCAGTATATGCACTCTGTTCTGAATGTTTACAAATAGGTCAAACATAACAATCTTTAGGACATTTAAATTACATATCTTATATACAATTCTGTATCCAAATAACTAATTCTTAATCCACCATTTGTAAATCTGTAAATTTGCCCCTCTCTTTATTGATGGAGAACTGGAAGCAGAGAAGGATATAATGATTTCCTCCATAAAACACAGCTTGTATTGGTCATAGCCCAAAGATGGGACTTGAAAAACCCCAAACCCTGGGCTCTACAGC
This sequence comes from Dendrocincla tyrannina, assembly GCA_035047865.1. Lineage (NCBI taxonomy): Eukaryota > Metazoa > Chordata > Aves > Passeriformes > Dendrocolaptidae > Dendrocincla > Dendrocincla tyrannina. The sequence goes on from JAWWMP010000093.1 coordinate 4,437,871, forward strand.
AACACACCCTGCCCTGTATCTCTGGGCAAGTTATTCTGCAATAACAGACTCATAGACTAGAATAGTGTTCTGAGAAGAGGACAAGCAGTTTCTGAAATGTCACCATAGCCTCTGTCACACAAAAATCTATGGATGGCATTCCATTCCCATATGGCTGTACAACTATCATTGGAGAAATGGTTCAGCTGTCATGAGCTAAGGAAGAAGCCAAGCGCTCCGGCTGCAGAGGGTGGCTGGTGCCTTGCAGCAGTGAACCCCAGCTCTTCTCTGATCTTTCACACTCACCCGTGGCTCTGAGCACAACCAGCCTTGGGCAAGGCTCCTAGGAAAACAGAGGGAACGCCTGTCGGCTGGTCTACACACAGATTTGGGAATATGTTTATGTTGATTTAGAAAGGTTTGTAGCACTTTGGTTTGCATCAGTGAATTTATATTATCATCATGTGGCTTTCTAACGCAATGGGTGATTGTTAAGATTCTCTGTTGGAAAATAAAATATGGAACATTGGCTAGCTAAAGAATTCCTCCTGCCTGCTGTTCTTCTGTTTGCCTAAGATTGCTGCAATTTTTTATGAAAAAGGACACACCTTTAAAGTAAATCCCAGCTGGAATATTTTCACTAACCTTAGAGAAAGGAAGGGACAGGGTGGCAGCCTGGAATTTTCACTGAAACTAATACAAGGGAAAGCAAACATGGAGGGAAAGGCAGTTTTAGGCCATGTGAGGAAGAAGCGCTCTGTGTTTAATCCATCTACCAGTTTCTCCCATGAAGGTCAGAATGCATTTCTCTTTACCATACCTCTGTATTTTGAATAAGAACTGCCAGGCTAGTACAAATGCCAAGGTTTTGTTGTTTAGAAACCTAAGAAAATTGGTGTGGCTTAAAGATGATCCAAAAAGCATTCACCAGATGTCATTCAGCAGGGCAGGTAAAACAACTGAACACCAAGAATGCAATGCTGGTTTTTAAAACCATAATAAAGCCTTGATATTTCAGTACATCTGTCATGCATTTTCTTCATGTCCTCTGAAGCATTCAGAATAAGTTAGAGGGTTCTCTTCCTCCAGGTAAAGAGTGAATGCAAGGCAGAGATTGCCCAATGGCACGATGAAGTGCCTTGCAAGCTTCAAGTCAAAGGTAAAGGCATGGGGAAAGGCATGTCAATATCAATAAGATTTTCTTTGAACTTGAGAAACCAACCTGTCAAGCTGGGACAATCTCAGTGTAAAAAATCTTCAAAAATCCTTTTCATTTTTCTGTCAACTACATCACCGACACCTTTGCAATCCCTAGGAAGACTGGGGAGCTTTTACAAAATTGTGTAACTGTAAGAAACAACAAAACTTCCCCATTGTTTTTATTTTTGTTGTTGCTATTGTTGTTGTTGTTCATTCAAGACAATGTTTAATTTTGAACCTCTCCAAACTTAGATGCAATTTTAGGTCTCAGTGCTCTGCTCAACCTCTCCTCCACAAAAAATAGCACTTTCTATTTTTTAAAAATAGTGACGATTCAGTTTTCGTCTCATCTTCAGTGTGGAACTACAGTACCTCGTTCAATTGCTCAGACATGTTTATTTCCGAGTAGTTACATTAAGCAGGCAGCTGGAAATAATATAGTATGTTTAACTTTGGAAATAAATTTCTTTTTCAGCCTAATTATTTTATATTAATTTTTCTTGCCAAGTTTCAAATGTCAAAATATATAATCTTTTGGCTCAAAGCCTGGCCAGGCCTCGGCTTCAAGGATTACCTGATTTTAGAATAGAAAGGATAAAAGAAAAGAGGAGAATATTCATCACATCTAAATTAATTTCTGCTTCACTGATATGTAATTTAACTGTGCTTTCCTGCTGCAGTGGTTTTGCTTTTGTTTGTCATTGATATGAGCCATATGCCAGTTGCAGAGTGTGTCTGTTGGAAACAGAGATTTGATACAAAAGTAGATATTTCTGGACAGAAACTGTTGTTTCAGCTTTCTGGCTCAGTAGAAGAACATCTTAAAACTGTCTTAGGTGAAAAGTATTTATTCTGCTTAACCTTCAGTATTAACACTTTTCTTTATTACTTTTAATAGTAGTTGATATGGCCAACTATCCCTGTAACATTTAACTCATGAAAACATCTTTACATGTGTAATCGTGCTTTCATGCATCATTAAATAACTTTTAACTGCATTAGTTTATCTCACATTATTTGTGCCTCTTTTAGTATTTATGAGTGTTCCTAGAGCAGTATCTGTCATGTGAAAAGTGCTGCTGAGTTTTAGGTTTGATAAACAAAATTGTTTTGACCAAATTTATTCTTAGCAGGGCTGCAGTGTATATTTTGTCACATGCCACATCTGACAGACTTTAGAACCTGGCTGTATGGTGGAGAAAGTAAAACGTATCTATTGAAACTTCCCAAAAGCAGCAGGCAATGCCAGGAGCCCTTGTCTTTTGTATTTCTTGAGGCCTGAAGGAAAACTGGTTTTCAAAATTGTCAAGACAGGTCATCATGTGGGCAGGAAACTGCAATGTGAATAAACAGGGTGCAACAGGTTTCATTTGCTTCTCGTTACCCAGGAGGAGTCTTCCATCAAGCACAGAGGTCCTGCAGAAATTCTCCTTGTGACATATGGCTGTATGTCCAGCTCTCATTCTTCTGCAGTCTAGCATTGGACTCCAATGTCTACAGAAACTTTGCTTTTTTCATATATGAGCCATTTTTTACATCCTCTTTTATTTTTCTTAGTTGGACAAGATCCTGACCTTAGTGGGTTTTTTCCCTGTTTTGTTTTTGTTTTCAAATGTGCTGAGAGTTGATGGGATTGGTTATAATTAAGTTATTCATCACTGCAAATCACACCCAAGCAATTCATTTAACACAACTTTGCGCAGATATAAGGGACTCCTTAAGGAATTGGATTTTGATGTCTGACTCAGCAGAAGCAGTCACAAGAGATTCCAAAGTGCAAGCCATTTACTGAAGGAACCACAGCACACTAAGTATTAAACAAAGAAGTCAGGCATAAATTACATATTCAAATGGGAACTACTGATAAATATAGCCAAACTGTAGACAAGATACAGTACTACAGCAGAATCAAATCTGAGGGAACGGGAGGGCTTGTGCTAATCTCAGAGCTCTGGGTATGCTTGAATTTCATCTGTGCACTGCAGCAGGGCTGTTCGGTAACTATTGCCAATAATGTGATACCAGTGAATATTGCAATCCCAAAGAGGCCCAATGTGTCAGTGTTGTAAAGTGCAGTAAAATGTTGCTGGCTCCCCTCCCAAGTTCGCTGTGCTAGGTTGTGTTTCATCTTTTGGGCAGAGAAGATAGCTACAAGACCTCTCTTTTTGGAGTCCAGGAGGGTGAAATCTTCAACAGCTACACAGGAAATCTTGTTACTTTCAAGACATTCCTTCACAAACAGGAGAATAAAAAAAAAAAAAAAAAAAAGGAAAAAAAAAGAAAAAAGCATGCCTGACAAGTGTTGTATTTGCAGTAAATAAGAAAGTCTCCATAACTTTGATTTTGTGTCATGATTAGCAGAAAAAAAGTGGCAAACTAAGAGTCTGGTTTAAGATGAGAGGGGAAAACTCAAAAAGGATTGGGGTTACTTATTTCAGAAAACAGTCAAAGCAGAATGGGTTTACACTGGTGCCTACAGATTCTGCTCAGTTAAAATAAGAGATGTCATTTTCAATGCAAAAATTTATTTTTAAAAAAATGCACTCTGACTTTCCCTCTTCTTTGACCTTGTTTCTTACAAAAGCTGTCTCTAATGCCCCTTTGCTGCATCTCCTTATGTTCGTACTAGACTTTGAGGGAGAGAGTGTAACTTTCAGAAAAAAGTGGCTTTCTGATTTTTCCACCATGTTTGTATCCCAAAGGTGATACACTTACCTTCTGGGAAGAGAAAAATTATGCCAAGAAATATGAAGAGTGCTACTAATTTTAGATTAGATCAGACAAAACCTGAGAGTACAAACACTTTACAAAGCTGTAATTTATCCACTGAGTCCTTCTCTTTGAAAAGGCTCTTTGTGGGCTCTGGGCTCTGCAGAACTTAATCTAGGAGTCGTATTTATGCCTTCTCTAAATGTCCCTCTCTCATGACAGCATGCAATTTCAACAGTTTAGATACCTCCAACTGTGAAACTGGATATTACATAGAATCATAAAATGGCCTGGGCTGAAAGGGACCTTAAAGATTGACTAGTTTCAAAACTTTTCTTGTCAGCTTCATGTAGCAGCCTCTTTGCAGGTATGTTTTCTGGCCCTTTTGGTTATCCCTGTTCACACCTTTTTCCTTGTCCTGGTTACTCTGGGTGGCTGGCATTTATATCCTGACACCTTATTTTCTGCCCTCTCCACTTGTGACTCTCACAGTCTGTGTTCACATGGGCCTTTCTCTCACCTTTGTATATGACTTGTCTCTGTCAGGCCATGGTAACAAGTGTCCCTGGAATTGGTCAGTCTGCATAGTCCTCCCAGTGCTGAGGTAGAGAAAAAGGGGGTTAGTTTATCCTGCAGCAAAAAATTCATTGAGCTATTTCCTTGGAAGCTGGGGGCCAGGAAGCAAGGAAGGCAGATGAGCTAGTGGTGGCAGGTTAAGCTCGTAGGGGGTGATTCAGAGATTTGCATTTTATCTCAGAGGTTCCAGTGATTCCTTCTTCATATGAACTATCAGATAGGATTTAAAAAGGATAGGATAAATAATGTATGGTGTTATTCACTGAAAAAATAGTACTAGAATTCACTTCAAACAGCATACTCTATTAATGTAGCTAGATTTTTCAGAACCCTTCCATTAGTGCCCATTTAAACATATAATATTTTCCAATTAAATGTGTTGGTAGGAATTATTCATTTTAATAATTAAAGCATTTCCAGAACTCCCTGAAGAGCGTTACCATGGAGGATTGGACCCTCTGCTGGGAACACTCACAGCATGCTAGCGTATACTGTAGGCCAGCTGCTTAATGTCAGTCATGCAGAAGCATGAAATCCAATCCTAAGGCACATTAGCATTGGTTGCATATAGCTGTTCTTTCTGTGCCTATGTCAAAGTTAGATATTTGAGGCACCTTTTGAATTCTGGGGCTTATGAAGCCTGCTGCTTGAGCACCCTCAGATTGGCTGCAAATCTATCTGCCTCCCACTGCATATTATGGTAATGTCTTCCTCTTAGATTTGGTCCTCTTAGCTTGTTCATCAAGGACAAAAGTGAAGGCTTTTATGTTTCCATGACTTGCCTTGTCTCACTTTTGGGAGACTGCTAGTCCAGACTATTGACAAGCTGGTATTGCCTTTCCCCCCACTAAGTCATGTTCTTGGCATGCTCCTCTTCTTTAATGATCAGACATCTGCTCCTTGTGGGTATTGAAAATCCCATGGTTTACTCTGGAGAGAAGGGTTTGATGTGGCATCTTTGGCCAATGTTCCTATTTGCCACTGCCATGCAGTGCCATGCATAACTGGCTGGTTACCAGTTGGCTTGTGTGACTGTCACCCTCCCACCAGAGCTGGCTGGTGCTCTGTGTTTGTGTGTGGGCACATGAAATTAGGCAGACAGACTGCAAAGTGCTTTAAAAACAAGAAATA
>JAWWMP010000093.1:4477338-4491698 GCA_035047865.1 Dendrocincla tyrannina
AGCAGCAGCGCCGAGAGCTCTGCGGGCGGCGGTGGCCGGGGGCGGCTGGCCGAGTCGTGGCGCCGTCTGAGCTCCCGTCGCGGCTCCGCCAAGCGCGGCGGACCCTCCTCGCCCGCGCCGTCGGTGAGTGCTGCGGGGATACCTGTTGCGCTCCGGGAGGAGGACTCGCCCCTCCCGTGCGCTGAGCCTGACTTTGTAGCGGTAACACGTGCGAGTCTCCGGTTCGGCCGCGGCTCCGCTGCCGCCGCCGGGGAGCGCAGCCGGAGTGGCGGGGCAGCAGCTGCTTGAGACTCGGGCTCGCGCTGTACAGCTGAGGGGACAGGGGTAGTGGCAATCATAAGCGAAGGACTTGAAGGCAGGTAGGCTGAGAGCGTGGTCTTGGGAAACCAAGGTTTTCCTCTCGGGCAGGTGTCCTGTTGCAGGTGTACCTGCCTTCAGCCAGCTCGGTGGCGTGTGCCAGCAGTCTCTGAGGGGGGTAAGCAAACACAGTAAAGGAGGTGCGTGCCACAGATGTAGATTGCTTATCAGGAAAATGAACATCTTGGCCACACATAGACGAAAATTGAGAGAACAAATTGAGCATTCAAGTAGAAGGAGCGACATTTATTAGAGAGCTTGGTAGACCTTGGGATCAGAACCCTAGTGCTAGGTGGTGAACAAACACACACAAACACGGATTTTGGATGAACAGCTCACTGTCCATTGGCAATGTCAGTCACTGTGTGCTTAGAAACTATGTTGTGTATTCCTACCTAAAGCAGGCTCTCTGAGGTCTGGAGTGATACGCTTTATTCAACAGATCAAATGTACTGTTTCAGAAATAAACACTGATTTATAAGCTTTTGACCTGGGGGTAACATGACCGCAGGCTGAACATCAACTGGGAAATAACATAAGGGTGAAGAAACCTACGGTAGAAAGGATGCCATGGCAACAAGAAAGCATCAGAGAAATTAACAACATTATCTCATGGAGGGGGAAGAGAAGTATTGCATTCATCTCTGCCACGCTGCAGATTAAAATACTATAATTTAGAGTGGGTTTTTTTTGGTTGGTTGTTTTTTTAAGAATACACTAACTTCCCTTTGCAATAGACACCTTAAACTTACCTCCCAGTTAAGGGTTATATCACCAGAATTCATCAAAAAAATGAAGTCGAGGTTTGTTTTTGTTTGGCTGTTTGTGGGTTTTCTTGGGGGGGGGGAGTTTGTGTGGTTTTTTGGTGGGTTTTTGGTTTTTTTTGGTTGGTTGGTTTTGGTTTTTTGGGAGTTTTTTTTTGTTTGTTTGTTTTATGGAGCTTGTTGACTTTCTGTTGTTCTAAAGGAAGTTGTGTTTGTGGTTTACAGCTGAGATGAATCCTTACTCCAGCCAGCACCCTGAATGAGGTTCAGGTTGCAAATGTTTGGCCAGAACTGAAATCTTGCATTAGTCTTTGATTAACCTTTGCTTTTCCAGAATCTTTTTGAAAGGATGAGCAACTTTTCCCTGTTTTCTTCTCTAAAACAATACTATAATGGTGTTTATATGTTAGCGGAGTTGCATTGCATTGAAACCACTACACTCCATAAATTGCAGGACAGATGAGAATGATTCTGAATTTTTTAGTTTGTTCATTTGGTTCTTCTTGTGTCAGCTTTTTAAAAAAAAAAAAAAACCACAACAAAAACAAAAAACAAAACCAAACCAAATTTTTGTTGTAAGTAGTTATTTGTGTTTTGTTTATTTATACATGATTTTTTTTATAATGAGAGCATAGGATTTTCTAAATCACTTGGAATTGTTTTCCAAAATGAAGTGAATGATATTTGAGATGGAAAACATTTTTTAGATCACACATGGGGCTTGCTCTAAACAATTGCTAAGTTTAAAGCTATTATCTTTGTTTACACTGACCCTGGTCACATTTTAAGTAAAGGCATTGCATATTGAAGGAGTAAACACAGTTCTAAAATAAGCTTTAGAAATTAAGGTTTTTCTACTGTTTTCCTCTTTCCATCATCTGTAACTATGGTAAGGGAAATCTGAGTGGAACCCCCCTGCTCAAACTGATGAAAGTTTTGCTATTGAAAACAGCACATCACTTTTTCAATCATGCAAAATTTCTGCCATGAAGAGGAATGTCTGTCTTGTCTACTAATATCTTGAATGTCATTTGTATTTATGGCCTCTAAATTATGTGAATTTTTCAACCCATTTTAAGCAAGGGCTGCACAGTGTTCTGTTTCAGTAAAAATAACTGTAAGTGGCTGCTCTGCTGTACAGTTTCTTATCACACAACTTTTTCTTTTTTCTTCAAAGACAATAGGTTTTTCTTATTGCTTTCACACTGAAATTTACCCCAGGATATTTACAGTAGCTCAGATTCAAAATGACAAGTGAGAAATGTTTGAACACATGAAATAAAACTTTTTTATTTTGCCATGGCATCAGTGAAATTACAGCTGTGAACCAGGTCATTGATCCTGTTCTGTAGACTGAAAATCAGATGGGCCAAGTATAAAAGATTGACGCAGAGAAATTGGCTCCTTTATGGCAGAACTGAGCTATGTGTATGTGACAGTATATATATAGCTTTAATCCATTTAGTGAAGAGCTGTATTTCAGAGTGACTTATCACAGAGCATACTGGGGGGCCTTGACCAAAACTGAGCTTGACCTCTGAGTTTCACATTTGTGAATTTAAGAAATCAGCTATCATGTTCTCTTTCTCACTTATTGTGGCAAAAGCATCTTTGCCAGGAGGCTGGCAAGCCCGGTGAGGAGATTGTTAAACTAGGGAGAAAGATTACAGCCCTGAGTTACATGAGAAAAATTGTGCAGCAAGGGAACAAAGCTTGGAAATATTAAAATAAGACAAAAGGACGCCCACCTCCAGTGTGTGTGTCCATCTGCAGATTGCCTGAGAGTTGAGAAGGTGGGACAAAAGCTCAGCTTGTGGTCAGAGCTGCAGAATTGCTGGGATAGCTGTGATGTGGTGGGGCAGTGAGTGATGGAGATGATGAGCCCTTTGGGAGAGGCAAACAGGGAAGAAGAGCAATGGGACTGCCCTCCATGTGAAAGAGCAGCTCAGATGTGTGGGGCTCAAGTCTGAGTAGAGCTTGTGGATCAGGGTCAGAGGAGAGTTTGCTAAGTGTGACTCTTTGCTGGGATGTGTTACAGACCACTAATCAGGGTAAGGAAGCAAATGGAGTTTTTCTGAACAATCTGAGAAAAGCTCTGTGTCACAGACCCTCATCCTCGCTTGGAAATTTTACACAGCAGAGCACCAGCCATCCAGGAGATTGCTGAAGGTTGTCAAGGAAAACTTTTTGTTAATGTATGGTACTCCAGTCCTTGAGCAGCACACTGACCTGTGGTGGTGGTGTATCCTTCCCCCCACTATCTCCCCTGTCACAGGATGCACTGCGATCTGAGAAATGCTCTAAGGAATGCTGTCCACAGATAGGCTGACTTGTTTGCTCATTTGAGCTATTATGATTTTTTGTTTTCCAAGGAAACAACTGTATTTCTTTTCTGCTGGCAAACAGAAACAATGTTGTTATAAGGACTTATTGCTGCAGTTCTAGATGAAGGTGAGGTGGTGCAAATGCTGTAATTCTTGGTGATGAGTAGGAGCAGCCTGCAGTCTCCTCTCCTAAAATGAGTTTGTCCTGCAACACAACACAGCTTGAAGGCCAAGTTATATGTGCAGTCCAGCACAGCACGAGCCAGGGTGTACTCAGCTTAACATGTCTGTGGATCACTGACTTCTTGATTTGCAATAGATTCTCTGTTAGGGTCACTGCAGGTGAAGAAAGTGATACAGCAACAGCAGACATGGATAATGCAGCTCCTTACCACTTTCTTTGTTGTCACTAGCAAGGTCTACCAGGCCTCTGCACTCAGTGACTTGGCTGGAGGAGGAGAGAAGATACCAGCCAGGATTGAAGATCGAGTCAGAGATCATGCAGAAGTACTCAACACCCACCCACGTTCCCTGGGACCTGTTCAGGCTGCATCCCAAGGTCCTGAGGGAGGTGGCTGATGTCCTTGTACAGGAAGTTTCCATCCACTCTCCAAGGCTGTGAAGATCAGGGAGGACACCAACAACTGGAGAAAGGCATATGTTACACCTGCCTTCAAAAAAGGGCAGAAGCCACGCTGAAGTTCAAATTACAGGCTGGCCACGTGGCTGTCTGTCTGAGATTAAATCAAGGATTCACACCTCCTAGAGCCCATGTCACAAAACCACAGAATATCCTGAGTTGGAAGGGATCCACAAGGATCATCAAGTCCAGCCCCCTCCAAGAGTCACATGTGTGCCTGAAAGCATTATCCTAAAGCTTCTTGAATTCTTTCAGACTTGGTGCTGCAACCACTTCTTTGCAGAGCCTGTTCCAGTACCCAGCCACCATCTGAATGAAGAACCTCTTTCTGATATCCAACCTAAACCTCCCCTGACACAACTTCAGGCCATTCCCTGAGGTCCTGTCACTGGTCACCACAGAGAAGAGATCAGTGCCTGCCCCTCCTCTGCCCCTCACAGGGAAGTTGTAACTGCAATGAGATCTCCCCTCAGTCTCCTCCTCTCCAGGCTGAACACACCAAGTGCCCTCTGCTGCTCTTAATGCAGCTTCCCCTCGAGCCCCTTCAACATCTTCATTGCCCTCCTCTTGACACTCTCTTATGGCTTAAAATCTTATATTGTGGTGCCCAAAACCGCACACAATATTCAAGGTGAGGCTGCCCCAGTGCAGAGCAGAGCGGGACAATCTCCTCCCTTCCCCAGGACACGGTTGGCCCTCCTGGCTGCCAGGGCACTGCTGACTCTTATCTAATTTGCCATCCACCAGGACCCCCAGGTGCCTTTCCATGGCACTGCTTTCCAGTGTCTCATTCCCCAGTCTGTACCAACATCCAGGTTTGCCCCATCCCAGGTGCAGAATCCAACACTTCCCCTTGTTGAACTTCACATGGTTGGTGATTGCCCATCTCTCTCATTTATCAAGGTCTCTCTGCAGGACCTCCCTGCCTTCAAGGGAGTCAACAGCTCCTCCCAGTTTTGTGTCATCTGCAAACTTGCTCAGTATCCCTTCCAGTCCTCCATCCAAGTCATTTATGAAGATGTTGAAGAGCGCAGGGCCTGAGATGCAGCCCTGTGAACCCCACTAGTGACAGGTCTCCAGGCTGATGTCACCCCATCCACTATTACCCTCTGTGCCTAACCGGTGAGCCAATTGCTCACCCATCACATGATGTTTTTATCCAGCTGTGTGCTGGACATTCTGTCCAGAAGGACACTGTGAGAGATAATATTGAAAGCTTTACTGACATTCCAATAGATTGTGTCACCTGGTTTCACTTGATCAACTAGGTGGGTTACCTTGTCATAAAAGAAAACCAGGTTTGATAAGCAGGACTTCCCCCTCACGAAGCTGTGCTGGCTGTAACCAATGACTCCATTGTCCTTCAGGTGTTTTTCAATACTTCCGAGAATAATCTTCTCCCTAATTTTACCAGGCACTGAAGTGAGATTGACAGACCTGTAGTTTCTGGGCTCCTACTTCTTGGAAATGGGGACAACATTTGCCAGAGTCCAGTCAGCTGGGACATCTCCAGATTCCCAAGAATGCTCAAAAATCATCAAAAGAGATTTTGTGATGACGTCAGCCAGCTCTTTGAGGATTCTCGGAAGAATCCCATCAAGCCCCATAGATTTGTAGCAATCCAGCCAGAGAGCAGATCCAGCAGTTTCAGGTTTGACTGGGAGCTGATCATTCTTGCAGTCATGGTCCTCCAGCTCAGAGCACTGAGACCCCCTTTGTCTGTCATGTGTGTTGAAGACAGAGGCAAAGAAAGTGTCAAACACCTCTGCCTTGTCTCTGCCTCTCTTCGTGAGGTGACCATCCTCATTCTGTAACAGGACAATGGTATTTCTATACTGCCTATTGCCATTGATGTTTTTGAAAGAACCCTTTTCCTTGTCCCGCACATTTCTCACCAGCTGCAACTCCAGTTGAGCTTTGTCTGCTTGAATTTTCTCCCTGCAGTAGCCAGCAGCATCCCTGTATTCCCCCATCACTTGACCTTGCTGTCACTGGGCATACACCTTCCTTTTTTGCCTTATCTCCAAGAGAAGATCTCTGCTGAGCCAAGCTGGCCTGCCTTGCCTGGTTGACTTCTGATGTTTGGGAATTGCCTGTTCCTGTGCCCTTAGGAGGTGATGTTTGAAAAGTGACCAACACTGATGTACCCCAGCACTTGCAAAAACATTTTCCAAGGGGATCTTCCTTACTAATTCCCTGAGCAGCCTGAATTCTGTTCTCCTCATGTCCACAGCTGAAGTTTTGCTGGCACCTTTCCTCATCTCAACAGAGATTTGAAACTTGATCACTTCACAGTCACTGAGGCCAAGATATCTGCAAATCACTTTGTTCATGAGATCTGCTCTGTTGCTGACAAGCAATAGCTCAAGGGTGGCATCTTTCTGAGCTGGCTTCTTTAGAATCTGTTCCATAAAGTTCTCATCCAGTTTTTTAGGAATCTGCTGGTCTGGGATGAAGCAAGTATGTGATGCTCCCAGTTATTTTTTGCAAGTTGATGTCCCCTGTAAGGACAAGGGCAGTTGATTTGGAAGTATCCCTTAGTTCCTCAAAATATAAATCCTCATCATCATAGTCCTGGCTGGGAGGTCTATAGTAGACTCCCACAATGACATCTGCATTCATGATTTTCCCCTCGATTCTTACCCATAGGCTCCCAACTGTGCCATTGCCAGCTGGGAGCTCCATACATTCTAACCCTTCTATTACATATACAGTGCCACCCTTCACCTCCTCTACTGTGCCTATTCCTCCTGCAGAGCCTGTAACCATCAAACAGGGCACTCCAGTCACAGGACTCATCCTGCCAGGTTTCAGCTATGCCAATAACATCAATTTTTCAGGGTCTGGGACAAAGATTTGAGCTCCTCGTGTTTGTTCTTGGTACTGTGTGCATAGGTGTAGAATCATTTCAGGTGTGGTACATTGTAGCCACCACCTTCTGTAGCAGATGGTGCTTGTTTCAAGTTTTGTCTCTCCATTCCATCACTCATCACTGGCAAACCTGGTTTTGCCCCTTTCCCCCTTCCAAGGTAGTTTAAAGTTCTATGAATGAGCCCCTCCAGCTTCTGTGCTACAACCCTTTTTCCCCTCTGAGATAGGTGCATCCTACCAGGTGTCAGTAGACCAAATGTTGAGAAGATCATCATGGTCAACAAACCCAAATGTTTTCCACTTACACCAGCCTTAGAGTCATGCATTGACTGGATGGATCTGTTTATTCCTATCAATATTATTCCTTATTACTGGAAGTATTCAAGAAGATCACTGCTTGTGCTCCTGATCCCTCTACCAATTGTCCCTGGGCCTTGAAGTCTCCTTTGATTGCCCTTGGACTTCTCTTTGCTGTTTAGCTGTATGTGCTTTCTGGGTGTGTCTGGGGCATGTGAGGGAGCATACAGTGACAGGGAGCAAGGAACTGCCAAGGGTCAGTCATTCCTGACCCACCCCACTGCTCTCTGTGACAGATGGGGATGAGAGGAGAACAGCAGGTGTCACCTACCTCTGTGCTAGCCAGGCTTTTGCACTGGGCTGTGACATGGCAGTCTGGGAGGGGTGATGTGCTGGTGGGTGAGGGCCAGCGGTGGAGCCAGGACAGGATGGGGGAGTAGTTTCTCTCCAGCCTTGCAATTTTCACACCATGGTTGGTTGAAGCCCTGAGCAGCCAGGTCTGCCCCCTGCAGAGGAGCCTGCTCTTGGGAGCAGCTGGGACTGGAGACTTCCCCAAGTCCCTACCAACCTGAGTTACCTTGGGATTGTGTAAATCAACATTACAAAGTCCTCTGAGAATTAATTTACCAGATGCACACTAGCATGGCTATTAACTATTTTTTACACTCTTATATACTATTTTTTTATAGTTTTCTATACTCTGTCTTCTTGAAAATCTTAGAAGTGTACCTACATTGGTTATCAGATGTGAAAACACACTTTTTAAGAAAAGCAGAAATAGTAGTTCTAGCCCAGGGCAGGGACTGGTAAAATAGTCTATTAAAATTGTAAAATGGAAAGTAACACTTTACCTGACTGATCTCCCTGCTGCACTGGTGGAAGGATGCACTTTTCTCTGTTGCAGCCTCCCTGTCCAGCCCCAGCTCCTCACTGCCTCCTCCACCCAGAGGATTCAGCTAGAGAATTTAGCTTGCTGGAGGTAGCTAAAAGCAGGTGTCCATTATATTTGAATGCAATGCTTTTCTGATGGTTTCATTGTTCAGAAAACTTAGCAATAAATGATCCAATAAGACAAGAAACCAGGAATCTGTCAGTGGTGTGACTGGGAGGTGAGACAAGGCCTTGGGCAAAGTACGCCTGCAAGAGGAGCTTGTGCAGGTTCCAGGTCAGATTTGTGCTTCTGTAGTACTCACATCATCAGATGAGTTGCAGTAAGTTTTACTACTGATCTGGTTTTACTATCTCTGATGAAAATATTCATTTTTATCATTACATCTTTTAAAGTTCTTGGCAGCAGAAGAAAACTAATTCTATGCAGGAACACTTTGTCATGTATGACAAATTGCACATTTTGTCTTAGCTTTTAGTTTAGGCAGCTGCTTTCTTTTCTTAATTTTGTCATTTATAAAATGGGTTTTAAAAATGTTATATGCTATTTAGGAGAGTGTTTTGATGGATGTTTTAGATTTGTTTCTTTGTGCTGTGGATGAGCAACAGTTTTTCTGGCTGCTTATTTGGATTCATTAACAAAGCTAGAAACAATGACTATTTATGCTTCAGCTTAAATGCAGTTTCCTGAACCTAAACATGAGATTTCTTTTTTAAGAATCTCTCATGAACATATTGCCTAGTGTCTCCCTGCCATGGGCCTCTGGCAAGGAAACCTGTAAAGAAACTTCCTGTAGTATACCAGTCCCATATATTTGTCCAAACAGCTGATCTTGAGTTTTTTCTTTTAGTGGTGGAGAAAAAAAGATTATATTCTGTGCATTACTACTTTGGTGCATGTGTGGACTAGCCTGTTCAGTAGTGTGACATCTGGATTTTTAAGGGGTAATAATTTAATATGATTCTAAGGATCATGTTTTTATCAGAACTGAAAATATTTTTGCTAATGCTTGTTAACATTCCTATGAAGGTGTCCTCTGTGGTGTGGACTGAGTACTTCCTTGATGCTGGATAAATGTTCATAATCCCCTGTTATTAGTATGAAGTGACTTTGAAATTGCTAAATGTTATGCTGAAGGAAAAGTTTCAGATTTTGGATCTAAAGAATCCCAGAAAATGCCGATATAGGACAACCTCCCATATTCTCTGACTGTAAATTATTCTATGACTGTAGCTTTCAAGAGTAGTTCTCTGTACATGATAGAACAGAGTGTAGCATAACTGACTGCAGACATATGAGATGGAAGTCACTTCAGAGCTATAATGTGATTTTTAGCACAGAAGATGAGAAAAACAGGAAAAATCCAAAACCAAATGAAGAGGGGGGAATGAATTCTCATTAAAATAATAAAACAGAACAATAGTTCAATTTCTACAGTTCTCGTCTGCTTTTCTCCCCTGAAAATACATCAGGGATTATCATATTGAAGACATAGAGTCTAAGAAAATACCAAGAAGTTGCCTTGCTCTTTCTTCCTTTCTTGTGGAGATAATAATAATTTATTATTAATGTACAGTCTATTCTGCATCTCAAATGAAAGTATGTGTATTTCAAAATAAGATGGAGGTTTAATAATTAGAATGATAGAGTAAAACTCCATGGGCAGAATTGAAAAATTATTCTCAATTGGGGATTTCTGAATTTATCTCATTTACTTCCTAGAGGCCTGATGATTTTTAAGCAGTGGCTGACCTCCCTTTTTATGAAAAGACTTATTTCAAACTGAATATCCAAAATCAGTAGACATCTTTTAAATCTTGAGCTCTTCCCATTGTATGTTGTGAATGAACTGTGAGACTGAGAGTTGTTGATGTAGAGGTGCTGTTTTTCCTGACCACCCCACAGAAAAGCCAAAACAGGACTCTGAAGGTTTGTTTTCCTATTGAACATTATATCTGTTATCTGTTCTGTACACTTGCTCAGGTCTTGTCTGAAAATACTGTATTTAATTGAAAAGAGAAATATTTTTAAATTACAAGCAATAATTTAGAAGCAAGGAAAAAAGAAAAAAAATAGTGTGGGGAGATGAGAAATACATAGACCTGTGACAATCGGCATGAAAACTCATGTCTAGATCAGGAGACACTTTTACCTTTCATAATCTCTTTTTTGTTGGGTTTTTTGTGTTTGGTTGGTTTGGGTTTTGCCTTTTTTTCATCATAGGAAGCAGCTATTGTGAGGCATGTATGTAGGCTTTTGAAATTCATCGAAAGCTTATGGGATGTTTTATTCATCACAACATGTACTGAGACAAGTACTTCTTAAGCTATTGGCAGTGCTAATATTGGTTGAGAAAACAGGAGCACATTTTGACTTGCACTATTTAGTCTAACACTGGCTGGGTAGTGATATAAGTATCCTATTATAACATATTTTCTGTGTTTGTAGCTGAAAGCAACTCTTTCCAGACATATATTTATTACTTCTGATGAACGAGCATTTCAACCATCTGTTACATTTCAAAATGGAAATGAAAGGAAAAAGGGTCTTATTATTTACTGGTACATGTAGGTTTGTTTTTTTTTTTTTGTATTCTTATGTTATTTATGCTTTTAGGTAACATAATTGCTTTAATGACATAATGAAGTTGTTGTGTAAAGAGTATTTGAGGTAGGCGATCTCCTGGTGCAACTTTTTCAAGTTTGCCATGAATTGGAGAGAAACTGACTTGTTATAAAACCTCGTGAATCACAGTGACTGCAGAGGTGCAAGGAGGAAAAAAAAAATAAAATATTTTGTCTAAATAAACAAGCAAATGAAAACTTCTTATTGCTAGATATTAAGAGGTTGCTCTCTAGTGTAAGAAGAAAAAGTATTGCCTTAAACTTCATGTAGTTGGTGATTGACCATCTCTCTAATGTGTTAAGGTCTCTCTGCAGGTCTTATCCAGCCTTGAGGCGCTCAGGAGCTTCTCCTAATATCCCATCATTGGCAGACTTACTCAGTATTCCTTTGAGTCCTTCATTCGGGTTGTTAGAGAAGATGTTGAAGAGAATTGGGCCAAGGATGGAACCCTGCAGAACCCCACTGGTGACTGGACACCAGCCTTTACTGTAACTCTTTGTGCCCAAACCACAAGCCAGCCATTCATGTGACATGATCATCCAGTGGTGTGCTGGCCATTTGTCAAGAAAGATCTTATGAGAGACAGTATGAAAAGCTTTGCTGAAGTCCAAAAAGATTGCATCAACTGGCTTTCCTAGATCAACTAGGTGTATCAACTGTTGTAGAAAGAAACCAGGTTTGACAAGCAGGACCTCCCGCTCATGAGGCCATGCTGGCTGTGGCCAATGAGTGCATTGTCTTTCAGGTGTTTTTCAGTACCTCTCAGAATAATCTTCTCCCTAATTTTACCAGGCACTGAAATGAAACTGGCAGGCCTGTAGTTTCCAGGCTACTCCTTCTTGTACTTCTTAAAAATTGTGACATTTGCCAGCTTCCAGTCAGCTGGGACCTCTCCAGATTCCCAGGATGGCTCAAAAATCATCAGGGATGTCATGATGACATCAGACAGCTCTGTGAGTTTGCTAGTGTGAATCTCATCAGGCCTCATAGATTTGTAGGAATCCAGCTGAGTAGTTTAAAAGTAGAACGAAGCAGAATCTAATCTGTAATGTTGAAATTACGTTCTTTTGGAAAAGCTGCAACAGTCTAGAATATGTTTCACTATTTGCTCTCATTCTCTTAATTTTGAAGATAGTTATTGAGAATTCAAATCTACAGTAACTTTACTTCTTTAGATTCCTCTGGCTCTGCAATGAAAGCCAATCATTGTTGTTCCAGGATTCCCAGATACCAGAAGTTCTTAACAGTCAGCTGTAATCTAGTTAATTTCAGTAATTAGGTAATTTCACTAGTGGTCCCTCAAGAGAATAGGATGCAAGTTGTCATAGGAAATGACTAAGTGCGTAGTAACATCAGAAGTTGTGTATGAAGCTTGGAGACAAGTGAAAAGGTACTGAGGCAACAAGGCAGGCAACTGAGAAAGATTTTAATAAGCTTAGCAGTGAAAGTAAACACAGTGAAATTCACCTCATAGTGTGAGCTTATTTGTTCTCCCATTCAGTTACCAAAATTGTGATTTGATTCAATGTAACTGTTTTGGACATGACAACTTACTGATTTTAGATGTGCATTTTGATTTCAAGAAACTATTTCCCTAATGCTTAGGTTTTAGAGTTATCTTAAGAGCTAATATTAAAACACATCCATCAATCCTTTACATTGACAATGGAATAACACAGATATTGTGTTGTATCAAGACACAATTTAATCCAAATCAAGCTTTCAGCCCATGTGAACAAGGATTACAAAAGCTCAAACTCAGTCCTGACACACTGCTTTTGAAGTGTGTGGGACATGGTCTGATACTGAGCATATAAAACCTTTAACTATAAAAATATAAGAAAGTCTAGGGATATTAGAAAGCTTTTAGGAGTTCATAAAATTAATTCACACAAGCCATTAAGAAGGCAGGCTCCCCAGTTATGGTTGTTCAAATCAGTATATTTGGTGACCTTACTAAAACTCCCTGGTGGTTATTTCATTGAAGTACTGAGAGGACTTTAGAGATGGTCTGTTTCACACTGTTGCATCAATTTTGTCATGATGCAAGTAGAGCAGTAATGATTTATTCCTGTCTCAGTGTTGGAGTGTGACTGTACAGATGCCATCTCATGTTCCAAGTATGCTTGTTTACCCAGGCTACAGAACAGTTACATTGCTTGGAGTTGCTGAAAATCTAAGCTGAGTAATTAAGAAAATGCAAAATGCATGCTGGTTGGAATGCACAACATTCTTAAATAATGGTGCAGATGAAAGTGGTTTCATTAGCTGAGAAACAGTGCTGTTGATAACATGAGTTTTTGGCAGTACTAAACAGAGGATGGAACTAGCAAAATAGAAAAAAAATCACAGAAGATTATTATTCAAAACCTAATCAATGAATATATTTCTGTGAATAGAGTCTCAGATAAGAGATTTTAAGTCAGTAGAGAAACATTTTCATCATTTTGGTTTATCAAGGATTTTTCTCATTGTTACGAGCAAGACAGTTCTAGGTGTTTCTAGGCTATGGAGATGCTCTTTTGGATTTTGTTTCCATACAGACACGACATCACTGCAGACTAAATAGAAAATGACTATGAGATATTAACTAAGCATAAGTTGCTACTTGCATCTCTGTTATCTACTGACTGCTGCATTGCACTTTTGTTGAGGTACCCCAATGAGAAAGCCAATAGCAAAGCAGCAACTGTACAAAAATGTCTGTTAAAGCAGAGGTTTGCCCTAGCTATTTCTTCTGTTTTTGAAAAGGAATGAGGACAACAACCAACATCCTGCTCTTTGCACTCACCAAAATATTCTTGTGCTTCTCTTTTCTCATCATAAACACCTCTCTTCTATTCCATCAGTTTTGGGACTGTCTGAACCTCCCACAGTCCAGTCTCCCTTTTTAGGAGTTGATTGTATTTAAAGATGTCAGATTTTTCTTGGAATTCAGTGGTTTATCTGTGTATGCCTTCCCTGGACTGTCCTCTTTGCATGTGTTAACTGTTCTGTTCTTTCCTTCAAAGACTTGCACCAACACTGAGACTACCATCTCTGTGCATGTTTTTCTCTTCCACTCCAATTTGGATATATATATAGATAGATATATACAGATATATATATATGTAGGTATGTATGTAGATATCTATGTAAAGTATTTTTTAAAGCTGAGTCATACAGATATGTTTATATTGTGCTATTTTTGAGGAATAAGCAGAAGTGCTATTTTACTGAAAAGCATTGATGGGCTCATCCCACTTTTTAATTGGGTTTCTTATCCATAGACAAGTACAGGATGCTTGAAGCAATGATTTTTTTCCATGACTAATGCACTGTCTCCTATCCACTAATGTATTTTTTTTTTGTTCCCACACCTTTTCTTCCTTTCTTTCATCTTCTTAGAAACAGCAGTGTTGTTAATAAGATGACCAAACTGCTACGTGGCTCTTTCTGAGTCAGACAAGTTGAGAGATGGGAGGAGGCTTAGCTTTGTCTCAGACCCCATCTACCAGAACTGAAAAGACTAGTGAGAATATCTGGTGCTTTTCTGGGTAGTCAGGGGGTCTATGACATGAAAAAAAGAAATCCATTTAATTTTGAAACTGGAG
>JAWWMP010000093.1:4505238-4516050 GCA_035047865.1 Dendrocincla tyrannina
AACCTATTTCTAAATACTAAAGTATTTCTTGAAGCTTTCTTTGTATCAGCAGGTATTGGCAACTTCATTTAGGATGTATTTAAGTTTTATTGTTTGACTTTGTTGACAACTCTTTTATATGGTGAAAGCTTCCAGCTGTGAGTATTGGAATAAAGGAAGGAGGAGAACTGCAGTGCCAGTAGGGTAAAGATTTGATACTATTATAAGCAGGGGCTTGTAGGCCTGCTGCATCTGTGCACTATAAGCAGAGAGAAGAAATTGGGGAAAAATAAAATTGCAGCTGTGTGGAGTTGCAGGTAACAATTATTGAATGAAACAAAGTCTTTTAAGTTTAAAAATTAAATTTGCAGAACTTTTTATTTTCCTGGAGATACATACATGTAGTTACTCTTCCAAAGACTTTTTTCAGTGGAAAGATCTGAGATACACATGGATTCCACGGTCATATATGATCCTGACTTCAGATAAGTTAGAACTGAAAATGTGACCCCCAAAAAATCATTGCAGAGCCCTTTCTATCTATCGAAAATGTCAATATATTTCAATTATAACCATGCAAAGTAATATTATTGTCATTACTTTGTTTGTCTTTAGAAGCAATACTCAGAATTAAAAGAAATTCACTGCAATCTGCAGGGCAAATAAGAATAGCTTTCTAATCCATTGCTGTTTTACACAGCATATTTTTCATAATGGTAAAGACAATATCTTTGTAATAGTGTTACAGTGGTATTATGACGTGTAAGGTTTTGGTTTTTTTTTTTATCCTCTGTAACCAGATTCACATAGTTTAGAATATATGTAGTTTATCTTGCTTCTGTAAGGACATTATTGCAAGAAAAATTTACAGTGTCAGTTAAGTTGTTATACATTTTTATGATATAAGCCTAATGCTGTGAAACAAGTAAATCGTTACAAAGCATAATGTAAATCGGGAAAACCATTTGCAGCCTCTTAAGATTTTTTTTTTTTTCAAAATTAAGCAAATGAGTCAGCGAAGATGACAGGTTTCATGTGCATTAATGAAGACATTAGGACACGTAGTCTTCTATAATAAAGGTGGCTGGTGCCACCTTCTGGAGGTGACAGTGATGATCCAGAACACTCAGGATTCTAGACTGAAAAACTTGGGTGTTTTAAATGCAGTTCAGGATGTTTCAAACAAAGAAACAAAATAAAGTATATTAGCCACAAAGCATGTAGAGAAGACATTGAACAGCTTGGTAGCACTTGCTTGCTCTGGAACATTTAGGGTGGTTTTCCAATGTTTGTTAGCCCTAAATAATGACGGATAAAAGCATTCCTCACTAATTCACAGAAAATGATCTTGTGTAAGTTATCTAACATTTTAGACTAAATGTCTGGGTATTTTGTGGTTTTGGTTTTGTGGTGGTTTGTTTTTGTTTTTGTATTTTCATGTGTGTGTGGTTTGGGTTTTTTTTTTGTTTAGTTTTGGGTGTTTTTTTGGTTGGTTGGTTTTTAATTTTTGTTTGTTTGTTTTTGATTTGGTTTTGGTTTGGTTGGCTGGTTGGTTGGTTGGTTTTTTAAGTGGGGGATTTCCTGTATCAGTGTTTTGATATCAGAGCGGAATTCTAGGCTAGCTTTCCCAGGACCAGCCTAACCCTAGAACTGTCTAGGAACTGCCATAGAAGTGGCTCTATGAAAAGCTATGTGGGAGCAGAATACCATATTCTCTGAGATCACTTGCAGGTTTTCTCATCCCTGACAGGCTTGATGCATATCTGCTTAGGTGTCTCCTTGTTTGTTGAAGTGAAAAGTTACTACATTTTCCTTTAAGAAAACCATGTCCTGGCCTGTGTTGATATGCTGCAACTCATTCCACTTTCTTCCATTCCTTCATTTCTTTGGCAGCTGAGAGGGAGCTTGTCTTCATAGTGCAGTTGTGAACCTTCTGTATCAGAGTCATGTAGCTTCTGTAATTCAGGCCTGATATTCGTAATAAAAGGGCTTATAAAACACCACAGAACAGCAAAGGAAGACTGTAAGGGATGTGGCTTTGAGCCTTCATGTTTTTTATGATCAGAGTGGAAGACTAGTAATTTTCTAGTCTCTTACTTCAGGCTTCACAGTTTAATTAAACCTCATTTTTCAAAGTTACTTCTTTCAGATATTTTATTGATTTCATCTTCACTTCTCACTGTGACTTTGAGAGACAGACCTTAGTGTCTTGATGGGGAAGCTATTGTACTTGGCTTTTAGAGGACATACAGAGTGACTGGGGACAATAATCTGCAGAACATCCTGACTGCCAAAAAATATTTGTTTTGTTTTATGTGCAAATGCTGCTCAAAAATACACCTAATATTTAATTCTGAAGTAATCAGATGCTCATCTATGGTTGAGCAAAATTCAGTGAAACTAGTAAATAAAAAATTTTGAAACCTCTATCAGTCATAATTGAATATTGTCATGAGAACACCAGGATGACTGAGGTAACTTTTAAAATATAAATTCTTTCACTTTGCAGAAGAAATGTGTCATTAGCACTGAAAAACCCCTCACTTTTGTATATGGATAAGTATCTTCTGATGTTTGCTTAGTATCACCTTCAGTGGGAGGTGATGTTGTGTATAAATGTGTACATTTATATGTAATATGTGGATATAAACAAACCTTTTGCAGTGTGAAGCCCTTATGGAAAATCATTTACAAGTGACATTAACACACAGACTGAGGAATGTGGAAAGAATGCACTCTTGTGAAGTGTCAAGGATGTTCAAAGTCTGTAGAGTGTAGATTTTTAAAAATCGGATTGCACTGTAAGATGTAATGCTACAGATGAATATTAGGATGATTTAAAGCAGCATGCCCTTTTGGAAATTTGAACTGGACCTTCAAAGACAGTTTCTTTCCTACTTATTTTGAGGGAGTAATAGACCCCAAAGTGCTCACTGACTGTCATGTTGGTATGTGCTCATACAATGATGACTGTTAATTAATATTTGTGAGGTTATAGTATAATCAGAAGTATAGTCACATATGATTAAATTACCATAGTTTTAATGAAAGCTACTGAAAACAGTGTTTATGGAAAATATGAAAAAGTGCTTTGTTTAATCATTGCTTTGCCAGCTGCTACTGTGCTTTCAGGTAAGATGGCAAGTCAGATTTCTTTATTGTGTTTTGATAAGTATACCTAAATGGAGGAGTGTCACCGCTGTACAACCACACCAGGAATTTGTTCTAATTTTCCACTAAAAGACATAATTGTACGCTCAGAATATATTAAAGTATTTTTCTGGTAAATATTCTTGTGTAATACAGGACAAGTATATTAAAATATACATACACTGTACATATTTATTAAAAGCACACATTTTCCTGCATATTTAAAATCCTTTTGCTAGCATTTTGGTTTTTATTTGCATCTTCAGGGAAAAATGTCACATTCTTCAAAAAATATATATTTAGTTTAATTATAAACATAGTAATGACAGTGTTTACTTTTCAGCAGTATTTGGCATTTTATTAAGAATACTTGTAACTGAGAATTTGTTCCCAGTGCTCATAGTGAAAACTGTTCATTCTATTTGTTTGTCCCAGTGCAGTTTGCTTGGGTTAAAATAACGGGTTAATTCCTTATTGTGACAGTTTGACAAACTGGGGAAGCTTTGTGCATGATGTTACTGTGTTCTTTCTCAGTGCTGTAACACAAGAGGTCTACCTTAATGCACAAGCTAATTCCCTTTTCCTCAGAAATATTGCCAAAGTTTTTCGTTTCTTTCAGCAGTTCATCTTCTGTGTTTCATTATCCTCACACCTTCTGACTCACTCAGATATCACATCATTATTGCTTTTCAGTTCAAATGTAGTTCAACTGCTTAAATAGTTTGACATTTGTCACTACTCCTTTATACTTAAATGATTCACCTTGCACATCGTGCACAAACTTTTCTAATGTCCTGTCTCACCTGTTAAATTTTTGTCATGCTTGCCCTTCAAATCATTAATGAGGATTTGACAAGGTGTTTCCCCTTCCTCTACAAGTGTTTCTCTGCCTGTCTATGAGCACAGCATGTTAAATGTTCCTAGTTTAGCAGGATAGTCTTCAAGGATTCAGACTTAACTGTACTTAACTGTATCTGAACTGTAGTTCTCCATCTGGATCATAATATGTACATACTCAGATTGATGGCCACTTTTATTTATTTAAATAATGTGACTCCCTTTCCCCTACAATTTCTTGGATTTTCCTCTGAGCATATGTTCTGTGGGGAGGGACAATTAGCCCTCTAGTATTTGTACAATATTTAGTATTCTGGTGCTTTAAAAATAAATATGTGCTTGGCAGTTTCTGCACATAAGAGAGAAATCTGATGCCAAGTACCTACAGTTTAACTAAATCATTTTGTATTTTGTTCTGAAGTGTTCAGGGACACACAAGGCACTTAAAAATGGGAGTAATATGGACAGGATGCAATTCTGACATCACTAAGTTTGCTATACTGCCCTCAAGCAAATGATGCAATATACATTTTATATGTTTAAATGCATACTTTTACAGGCCAAGAAAGTTTCTCATCATAAAGTCCTGAAGAGAAATATTGAATACATTCATTAAAACAACAGGAGCAGTCCATGGACCTGTTATATCTGTCTAATAGAGATCAGTGTTGAATCAAAAAAGTTGAATTGGATCCCTTTTGGTTTAAGCTTTTTTTTCACTTTCTAATTTTGGGCATGTAGGAATAGATATTTTAATACGAATTCTGGATTAGTTCCTACTTTGGAGAAGGTATTTAGTTATGAGAAAAATAGGCAGTGCTGAGGATGGGGGTTTTACATTATTTTCAGCACATTTGGAATACTAAAAGAAGTCAGCAACTCCTTTGCAGAAGAGGAAATCCCTGCTCTGTCAGATTATGCAGCTCATATTCTTACATCAAGGCAGCATGTTGGGACATGGTTGACAGGATTCAAGAACAAGAGAAAATACAGATGCTGCAGATGTTGGCCAAATTTCCTGAAGTATGTTGTCAACTCCTACAAATGATGGATCAAGCTCAGAAAAGCTAAGATCAAATGGGCCTTATGTACAGAAAAGGAAATGTTATATTTCAAAGACCACACTTTGGGCTGTTAAAATTAATTACTTCTCAAAGACTACACAATATAATTACAAATTTGTCTTTTTTAATGTCCTTTTCTTGTTAGCAGAAATAGTGTATTTGAATTCCACAGTAATTCTTCATTCTAGTGGGATATGTCATTTCAACTGAAAATATTGACACAGCAAATATTCACAACTGAAAAAAATCTGTTAATTATATTAGTATTATCTATTAATATCTATTAATATATCTATTAATAGATATCTAGATCTATAATGTCTCTAAATATATATTATCAATTATCTAAATATCTATTAAATATCTATTATCTTCTTTAAAGTCAGTGGTAGTTTTCTTACTTTGCTAATACAAGTTGTCAATGAAACTAACAGAAAGAGTTCTTTTATGACATTTTACTCAATTAGGCTTCAATAGCCCACAGTAAGTTTAATAATATTTAGAAAAAATATATAAAAAATCAATAGAGCAAATGTGGGAGAAAAAAGCTGGTGCACAGGAAAAAGAAAAAGTATTTTAATAAGATATCTGTGCCTGTCTAAGGGATTACAGATAAGTAGCAATCAAGAAATGTGTTGCATTTTTGTGATGCTTATCAACATCTCTGTTAAAATGACTTTAATGAATACATTCAAGTGATGTGCATATTCTTAGATTAAAAGAATATGCACATCATATTCTTCAGTAAGTCATGAGGTTTTTCATAGCTAATGTGAAATCTAATTGTAAGGTCAAAGCAAAAAATCATTTTGATGGACTTTCTTGTCCTGTCTAGGATAGGAAATGTACTAGAAAGTGCTCCCTCAGGCATTGCTGGGTATTTAACCTACTGTTTAAATGTTACTGCTTGACTTGTTTCCCACCTTAAAGGCAGGAGCAGAGTATGTTCTTAGCTCTTCAGAAGCAATAATCAACATTAATTGGTGAGCCATAACATTCTGCTGCAAGAAATAAAGGAGAAACTTAACTCTTCTGTTGCTTGAATTGCTCTAAGTATTTCCAAAGTTAATCTTTCTAATAGATCAAGGCAAGCATCCCTCCTGTTCTCACCTCTATAGCACACCTCTAATGCAGCAGAGGGGAACTTTCACTGGACAACTACTTATACAAGAGGTCAGTCAAGAGAATTTTGAATGTCCATGCTGGTTCACCAATATAGGAATATCATTTCAAAGTTATTGGAAGGTTTAACCTTTCATATAGGTTTTTAGAACTTTCTGTTCTCTGGTTGAAGGGTTATGAAGGTGTTGTCGATTACAGAACTATATCCAAAGTCCTGATTAATTATGTTGAAATTGTGAATGTTGGCTAACTGTACACTACACAACTGTTTTACAGTCTTTCACATATCCAAGTTATAATCAATTTCTCTGTAATATCTCAGTTCTGTTATTTGTTTACTTTTTGAGTGATAACATAATTTTAAATGCAATTACAAGCATCTACTCAAAATCTGCTATCTCTACATACAAAAAATTACCTGTTTTCTCAGCATATCTTTGCGATGTTTCCAATATTTCCAGTCATAGTTACATACAAAATTTTGATACGTTTTTGAAAATTGAAGGTAATTATCCATTTGACTGCTATTACTTCTTAAATACATTTCTTTGGATGGACTAGTGTGTTTGATTTAACAAATTCTTTTGTCTTATATCACAGGCAGAAAGGAACAAAACTGAGGAATTATGTAAACAAAAGATGGGTCCAGAGTGCAGATTAGACTAGATGCTTTTAATTAGCTTTATTAAAAACTTGTGAAAGCTTTCTGAAATAAAATACTGATCTCTGTGGACTGAGATAACCTATATAGTGAATTTCCTTTCTTTTTCCTTTTTTTTGTACAATACATGCTTGCAGGACAGTATGAGTTCGTGGGGACAGTGCTCTTCTCAGCAGTGACTTTCTGCTATCCAAAATAGATTGGTTGTTCACTGCTTCAGATAGGTGTGACATAGATGAGACATATGATTAATCTGAGATGAATGGCTGTGGACCTTCATGATTCCTTCACAGTGCTTCCTCCTGTAATCTGTCATTGGTATCCAGCTTCACTTAGCTGTGGTGAACAGACAGTGTTTCTTTCTTTTTGTGCAAAACTTGTCAAAAGTAGGTGACATGACTGTTAAGAAAAACAGTAACTGCACTGAAGTTAGATTTTCTGAGTGAAGAGATTTTATGTGCTAATCTATACTTTGAAGCTGAAAGAATAAAAATATATTTTTGTTACTATCAGCAAAAAAAAGGTGGAGGAAAGTTGCACAGGATTGCATCTAGATGGCTCTTGAATATGTCCAGTGAGGGAGACTCCACTACCTCTCTGGGCAATCTGTTTCTGTGCATGGTCATCCACACAGTAAAGAGGTTCTTCCTCATATGCAGGTAGAGCTTGCTGTGCATCAGTTTCTGGCTGTTGTCTCTTGTCCTGTTGCTCAGCACCACCAAGAAGAGTCTGGCTTCATCCTCTTGACACCCTTCTGGTAATTACTGGCATTTATAAGATCCCCTCTCAGTCTTCTTTGGTCTAAACAGACCCAACTCTCAGCCTTCCACAGAATCATGGAATTTAGGCTGGAAAAAGCCTCTATGATCACCGAGTCCAACTCTTTCAACTTTCCTCCTAAGAGAGATGCTCCAGGCCTTTGATCATCTTTGTTGCACTCCACTGGACCCATTCCAGGAGTGCCATGTACTTGTACTGAGCACTTGTACTAAGGAGCCCAGAACTGGACACAGCACTGCAGATGCGACCTCACTGGCCACAAGGACACACATCTGTCTCGTGGACAGATTGTGGTCCACCAGGTCCCCCAGGTCCTTCTCTGCACAGCTGTTTTTTAGCAGGTCAGCACCCAGTCTCTACTGGTTCCTGGGGTTATTCCTCCCCAAGTGCAAGAACCTGCATTTGTCCTTACTGAATTTCAGATGATCCTTCTCTGCCCATCTCTCCTGCCTGAGATCCTTCTGAAGGGCTGTACAGCCTCTGGGGTATTGGCCACTCCTCCCAGCTTTTTTTGTCAACAACAAACTGGCTGAGAATATCTTCTATACTTAGAGAATATTGAGTAGTTTATTCGTACTGTATAGATGATCACAAACATTTTTTTCTTTCCCAAAAAATTCATCAGTTAGATGATGTCTTCCTTATTTGTGTATCTCCTTTTTATTAAAGTTCTCATGAACAAACAAATGCACAATTGCACAAACACATCTACAAGATATATTATAAAATGAATTTGTATAATTTTAGTTGTCTTTTTTTTTTTTTCAGTTCATATTTTTGCTATAAAAGAAACCCTTTGGTCTCTTTCAGCCAATGGCACTAGGAAAGAAACTACCAGCACTCTCTAGTGTCATCAAATACATCTTTTGCATCCACAGCTATTGATTTTGTAAGTTCCAGGTGTGCTCTCCTCAGCTTTCTCTGTTATAAGCAAAACAATTCTACCCTTTTCAGTCTCTCTTAGTAGGGCAGTAATTCAGTCCCCTTTATCAGTCCCGTAATTGTGCTATAATATTAGATTTATGTGAAATGCACTCTACATTTCAATAAAATTTAAACTTCAAATCATAGTCCTTTTCCAGCCTTTAATAGTTCTACACTGCTGGGCTTTTTTCCCCAAAAGATTTCTTAAATGAAATATCACACCACTAGCTCATTCCATGATCTGTCTGCAACTGAACCATGAAGCATGTTTGAACAGATAAATACTGTTTTTAAATATTGAGCTTCAAACTATTCACGTCTGTGAAAAATATTTTAATTGTCTACTCATATTTTATACTATGCAGAACAAGCTGGGGACTTACTACAGTAAGAAAGCATAGTTATTGAATTTTAGAGAAAACAAGCATATTAAACAGGAAAATGACCAAAAATTTTCAATGTAGTATAGAAATAAAGACAACAAACCTGTTGATCCTGGATGGTGAAGAAAGAATGGCAGTATATTCCTACATTTTTTGTCCTGAAAATACTGTTGCAGTACATAGCATTTTTTCTGCCTAAGAATTTTGATGAACAGCAGAACCCAGACTGAATATTGAGAATATTATAATCACTGTATTATGTTGCTTATTGGAGATTTTAAAGCATGAAACTTAATGGAAATAACTGTGTAACACATACAAGCATATATAAATTTGATTGAGACCTGTGAGGTGGTATATGTTTAGTGATGCTAAAAGCAAGTTTTTAGAATGACGTAGTCATTGTTTTGGACTTAGTGACTGCGTATCTTGAATTGCTAGTCAGTTTTCTTAGGGCAGCTGATACAGTGGGAAGGGTGTTGTGGGATGTCCTGCCCTGGGACTTCATGTTTGCCTCATGTCACATGTTGCGAAGAACCAGCATGAACAGGAAACCATTCTGGCAAACCAGGGGAAATAAACGCCTGTGCAGGAAAACTGAGAAGAAAGTGTCTCAAGGGAAACATAAAACTGCAGAAAGCAAGCATGAGAATGATGGTCACTGTTACAGCAGTGTTGTCGTCTGTGTGTCACTCAGCTCTGAATGGAGTCATGTCCTGACACTGCCTGCAGGTGGCGCTGCTTGGAAAGAAGCAGCTCTGCCCTGCCCGAGACCATCGGTCTCTATTGGGAGTGTCTCTCGAGGACTTAAACAGGTTTGGGCTGTTCCTTTGCAGCTTACGTCATGGTTGCATATATTTTCTGTTTATTTCATGGGTATTATGTAAGGATTTAAAAACATGGGGTTAAATTTATCCCTCGTTAGTTTTGTTGATATCTAGGCAGAAGAACTCTGACTGTGCAAGTCTTCAGGCTACCTGATCTAGCGTTGAAACTAGCCTTCCTTTGAGCAGGGGTGTGGACTATTGTGGTGGTTCGACCCAGGATAAACGCCTGATGTCCAGCAAAACCCCCTCAAGGCCCCCTCCCCTCCCCCCCCCCGACCTTTCACCATCCAGAGGGAAGGGAAAAAAAAAACCAGCTAGGAATTTACGGCTAGAGATAACAACCGAAAGAGAAGCTTTGATTAATACCACGGGCAAAACAGAACTTAGAATAATGCTTAAAGTTATTACTAACAAACGAAAAACTGAAAATAAGAAATAAAAACAGGTTAGAAACACTTTTCCACCACCACCCCTCAGTCTGTCCATGCCCCCCTCCTTCCCCCAATAGTGCAGGGGACAGGGAAGGGAAGGTTTACAGTCAGTGGTTGTTGGGTCAGCCATTCACAGACCTAAGTCCAGAACTTAAACAGCAGTTCTGTCTCAGGGGGTTTTCCTGTGGGCTGCAAAGTGGACAGCTCACTTCACCGCAGTCGTCACCATGGTCACAGGGGAATCACAACTGTAGTCCTTCTCCTGCATTCCTTGTGGTCCCCCCCACGAGAGAGATCCTCTGCTCTCTCGTGGGTCATTCCATGGGGTGCAGTCTCTCATGAAAAGCTGGTTGTACCTATTTAGCATGGGTTCCTCCCCTCCATGGGGCTCGGCTGCAAATCTCTGCAAGACTCTGATCCACCTTGGGGGCCTCCTGCTAAACGTGGACCTCTCCCTCCATGGGTCTCAGCTGCAAATCTTTCCAGGACTCTGCTCCACCTCGGGGGCCTCCCATGAGGTAACAGCTTCTTTCATGCCTCCCCCTGCTCGGACAGGGGGGTCTTTGAACCCCGATGTATCCCATGGGCTTCAAGGGGACAACTCGTAATCACCATGGTCATCACCAACGTATTCAGGGAATAATAGTTTTAAGT
>JAWWMP010000093.1:4601538-4616321 GCA_035047865.1 Dendrocincla tyrannina
CGACGCTCTTCCGATCTTTTCCTAGAAAATAATTATTTTCGATTTGAAAAAATTATTTGGGATTATATACTGTGGAGGGCTCTTAATCACAGCATGCAAATTACCACTACTACCGTATGCCCCACTGAAGCCGTTTTAAAAGCATTTGTATCTTGAAAACAAAATACCTTGAAAGAACTTTTTGATGAAACAAAGGTTACATTAAGGTGAAATGTCCTGTTATTGAAACATCATAATTAATTGGATTGTACAGTGAAATTTTAAAAAATGTAGTCATT
The DNA here is from genome assembly GCA_035047865.1 of Dendrocincla tyrannina. Lineage (NCBI taxonomy): Eukaryota > Metazoa > Chordata > Aves > Passeriformes > Dendrocolaptidae > Dendrocincla > Dendrocincla tyrannina. Next base: position 4,601,817 of record JAWWMP010000093.1, read on the forward strand.
TCCCTGTGTGCTTTGTTTTATAAAAGGTTAGATTCACTACACTATTTATCTAATTTCATTTTAGGATTTGATAATTTGGCTTTGAAATGAATATGCAGCCAGATAAAATATGGTTAATCTAGCAGTGTATTAGAAGGTAACATTTGATACAACATCTCATTTTGTGTGAGTAGCTTGGAAATTAGGTCACTTACTACTGCAACACACTTGAACAGTGTAGTGTATGGCAGTGCACTTGGCAGACATATGTTTTATGTACAGTTACTGTATTTGTGATACACAAGTGACCATACTGTGTATCACAACAGGTATTTGTCACATCCTTACAGGAAGGAGCTACCATATTAAAATACTTCTGTTTCCAAACCAGATGGATGGCTACTGGGAGGTACATTGTGAGCAATTCCAAAGAACAAAAGAAAGACAAAAGTTAGATTGCTGAAAAATCAAAATATAACCAATAGAGAACAAATCAGAAAGTGGTGGTGTCTTGTAAAGGCTTCCCCAGAGACCCAGAAGCACACACGTGAATGTGCAAACTCTACAACTCAGATACATTTAGGAAAACATCACTTGCCGAGGTGTGAGAACTCAGATGCGGGGAATTTTACTATCATTCTCCATACCAGTGGGTCAGGGGCTGAGGGGGATTGTCTACAGTATTTGTTTTTTGGAAGACAAATGTTGCCCCATGTGTATGGTTTCTCTTCACTGCCTGTTTTAAGGATGAACGTTGGGATTATTTATTAAAAAAGCTCACTAAAAATTATTTTCTGAAGCTACACTTTAACCTGTTAGGGATAGATAGTGAGTGGACCCTGCAGAGTTAACGAGAGCCGGGAAAATAACCGGAGATAAGCAACCTCTGCACAGAGGGAAGTGTGGGGTGTGGAAGAGACCAAGGCAAAGGAGATGGGACTCTGCCTCCTTCCTCAGCTCACGAACAGAGCTGCTTAATTGGAGCGGGAAATGCACACATCAGCATCTTCAAGACTCCCGAGAGTTTAAAACTGTGCTTATCTTTGTCTTTTGTTATTTACTGTGTTTTAAGCAAGTGATTGACATAAGAGTAGGGCCTCATTGTCTTAATTCCAACAGCCAACCTGGAGAAATTCTCCCATCACCAAGGAAAGACTGTAATAACAGCATCATTAAATTACCAGAGGAACAGTATAAATATTTTCCTATTTTCCCTCAGGGAAACAGAAAAATTTTATGTATATGAAGTGTTCTTTTCTCTGTTGTATGAAGTATTCTTTTAACTTATGTATCTTTCTCCAAAAAATAAAGAAGAAATCTTTTTATTTATTTATCTAAATGAAAGGTGCTCCTGTAAATTCAAAAACATTGGAAAGGCAAGGGGAACAATCTAAGCTCATTTTTTTAATTGCCCAGTTTACAACTAAATTAATTGGTCTTAAGGGCGAATACAGTAATATTTCTAAGTAGACATTCACTACTCTTTCCTATACAGCTTTTCAGAGAATGCCCTCAGAAAAAGAATTAACTTTGCAAAACCTGATACGTTATGGCATATTTTTATTATTATATGCTTCATCTGTCATTACCAAACTCTATTTCAATGTGCATTGTAAATTTATTAAGAGCAAGAAAATATAATGTAGCATTTTGTCTTTGCCATTTCTATATTTTACTCTACCAGAACAAAAGAACTAAATGACACCATTAAGTTCAAGGATATACCTTTTCCTGAACTTCTAAGAATGAGGGATAACAGAGATGTCCTAGGTTACACACACAAAAAATCACTGTGGCATTACCTGGACTTTTGTAATAAAAAGCATGAACTCTTCAATTAATTAGATGTCTTCTCAATGAGGAGTTTAAAGTTCTTATCCTATGGATACAATTTTAAATGTAGCATCAGTGCTTTCATAGTGATGGATCTAAATAAACACTGGAATCTAGGACTTGCATAGAGCCAAGGCTCTTGGTGTTATTAACAAATCTATCAGATTGTCTTGAAATTACTGGTTTTAAATACATACTAAAAGGAGTTATTCAGCAGGTAGGCTATGCTCTTGTTCCGTCCTGTGGAAATGGTGTGCAGTGCTCTGTTCCCTGAATTGACATTTGATAGAGCTCTGGCCACAGTAGTCTCATTTAATTTAGATAAGCTAAGCTCTTGCATAGGTGCTGTCCAGTTTTGCTCCCTGTAGTTTTCTTCCCAGCACGTGTTCCTCTGCTAACCCACTTCACTAATACCCTCATGTTTAGGTGTGGTTTTATAATCCTGTTTTCTCAGTTTTTCATTTTCTGACTGGCACACAGAGTACTAGGAGCTGTATTTGAAATACAGATTGAAACAAATTATTGGAGAAGATTTTTACCACTTGTGTCATCAGCTCATCCTTCACTGCTCTCATTTTTTCCCCTAATAAGTGTTTCCTGCAGCACATTCCGTGCTGATACTTTTTGTAGTTTTTTCAATATGCTTAAATACATGCTAGCACATTGTCTAATGCCTTCCTATCTGAAGTAAATATTAAGACATGCCTTGAGCATATATGTAGAGAGGGTGACTTTGTGCAGAACGATGATTCTTCTGAGATGATCAGGTTAGTTTTAGAAAAAAACAGACATTTTAGAGCACTGTTGTGAGCTCTTAAAAATGAGTGAATGGCAGCATACTGCAGATTTCACTCAGAGAACCCTGTGCTCTAGAAGAGACTGTAAATGTTGCAGTTCTGCCTGAAACTAAATAGAGAAAATGTATACCATGCAATCAAGAAATGAGCAATATGCCAAAATAAATAAATAAATAAGCAAACATAAATAAATTGAGAGTAGACAGAGGACTGAAAAAATAACAGGTCCATACTATGAGATAAGCTTAACACCAGAGACTTATAGATGGACAAGTGTACATTTGAAAAGCAACAGCCTTTTTGTCTTAATAAGATGATGAAATTTTTTCATAGTGAATTTGACTTGCATGTCAATAAGTAGGCTTGTAGGGCAGGAACTTTGGGAGGAGTAAAGGAAAGAGAGTGAAACAGAAGAACACTGGGGGAAATCTTTTGGCTATTTTATCCCAGCATACCACTCAGTAAAATTGCCAACTCAGCTCTACCAAAGAAAAAGAACATTTACCTGACCTGGGCAGTAGCCTCACCTAGCTTCCTGAACTGGTGGAAGCTTAAAGCAATCAGACACTAAATTTCTTATCAAATAAGAAACTAGATTTTCTTTTTATTAGTTTTTTTTATTTAATTGCCTTACAAAGGATGTATAAAGTAACCCATGATTAAACTAAAAAGCCAAAACATAGCTCATTAGAATGAGACATGTCTTTTAATATGAAATTCTGACTGGGCCGATATATCTGGATAAAAATATTTCTCCTGCTACAGCAAGTTTGGTTATATCCATAAAAAGGTATCTACAAGAATAAAGACTGGGAAATAAGTAGAAGGTTCTACTAAGGTATGTGGTGAAATATCACAGTGTTCAAAGGCTTAAATCAGCTAAAATCGCATTACTATTCAATTACCAAATGCAATTTTATTTCAGGATAATTTGAAAAAATCTGATTTGGTAAATTGAGGGGAAAAAATTGCTTCTCCAGAATGGTGGAAGAATGAAGTGTGTTTTTTAAAATACATAAAATATTTGTACTTCTGAACCCTCTAATGTTAGAAAAAGTGGCTGTAAGAGAGGAGAAAGCTGTGTCTTTTGGATGTGATTTTATTCCTCACATGGATCGCAGAAATTTTTAAAAGTATAAAAAAAAATAAAATAGTTATTGGACTCATAGAATGCTCCTATATTTCAGGAAGGATATCTTTTGATACATGCTTTCTGAAAATACTTTTAAGTGTATTTGTGTCCCGTAATCATGAGATGGTAGTGTTGGATTGTGCTATGGTCTTTAAAAACAGAAGCATAAGCTTTTTATGCTATTTTACTCACTAACAATGAGAAGATGAGCAGAAATATAAACACAAAGGCTGTCAAAATGTGTAGATTTTTTTGCTCTTAACTAGTCTTCTGGTGTTGAATTGTCAGTGAGGTCTTCTAGCTTACTGCTTAATAGGTAAGAATTCTGATTATTATTTTAGTTAATTTACTATATCCACCTTTCAAACTACAATAAAATGAGAGGGTTTATTAGTCTTTATTGAAAAACTGAGATTCTTGGAACAAATTCTAATGCATACGTTTTTGATTACTTACATAGTATACTAAATGTTTTTGTACATTACCGACAGTAAAATTAAGGTAGTAGTCTACTGTGTCTGCACTCAGGTGCTTACTGACCTAAATTGTAATAATGAATGAGCCATTACTATGCATTCTTCAAGAGGATTTGATGCATTTTGGAAAGGAATGACAGTTCAGCCTTTAAGATCAGACTGCCCAACACACAGGCAGAAAATATCAGTCATTATGACAATTTTTTAGAAATTACTAGTAGAAAAACTAGTCACACCTGTAGGTATGCTGGGATGTTGTATATGATGTAAAATACCAATGAGTTTTAAGACTACATAAAAGTTCTATTCAAATCAAAATTATTTTATAAACAAACTTCTGTTTTCCTGTCAGAAAGAACATAGTCATAGTTGTATTTATCATATCTGTAACACGTTGCATGTTTCTGACTCTAATTCACAGATTTCCTGAGGGTTATTATTTGGCCTTAGAAGTCCAAAAGCCACGTGAAAGAGAAAGATTCAGGTTTCTGTTGTGTTTTCTGCTCTTTGTGCTGTCAGTTTCACCATTCAAGAATGGCAGGAGAGAGACCTGAGGCTAGGGCATTGCTGTGTCTTTGCAATCTCCTGGTTTACTGTCGAAAAGTTCATTTTATAGCCCAAATCAGGCAAACACTGGCTTCACAGCCCCTTTGCACAGGTGTACCTACATTACTATGCTTGTCTGCTTGGCTGTGCCTCTAATACTTCACGTTCCATAACCAAGTAATGGCAGAATGATGAAGATATTTCACAGCTGAAGAACTGATAATATGCCTTTTGGAATTTGCATGTTCTCAAAAGCTGCTTATTTCTTGAAATCATGCTTCTCATCAGCAGTGAGATGAGATGAGATTACCCTTTTCATGTGGCAACCGGGCATGTTCATGTGTAAGGAGTTTCTGATGGATTACATCTGTTCATGTCTTCGTAAAGGGAAGGAAAGGGAAAAGAAAAGGGAAAAGAAAGAGAAAGGACAGAGAAAAGGGAAGGGGAAGGGGAAGTTTGGGAAGGGGAAGTTTGGGAAGGGGAAGTTTGGGAAGGAGGGGAGGGGAGGGGAGGAGATGTTGAAGTTGTTAATGATTTTCCCATTTTATATAAAGAAGTAGACACTCTGTGTAGTTGATTCTTTTTTGCAGCATACATTTTTTATGTGATCCAAGGTGAATCAGCTTGTTATCTGTTTACCTTATTGACTGAATCTTTTCCATGGGTATGACTTGGGTTGATGACCACTGACTTGGAAGAGTTGTAGCATCAAATTAGTTTTTACAATAAGAAATGTATCCCAATTAAGAAAAAGTGAGAGATAAAACCAAAAAAGTATAGTGGTGGAAGTCATCATGTTTCCATGGAAAAGCCTACACGTAAAAGGTAGACACATCAGTGCCATTTTGAAGGTAAGAGACTGGTCTACTAATGCTATGTAGAGGGAAAAGTGGTTTTGACTTTCAAGTTAGAAAAGGCTGCATGAATGCAAAGTTTCTTCTTTTAAAACAGAGAATTTTAGGGGGTAAAAAAAAGCTTTCTCTTTCTATGTCACTATGATGTGGGTGCTTTTCAAGAAATAAGTGATAGAAAAGGTAATAGGATATTTTCAGTCTTGATGCAGCAGCTACACTACAAAAATACTTGGCTGTTTTAGAATAAGGATCCTGGTTCATTAGAATAAGCATTCCAGTTTCATTAGTGTATTTACCTTCACCTTAGGAAATAGAGTGAGGTTTTGCTGCTTTCGGTGCTACATGGCCAATGGGTCACAGTGATAAAGATAGGGTGTCACAGAAGTATTTCAGGATTTTCCACTTTTCGTGCATGTAGAAGGTTTTGGCTTATAAATGATCCCTGTTTCCCATGGGAAGATTCCTTTTTCAGATTTGAGTAGTTACAAGAGGTGGCAAGTGGCATAATTTCCCACTGGCCTTTAATTAGTAATATATAAAATACTGCATTAAACTTGCTTATCAGAGTGTAAATGCAAGTTTCCTAGTTTGTGACTGCATGGGAGATGATTTATGGTAATTTCCAGAGCAGTAAAAATAACAAAAGTAGCATTTCTAGTGTATATTAAGGAACGGAAGAAAAAAAATTACTTGTTCTGAACAAACACTATTATTTTAAAAATAATTTTAAAATGCTAATAAGTATAGAAGCCAAAGGTTACAGATACAATGCTGCTTAATGTGGTAGTGGAATCCTGTATTAAAAGCATAAGATTTTAATGTTATTCTACTATACTGTTCCTTACGTTTGAGCGGGTGCCATGTGAAAAATTCATGGCACAAGACCATAAAGTGAAGCTGAGTGGTTTTATTCCACCTGAATTGCTAACAAGACTGTGCTAGAGTGTAAAAAAGAAATGCCCTGGGCTCTCTGGAAATTTATGTCAAAGCTGGTAATAAAGCATGAAATACAATCATTTCATCGGAAATATCTTTCATCCTCTAAGTAATATGATGACATGAAGCAGTCTGACAAAGTGCTTTTAACAGTGTCAAGAAAGTTACTGAAGAAAATACGAGATTCTTATAATGTGATTAAAACAATCATCAGGCTGACTTTACATTAATGAGAAGGTGAAGCATTATTTTTCATTTACCTTTTTCTTCACCTAGCTTGTAAATACAGATAGAAGAGGTACTAACTTACTGAGGCATCATAATTAAGAATTTAGGGAGGATGCACTGCATTGTTTTGTTTCAGAATGATGCCATTTTTTTAACTCCATGGTTTATGGAATTGGCATGGTGTGTTGCTACTGGGTCTGTTGTAACACTTTTACAGCGCATTAGCTGGAGGTATGTCTTTGCATATAGCTGAAAAAAGAGACCAGAACAACTGGATGAACTGTCCACAGGGTACCCTGAGGACCTTTCAAAATGATTTTGAAATTATATGATTGTATGTAGAGTTTTCTAAGTGTTCTAAATAGCAGAAAGCATTTTCCAAATACATTCTTTTGGGTTCAGTTCTTCAAACTACTAGGTGATGTCTTATGCAGGAGGCCATGTTTGATGAAGAGTGGTTTTTTTCTGATTGCAAATTCTGTGCTGTCACATTAAAACTGTGAAGATGTGCACATCATAGCCATAATGCTACAGCTTTTCTCTGGTTTTCTCCCCTACATTTCTGACCACCTCTCTGCTGGCCCTTTTCCTGAACTGCATCACTCTAAAAAGTTTTCAGATATTTGGCTACTTAGCCTGTACTCACAGAAACAATAGTGGTGCCAGGTTATGATGGCAGTACTGCTGACAACTAAATTGCTACACTTGCCCAAAATGCTTCTTAAGGCAAGCAGAGCAGTAGTTAAAGGTATCACTTTTGTTTTGGATGCAATGGCTGTAATTTTGTATTGGGTTTGATACAGAATGGTTGCAAAGTGATACAGCTTGGAAGCCATATACTTTTTTACATTATCCACTTATTTATATTAAAGTCCAACTTTGTCTTGAAAAAAATATGATGCCAATTTTTTAGGGGTCCTACACTTAAATTTCTTGAAAACAGTATAAATTGAGATACACTGAGAAAAGAGACACACAAAAGTTGTTTATCTTGCCACTAGCAGGAGTACTTCAATAGGCATGATTCCTTTAGGTATTTGTCTGAGTTCCTAAAGCCATAACCCTATAGGCAGTCTTTTATAGTGACTCTGTCTAGGCCATCAGAAATGCTTTTCTGTGGTGTCTGCCTGCATATAAAATCTATGATTTCTTGTTTCGTCCATTATGAGCAAGGGAATAGATATGGCAGCTTTCTCTGCTTAAAAATTCTTGTGCTGTGTCTGGAAGTTGACTGGTTTAATAGATCAGCTCATGACAGATGAATCTTGGTCATATTCCAACAAAGATTATTAGATTATTTATTCTACTATATCCTCCACAGAAGTTAGACTGAGATTACCTTGCTGCCCACTTTTTTCTTTCCTTCTCTAGTTTTCAGATATCTTACTGGAAAGGCCAGCAGTGATATGAGAGACTCTTGCTCAATCTTCTGTTCTAATCCTAGCTTCATGAACTGGGGAAGGGTTGATAAGGAAACAGAAGGTATTAGAACCATCCTTATTTTCAGTGTCCTGAAGAGACTGAATAACATTTCTGTTGAATTGGCTAAAATGTTTTTCTGATTTAACTGACTTTACAAAATGTGAGTTGACTAACAACTATCAGTCTTCAGTGAGAGTTTTGGGAGAGTTCAATCCCTTTCTATTTGCACAGCAGAAATATTCTGGTTTTCTTTGCATAAATGCCTCTTAATGGTCACATTAGCAAAGAAATTTAAAAACTCAATGTGGGGGACAATCAGCAGTTCAGTACTTATACAGACATTGAATTTCAAGCATATGTGCTACTTTTATTACATACAAATGAGGAAATTTAATGTGTAGGTGCATTTTGCTGGAACAAAAAGGTGATTTTGGTCCTCCTAACCCAATTCGGGGGGAGGGGGGAACGGAAATAAAAATTATTTCCAGAGATATCCTAGTGGGAAATTAAATGTGATCAGCTTATTTTATCTTGATACATGTAGTTATTTAAAACAATTTAAAGATAAAAATCTGATCTATCAAGACAAAAATATCCTGTACAGTTCCTTATTAATGGTAATTGTGGGAGCTTTAGCTTATTCAGGATGGGAATATTAAATTGTTCAGAGGATTACTTCCTCTTAGAATCTGATGACTGCTATGGCTAACATCTAAGTATGAGGTTATTTTCTTTTAGTTTTTTTATTTCCGAAGTAGTACAAATTTTCTGGTTTATTTGATGTTCAAAAATTCATTACTAAAATATCCCATGATAAAATCAATGTCTGTAGAGCTAGAGCAAATGAGATGAACTGCTTGTTCACCCAACATAGCAGTCTGCCAGAGATGTGGCTACAATAGGAAGTCTTTAAGCAAGTATTGAAATGAGCAAATTGTTTGCATAAAATTACCTGACAAATTTAACATCTCGGCATTATGAGATGTGTTAGCACAGTTAGTTTCCATTAATTTATTTCCGATTTATGTGAAATCCAATTGAATCAATGGAGACACTTTCACTGATTTTTAGGGGGTGTGACCTTTATTTATGAGACAGCAGAGCTCAAACTTGAAGGAGAAACAGTGCAATAGTCCAGGATATGTATAACGCTTACTATGTTATTTTGATTCAAGACTGAGTGTGTGTTCAGGTATCTTTGCTGTGTGGATAGCTAATGCTGCCAGTTTTTTCCCTATCAGATCTCATGTACTCTTCTCTCAAAGTAAACAAGGAGGGCAAACTGTTGAAATAAAATACTTAATATGATTAAATAAATATGAGTAGCTGCAGAGAAGTGTGTGAAACATTTATTAATTAAATTGATTAGAATTAATATTTTTTAGCAATAAGCAGGTGTTCACTACGCATAGCAATTCTAACCCTTGTTTGTAATCAGAAAAATGAGATTTTATTGCAGTTAAACAGCATTACTGGGGGAGTATTTACTCCTAGCGCTTTGGAATTGCATAGTGAAGTATTCTACTTTAGCTTGTGTTTGTGGAATACACTTTATTTCAGTATTATATGATACCTTTCTATGTGATACCTTTGAGCATTGATAACTGGATTTTTTTGTGACAGTTATCCTAAGCCTAAATCTACTTTTAGCACATGTTAAGAAATGCTCATTTGAAACTCAGAGGTCATTTCATGTCAGCAATTATTTCTCCCCTACAGTGGTTTAAGATTGGCTGATGTGGTTATTGCACCCTAGTTCACACTTTCTTCCTTGGTCTTAGCCAAAACAACGTTAATACTGCAACACTATCTGAACTAAGATGACATGTGTCTCTTCTCCCATAGCATTTCTACTATAATGCTGTTGAATGTAGTGGATGTATATGTATAGTCTAGAAAAACATGTCTGCTAATGAAAAATCCCAGTTTGGAAGCATGTATTATGTATCATCATGAGTAAAGCTAGAATTAACATCCTCAAAGTTGCTTTATAGTGCAGTTTTTTTGTATGCTCGGAATTAACATTCCTTGAATCTTGATTGATTTTTCAGAAACTGCTGAGGCAACATACTCTGGAAGTAACAGTCCCAGTAAATAATAATACTCCGTTATCTTGTTTCCTGAAGCTGAGGAAATCAAAATTGCCAAGATGAGGAGCTTATAATTGATCTGTGTCAAAACTGCTCCATTAAAATTTTAGCTCTTTCTGGGTTTCTTGTTCTGAGCTTCTATGATGCATAGATTGTGCCTCTGAATTTCATATTTGAGACCTTCCTCAGATACTCAAATCAACTGTCATTGAAACACTTGCTTCCTGCTGTGTGGACTTTCAGCTTTTCACTGCGAGGCCACAGGCAGCATAACATAATACACTTGTTTCAGTGTTAAAAAAGAAAACAAATTAAGATTCAGTAAGGAATGAGATACCCATAATTAGTTCAGGTAGTTGATATGTGATCTGAATACTCTGTGAATATGTAAATGCTTAAAGCAGTGATTATTAATGTATCCTAGTTGTTTGGATTATGTGCATATTAGCAGGTCTCTATTTGTACTAATTTGGTTTTTTTATTCTATTCATAAAAGTGTGTTATTTAAAAATAAAAAACTGAAGTAGGTTAGCAATATAAATATGGACTTTATAAACATAATAAAGCAGAGGGAAATAAAAAAGTTAAAATTAAAGCAATGTCTTCGGCATTCATGCACAGAACAAAATACAAATATATTTTAGAATGTCACATTAGTAGTATCAGTTTGTTGCAGAAAGTTTATCTAATCAAGTTAATCCTTTCACTAGCTGCTGTTTTCTGTCTGCTTCCTGATCTCATTCCAGGGAGAGCAGCTTACTAACTCCTGATTTGAGCTAAAATTAGTTAGTTCATCTGTGTGTACTCAGAATCATAAAATCATAGAATATCTGGAGTTGGAAAGGACCCATAAGGGTCACAGGATAATTGAGTCCTACTCCTCGTCCTCGCAGGACTTCCTAAAACCAAACCATATGACTAACTAGGCAGTGCTTGGACTCTTAACAGATTTGTTGCTCTGAGCAGCCTGATCCAGTGACCAACCAGGCTCTGTGTGAAGAACCTATTCCTAATGTCATCTGTACTTTCCCTAGTTTACCTTCAATCCGTTTCCTTATGTCCTACTGTTCACCAGAGGGAAGAGATCAGCAATGCCTGCTCCACTGCCTCCCTTAAGAAAGCTGTAGGCTATGATGGGGTCACTCTTCAGCTTACTCTTCTCAAAAACCAAGTGACCTCAACTGCTCCTTCGTCTTGTCTTGAAGGATCTTGCCAGATCTCTTTCTATGGGGATGCTCTCCAGCCATTTAGTCCCCAGTTCATACATATACCCAGTATTACCCTTTCTCAGATGCAGAATTCAGCACTTGCTCATGTCAAATTTAATGCAGTTGGTGGTTGCCCAGCTCTCCAGTCTATACAGATCTCTCTGTAAGGTCTCTCTACCCTCTAAGGAGTCCACAGTTGCTTCTAGTTTGACACAGTCAACAAAATTACTGAATTTATGCTTGGCTGCTGCATCCAGGTCATGTATAAAAACATTAAAATGTTACTTGATTTCCCATTTGCTGTTTTACTTTCAATACTAGAAATAGCAGTGAAAACTGGAGTTCCTGGTGGACTGCAAGGTTGAATATGAAGTAGCAGTGTGCTCATTCAGCAAAGAGGATCAGTTACATCCTGCACTGTTAGCGCTGTAGGCAGCAGGGGTCAAGGGAAGTGATTGAATCCAAAAAATTATGTGACTCTAGGATACTATGAAGTGATCCTTCCCCTCTCATCTCAGTTCATTGTCTAGTTCTGGGATCCCCAGAACAAGAAACATATGGACATGCTGGAGTGAGTCTGGTGGAGGCCACTAAATGGGTCAGGGAATTTTGCACATGACATGCAAAAGGGAGCTGAGTTTGTTCTACCACAGAAAGGGAAGGTGGAGGGAAAATCTTATTTCTGTATTAAAAATCAGGGTTCCAGAGGAGATGAAGCCAGAGTTTTTTCAAAGACAGTGAATGTCAGGACAAGAGGCATGGAAATAAAATGTGGACAAAAATGTATTTTCAAACATGTAATTGCAATATAAGTTGCAGAACAGCACTGCAACTGCTAGGCTGTTGTCCTAGAAGCTTCTTGAATTCAGCAGTAATCAGAAGAGTCTTCTGAAGTTACTCTCAGTGATTGGTGGCAGCAAGGGTGAAAGGTAACAAACTTTGTATGTAGTCTGTGGATGTGAAACAGTGGTTTCTAGGTGTACATTACATTGCAGTTATGTTCTGGAGTTATTTTTCAAGTAATACCTTTGCAGTTGTGTGTCTCACAAATTTGTTTTTATGGCTGATTGTATCACTCTTGAAGAAACTGAGTTACAGCAACCGACAGTTTTCGCAAAGTTCAAACAGCTATTGTGGCTCTGACTTTTTAGCATGCTAGCAGTTGAGCAATTTATATCAGCTGCAAGCTGTCAAGCTGTTTGTTTTCTGTGACCTACTTCATTTCAGTTTGAATATTTAGTTGTTTTGCACAGCTATGCACAGTGAGGCTATCCATCCTTTGTCAGGACTTTTTTTTGATTAGTGTTTATGAGTAGGATTAAGGCACCACTGGCAGTTGTGGTAGAGGAAATATCCCTAAGGATCCTGAGGCAGTTTTGTCTTCAGGCTCCAGCTATCTGCCTTCCAGAGAGAAGCACAAGGATCCTTATTGTCAGTTAACCACGAGGTTGTGCTGCTTCAATCATGGCTGCAAGGATGATAGGAAAATGGTGTGCAGAATGAGGAAGAACAAAGTGTCTGGGGTGTCATGTTTTATAGGTCCCCTTTGGATGTTCCTGCTGTCTACAGCAGAGACAGTGGTTGGACCACAGCCACAGACATAAGGTCACAGTCGCCAGTCTCCAGGGCAGTGCATGAGGATTTGTAGACAGGGATTGCTCTGAAAGCAATATCACAAGCGATTGCAGAGCTCCCTCTACCAGAGCTCTCTAGGAGCTGGCAAAGAGTAGTTGCAAATGATTCTGTAGAAAGATGGTTTCAGGCTGGTTGGGGCACTCAGAGCTCAAGACCTTGGACAAACCCTTGCATGGGGATGCAATAGCGATCAGAATTATTTATTTGTTTGTTTGTTTGTTTGAAGGAGAGATGAACAGAGCACTAAAAAGGGCTGTGGAAGACCTTCTGGTCTCACTTGGATCAATGTGTCATTCTCAGTGTTTGCTTGGTAAAAGAACTTTAAGCAGTATAGTAAACTGAATGTTTCATTAGTTCCCTGCTGTTGTTCCCATTTTCTTTAGACAGGCAATTTAAACACTTTTATTTGTGCGGGTTTTGAAGATATTGTACATTTATACTCAGTTGAAGCATACTTCGGGAAAACACTGTATTAAAACCTGAACTATATTTTACAAAGCTTTTTCACTTAAAATAAACATACAGTAGATTTGGTTTTATATCTAAATAACCCCCCTTGCAGAATAAACTGATGTGACCAATTTGTCAGGGTAAACCACTGAGCAGACTGCAGTTTTTTTGAAGCATTGATCAAAGTATTAAGATGGAAAAATGCAAACAAAAGTTTTTCTACTTTAGTGAAAATACAAATTCAATATTTTCTTTCACTCTGAAGCTCACCATTCCTTTTTCCAAGGAAAGTATGAGTGATATCTCAAAAAGCTCAAGAATTATTTCTTCATTATTGATACTGGGGCTTGTACCTATCAGTTGCTGTTCACAGGGCAGGTGCTTTTTTTTCCTGGTTTTACACATCTATCACCTGAAGTAGTTTTCTTTTAAACCTTCTATATATTAATAAATACAGTGCTGTGGAAGAGTCACTCAACTCCAACTGAGTTTAATGTATTCACATATATGCATATATATCTCCTTATAGATGACACCTCATTGCACTTATTAGAATGATTGTGGGTACACTCTGAAGAAGGAGTATAGGAGATCACAAGTATAGCTATTAGTCTTGTTTTATAACGATATGGGAAATAAAGTCTGTATCCCCCAAAGGCATGTTTGCACAGCAGAGGGAAGAAGTCTTCTGAACTCTCCAGCCTGCTAATAGCTGTGTACTGAGACACTGAAACTCAAACCTTCTGACTCAAGATGGTTTCAGATGCTCTGGAAGAATTATCTTCCCTTCCTCTTCCTTTCATTTTCCCAGGAATTGACCAAAGACTGCTTTCTCTCTTCTCTTCTCTGCGCTTCGCTGCGCTCCGCTCCTCCCCCCGACCTCCCCCGTCCTCCCCCCCTCCCCCCTCCTCCCCCCCCT
>JAWWMP010000093.1:4617653-4629706 GCA_035047865.1 Dendrocincla tyrannina
CCTCGCCTCCCTTCCTCTTCGTCAAACGTCATCTAGTGACCAATTGGAAGAAAGGATTAACTCTGTTCCTCTGAAGGATTTTGGAGGATCCTTTCCGAAGTACTGTAGTAGTGACACCTGCGGGTTTTTTCCATAACTGGAAGATCTAGTCAGACTGTTCCACTTCTGAAGCATGGAAGTTTAGTCACCTGTTAAGATTATGCAGCTAGATCCATCTAGATGACATATGCATTATTCACCAGTTATTCACAGGCCCTTGGGCATCAATGATGCTTTAAGTTCTGCTGTTTCTTCCCTTTAGCATATGACAAAGGGTTTTGTGAAGATTGGAATAGAAATAATTAGAAATAGTTGAGACAAATATAGATATCTACAACCTGCTGAAGGCCAGATCGGATGATTTCAGAGTGGCTTTGAATTATTTAAAAATAGTAGAAATTAATCTCATTTTTGTTCTTAAAATATTTTCTCGACAGAAGACGTAAACAAAAACTCATTGTATTGAATGAGGATGGTTTACTCATCCATATTTGAATGAAAAGAGAGTAAAGCAGGTAACGCTAATGATTCAAATGCAGTTCTATGAGTTGTGAGCTAGTGAGCTGAACCAGTACTTCAGTTTAAATGGACTGTATAGATTTTTCTGATTGAATGTAAAAAATAAGGTTCAGCTTATTCATGTAATCAGTAAGAACCCACAGTTATGTTTCAGGCAAGTAAACTGTTTGGCACATTACCTATATAATTTGGAGTAAGTATTCCTCAGATTTGAATGACCTGTATTTCATTGGTAAGAAAGTTTACATAATCATCTGCATGTTTCAGCCTAGATCTAATGCTTTCTTGTGATAGAATACATGGTTTGCACAAATAATTTGTTCTTTGTTCAGGGTGTTATTAAGGTTGTTTTGAAGGTTCATAGGGAAAGATAATAAATGTAACTTTCTCTCTCCAAGGCCTTGCAGAATAATGATATAAATGAAGTGTTTATGAGGTAAAAATCTCTAGCTAAATAAGAACTAATTTTCTGATACAGTTACCTTTGATTTTTTTTAAATATCAAAATTAGATGCATACTTATGAAGCCTTGATTAAACTAAAATTTTCATCATAATGCAAGAGTAATACTACTACTACTACTACTAATCTGCCTGGTTTTAATGTTTGCAGCAATTGTGCTGCAAACAAGCAGCACAAGCTGCTATGTTTAGCCATACCCTGTATCTGCACATAAGCAAGCAAAAAGTAGTCTAAACAAAATGAGCCTAACCTAAACTCTAATTTTGTCCTAATCTTGTAATTGCTGCAAGCAATTGCCCGTTAAATGAAAAAGAATTAAGATAAAACCTGATCACCCTCTTCTGAATGACTATTTGTTAGAAAATGGTTATCGCACCCCAGTAAATGTGTTAGTAACCTGATATTGAATATTTGCCTCTTTGTCTCGCCTTCAAGTCCTGAGTCCTGTCTTCACTAAGGTGTACTAAGGTACATATACAGACAGCATAGAGACCTAGTTTATTAGAAAACGTGTTGTTTCCATTTACAGCCTTGGCTGATTTTGATTCTCATACCATCTTTTTCTAAATTGTAGTCCTTTCAGGTTTCCTGACTGAAATCATGTAATGGCAAAACAGAAATTAGGGGAAATTAGGCCTGTAATTCTGCCTCTATCCTTTTTTAGACTCAGGGTTACCTCTACCTGTGGCACAAATGTTTTGCTATGGTGCTAGTATATGAAGCTATAAAATTAATTATGTTGTAGGAAAATGAATGGTGATTTAAAAGTAAGTCCATGGGCAGTTTCAGGGCTAGTACCAAGTTACTTGTTTTATTTTGTTTTGTTTTAATAGACAATGCAGTGCATAACATGATGTATTAATTCCTTTTCTTTGTGCCTGTGTACATAACACAAATTGTAGTAATTACCCAAAAATATAAGACAAGAATGCATTTCTTAAAAGCAGATAGTCATAACAACACAATAAAACAAATACACCAAAACTCATGATGGTGCCTAAGTTTTACACTTAATTGAATTATTTTCATTACTTTATACACTTTAAAAGATTTTTCTCTAAATGAAGGATACTCCTTCATTTACTATGGATGATCATGACTGCTTCAAGAGACTGAAATATAAGGAGCACAGACTAAAATTCAGGTAAAATAGTAAGCCTGCAAGAGAAGATTAGAAGGATGATGCTGAATGAAACAGGATACCTGGGTAAACACCATTGAATACATTCTTCATATAGTAAATCTATGCTGCACATTCAAATTTAATTTAGTTAAGTGCTTATCTATCATATCCAATTTTTAAAGCTGCAGAATAGGAAACATTATCCAAGCTGCAAAATAGATTTTTACAAAATAGATTCAGCTTTCATTTATTTTTGTGAGATTATTTTTCTTCATCATATGTATATTTTTGTCACTTATTCAGTTGTCTGAATTTTCATAAGGTAAATTTGTGAACGTATAATTTTTTTTTTACTCTGTGTTATTATATATTTCATTTGTTGTTAATATACTGCTGTGGAAATGAGGAAGCTGTCTTTATTCAGTATGGTGTTGTTAGTGTGATGCATTTGTGTGGTACCTTCAAATATAACTAGATCTGGCAATATTTCAGATTCTACAGAGTTCTGCATCAAATTCTACTGAGATGATCAGACAAGATGCTTGTACAGAGGTCACACTCAAATGGTATTAATTTTTCAGCCCCTGTATCTAGATTGGACAGGGATTCATTAGATGTAGTCTTATTTTGTAGAAGTTATGTGATCTATATTTGTGTACTTGTATGCCAATTATTTATGACCAACTGAAAAAAATTTACTTTGAGCTACTAATGAAAAATTTCTCTCCCACAAGTCTGCTATGTGTTATTTTACAGGAAACATATACAATGAAAAGGTTATTACATTTTCTGAGTGCACTTCCAAACAAACATTGTTATCCTTTCGGTGTATTAAAGTGCATTTAATATTGAATTCACCTCAGTTGTGATGGTTACTTGGGTGTAACTAGTGAAGACAAGACAGCTTTCATGTTCCTTTTTGACATGAAACTCGTTAAGGTTGGAAAAGACGTTTAATATGATCAAGTCCAGCCATCCACCATGTTCATCATTAGACCACGTCCTCAAGTGCCATGTTCACAAGGTTTCTGAAGTTACAGAGGTGATGACTCCACTGCTTTCCTGGGCAATCTCTTCCAATGCTTTACAATTCTTTCCATGATTTTTTTTTCCAAATATCTAGTAAAACCACCCATAGTGCAAGTTGAGGCCATTTCCTGTCATCCTGTCTCTCATTACCTGGGAGAAGACATGTAGTCTCGTCTCACTACAGTCTCCTTTCACATTGTTGTAGGGAGTGATAAGATCCCCCCTGAGCCTTCTTTCCTCCAGGCTAAACACCCCAAGCTCCCTCAGCTGCTCCTCATCAGACTTGTACTCCAGTGACTTCATCAGTTCCATTGTCCTTCCCTGGACACGCTCCAGCACCTCAATGTCTTTCTTATTACAAGGGGCCCAAAACTGGACACAGAATTCGAGGTGTAGCCACACTGGTGCTGAGTACACAGAAATGGTCAGTGCCCTGGTCCTGCTGGCCACACTATTTCTGATACAGTCCAGAATGCTCTTGGCCTTCTTGGCCACCTGGGCACACTGCTGGCTCATACACAGGCACTTTCAACCAGCATCCCCAGGTCTTTTCCACTGGGCAGCTTTCCAGCCACTTGTCCCGCAGCCTGTAGCATTGCATTGGGTTATTGTGATCCAGAGGCAGGACCTGGCACTTCACCTTACAATTTGCCTCATCCCGTTGATCCAGCCTATCAGATCCATCTGTACAAGCCTTCCTACCCTCCAGCAGATCAATAATCACACTGAACTTGGTGTAATCTGCAAACTTGCCTAGGGTGCCCTTGACCTGGACAATACTGAGCTCTGGGCAACACCAACCTGGGGAACATTTGAATAAGCCTAGTGCAAATATAGTGGTACTGATCTCAACTGGCAAGGTCTGTAAGGCTTTTGTTATTCATGCGTTTCATTTTTAAAGGCACATACTTCTGCTCAAATCAGTTGTCTAATTGCACACTGTTCTGGAGGCTGACAAAGATTCCAGTTCACTGGGTTGCATGTAGCATATGAAGATACAGTTGACTTCTTTGTTATCATCTTATGAAGCATCATGAGACATTGCTTGAAGAAACTAATTTTTGTTTGGTTGTCTTATCTAAAACCCCACAGTTTGAGAATTTATGACATCCATTGACAGTTGGCTTTTGCCTTTGTTATAAGAATGCAAATCTCTGCAAATCCATAGATTTCCATTGTACAGGACATTTGCTTTTGTGTGGAATGGTATACTCTTATAGAGCATCTTTTCCATCTGAATGACTTGTCTTTTCGGGTTATGTGCACTTTGTTACACATTCACAGTTTGCTTTTTTTTTTCCTGTAAGCTCGGTAAATCAGGCATTCCTGCTTTTCTACTCTGTAACATGAGATTTATAAGGCTGATTTTTGTCTTTGGCGTGACATCATAGTTTATTTGCAATAGAAATGTAGTTATTACTTCAGATCATAATTTTTTCTGTAAGACCTTTTTTGGCTCTCATTTCAAAATATTAATATTTGAATACTTGTTATATTCTAGTCCACTCAACGGGTTTAGGGGAAGGTTGGTTGAATTGCCCTGGGTGGTGCATGAGAGAAACAACAAAATTCTCCAGAGGTTCAGTAATAAACTTTTACTTGCAAACTTTAGAACATTGAAATAGGATAAGGTACTTGGCAAATTTTAAAACAACATTCACAGTAAGGCACTTCACAAAGTAGCTTACTGAACTTCAGGAAATTAGGGAAGGAGAGACAGACAGAGAGAGAGTTTTACAGTCAACACCCTTGGATCCTGCAATGAGAGTTGATTGTTGCAATTTCGGTGTCCATTGGTTGAAGTGGAGGTCTCTGTCTTGATCTGTTGGGGGTGAGAAAAGCCCACTTTGTGTTTACAAAGTCCACTAGATTAATATTGTGCTCAGGCTTGATGGGAATGCCCAGGTACCTCCCCTGGAGTGGAGTTTTATACTGGATAGTGTAATGGTGTAACAGGACATTTCAGAAGTCTTTGATGGTATAAGAAGTTACAGCTGCCTCTTACATCAGTGTAGTTAAGTAGAACTTAATTGTGGAAGGGGGTGAATACATTAAGGCTATGTTCAAATATCTCGGTACTTCCCCGGAGGGGAGTTTTCACAGCTGAGTCATTTGTGTACTGACTTTGGCATGATAAGAAGTACTGCCCCACCTCCCAGGATCTGCTTCTTATTGCCTTTTCCCTTACCTGGCTCAACACAGCCTGCAGCCTCCGGTGGTGGGTGGGCACCCCCTCTGCACCTGGGAGGTTACTTTGAGCATCCTCAGCAGAGCACCGTGCTGATCGATTGAGCCATTAGCAGCAACAGTCTGGTCTCTCATACTACATAAACCGGCATTGGGTTGTCACACGGACATATGTTGGATATGATGAGCTGCTGCACTAGAGTATAAACTGTTTGGTTGCTTCTTTTGCTCATAGAATGTATGTTCTGTTCATATTTTATGGCACTTTTTATTTTCTTTTGATATATTTCTAGCCTAAATCCTTTTATTGTTATAGTCCTCAATAGACCTGAACAGAAAATAGCTTCCTTATCTTGCCAGAAGCATTGATATTTCCTAACGTGCTTCTGCTCCAGAACAAATCTGAGATCTCCACCACTTCCCTTGATGACTCCTAAGAAACCTCAGTTCAAAGGATCCTTTAGTCATATTAAATTATTAGATTATCTTTATTGTGTGTTCCAGTAAGTATGTGTTGGTAAATTCCTGAGAATTATCCAGGTGATGTCTTCACCTGGCATTTAATTAAATGCTTTGGTTTTGTTTTTCTTTTTTTTTTTTCTTCATTATAATGAAACCATGATGAATTATTAGGATAAATATTCCTTTTATTTAAAAGATAAGTAGTAGGTAAAACTGAGTAGTTTAACCATCAATCAGAAAAAATCCCACCATAAAATATTAAATACTTCTAATGTCTTTTTTCCATGTGAGATGAGTTTATATTTCAAGAACTACTTCCCATTTTAGATCCTCACAATTTCCAAAAACTCAATTAAATTCTCACTTATTAAATGGAAATTAAGTATTAGTAAATGATAGTAAGGGGCCAGTTCAGCTTAGACAGCGCAGAGAGAGCAGGACACAGGTGTTTGTGGGTGTAGCACACAAACCTTGTACATGATGTAGCCTGCTTTTTTTTAGCCACCCACTCTTATCTTGATCCACGTTTGTTTCCTGTTCAACAAAGAGCAGAGAAACAAGACATTCAGCATCACCTGAAATAGTATCTTTTCTTTCAGATCAGACATCTGCATTTTTCAGCCTCTGTGGGGAAACAGCTTTTAAATTATGGATTGTTTAGGTTTTTTTTCTTATTTTTTTTTAAGTTAGCAGTTAGCCCTACCTGTTCTTCTGTTTTGAAACTCATGTCTGAGAATGTCTTCCAGATGTGTATGACACCTGCTTTTATAGTATTGAGCCAGCAGTTTCTGTCTCTAAAAAGGACAAAGCATTTTGTTTACATGTCTCTACAGCAGATCAATGGGATACCTTCTGCAAGAGTAAAAGCGGAAATAAGAGTATATTTTGGAAAATGGCAAGATTTAGTTCAAAGCCCAGTGATTAATGTTTTAAAAAATATGTAATATAGCTTATTCACCTTTTCTATCTTTTATTTATACACCTGCCTTTAAGCATATTATTTTAATCTAGCAAAAGCTAATGGCCATTTAAAATGCAGGAACTTTGCTGCTTCTTCAATGCCATCTGCTTTTTCCCTATCAGCTGTTTTGCTGGTTATCAGCATTCACAAGGCCACACCCTGAGCTGGGAAACATCAGATCTACCTCAGAAAGATTTCCACTTTTACCAGTGCAAGAGGAAGCAATGGAGTCAGCTGCATGGGACAAGAGGAAAGAGATTTTTGGATTTTTTTTCTAGATTAAAGAACTATGGTAAGCATAGTTTTAATGGATGTCTTTTAATGACATTCTGCTTTTGAAAGCATATTTGTTCAATACAGTGAGTGCTTGATGCTAACTACTTCCTTCCTTTGTGTGATCCTTTGCACTTTGTAGATTTTTTCTGTTTCTGCGGGCATTAGTGAAAATCACATGCTTCTTCTCACCAAGGAAGAAAATTGAGGCTGCATTATTAGTATCTTCAGTACCCTGTGTATTGTCATTTCCTTTTAGTGGCAAACAACCCCAGTACATTCTTTCTTTCACCTCCCTCCTTGCTCCATATTCATAATAGCACTAAATACTCTAGGAATTATTGAATTTCTGGAGCCTTTAAATTCTTTTGGCTATGCACAAAGTGCCTTAGACTACTATCAGCAGCATGCAGTAATTTTCAACCAAGTGCATTCTTTACATATCTGATTATCTAAATGAGCTATATTCCAATTACTGTATACGTAATTGTCTGAAAAACTATTTCATTATCCTTGCCTGAAAATTTCCATATTTTAATAATATGTGTTTTCATTTGGGGCTCTTGCACTCTTTAACTTTTCTCTTGAGCAGAAGAAAAAAATGATGTTGATGGAGATCAAAGAAACATTGATACCACTCCCCTTTTTTGTTCATTGTGTCAGTACAACTCAACAGACCCTGTTTAAGTTTTGACCTGAGTTTCAAATGCTTCTGTAAACAGAAACCCTAATAGATTGTTTACTGCCTCACAAAAGTTTTACACAGATAGCAAGTCAAAAACATTTGATGTGGGTTTTTGTATACAATGCAGCTTCATAATAAATACATTTAATCACCTTTAAACCAGAGAACTTTCCTTCCTTAATCTGTTTTTATTCGAGTACAAAAGGTACAAAGGAAAAGCAACGAAAACCAGATGCTTCTCTCTCTCTTTAAATCGTCTTAAGTTGTGACCGGGAAGAGGATCAACAGTGGTACTTGTAAGGACAAGTAAGCATATGGCAGATGTTAACATGTTACGACATCACTGTCTTAAAAGATCATGGACACAAGTAATTGTTTCAAAGAGAGAGGAGTAGAAAGGCAGATGTATCAATAATGGCTTTATTTCCATATGGTTTGCAGGGCTTTTTGTCTCCTTTCAGATAGCAGTTTTTACCTTTGAAACTATTCCCTTCCTTCTATTCTATTATTTTGGTTTAAAAAACCCCAAAAGATTCTTCACTGAAATCCATGTGAATTTGCACAAGCCGTTTACAAATACAGAGAATTATTTCTTCGCTGTGTTGCTGCAATACACAGCATTTTATCTTCCTTTTTGAAAAAGTATGATTTAAGGACCTTGGGCACCTAAATAAACCCGAGGATGATCAATGCAGGTTTTTTTGTCCTCGGAGTGAAGAAATTGCACTGTAGCCCAGTGCTAGAAAGTATGGACAAGGAGATATGTTCTTCCCCTCTGTCCACGAGTGAGCTACCTGAGTTGGAAGAAAGTGTGAGCATGCAGACACAGTTTTCTGTCAGGTGTTAAAAAAATAAGAATTCTGTAAACCTTTATATCTTGGTAGGAAAGACAATAGCCACTGGTAAGTGCTGCTTCCCTGCCCCCCCCCCCCACTCACACACACACTCCCACACACACTCCCAGGCCCCAGAAAGGCGCATTTGGAGTCTTCCTTACTCCATGTCTCTCCTTGAGGAGTGAGGGGAAAGATCTCTGCCTCAAAATACTGGAGGTCCTGGGGAAGAGAGGGAGTGACTAAGGGCACTCTTGCAATGCATGCTTAGGAGTTCCAGAATCCTGAATACTTGAATTCTGTAAGTTTTGACGGCTGGAGTAGGCACGCATCCAGATGCAGTTTGGCATGCTAGGTGGTTTTTTTTTTTTTTCAAACACTGACATTGTACAAATGCATGAAAACTACAACTCAGCAGGATATTGTGATGGGCATTGTACAAACAATATATATGAATGAGTCTAAAATTATTGCAATGAAAACACTAAGAAAGAAACAGAGACATCACTGCATGAATTTCAGAAACATAGCTGAAACCCTGCTGTTTTCCCTACTTTTTTTAAAGAGTTGGTAACTTCTTGTTCTCCAGGGAAGCTGTGCATGGTTACTGTGAAACTTGGAACTGGCTTCAGAGTTGATTCACTTAAAAGTACCATTGCAAGGGTTTATCTCAAAATAAGGATATTATACATTAATTTTGTTATAATACAATGCTTATACTCTATTTTAATGCTCACTACATTAGTACTGGTCCAATTTTAACAGTTGCTACCGTTACTGTGCTCCTTCATGTTATTAAAGTATTTATTAATTCATTAAAATATTTTGTTTAGTCTTTTATTTTTCCATTTATGCTCTCTATATTTCAAATCCTCAGAGTAACAGCTTCTTTTTAAGTTCATAATCTTGATGACCTTGAATTTATCCTGTTACTTACAAAGAGTTTTCCACATCCATGGAATAATAATAATTTAAGGATCCCTACCAAGCTATTTGACTGACTTCTCAGAATAGAGGTTTTTAGTGGGCAACCTTTATTGTAACTATGGTGTATGTAGAGTCTGTAGAAAAAAATGTTCTCAGAACAGTCTGGCATTTGAACTTGTTTAATCTCTGCTCCTCCAGTCTTGCCTAGTGAAAGCTCTTTTCTTTAAATCTTGCCAAACTTCCTTTAATGCTGATATTTACAGCAGTTAGACATCATGTGAATACTCTTTTTTGATAAGAAAGTATTTTCTATTGTCATCTTTCAAAAGTAACTACTCTTGTAAGTACATGAGCAAGTTACAGAAGTGCTAGATGGCAGAAGACGGACTCATGCCTCACGGAGGATATAACCTGGAAGTATAGAAAATAGTGGTGTGTTTCACCTACTGGAAGATAAAAGTATTATTGTGTGTCTTTTCTAAGAAGGAAAAATTGTTGATGTCATATTTGATATCTTGAAGTCTCTATGAATTTGCAGCCATGACTTTGAGAAGTAAATACAGTGATGGAGTATAGAGGTGTTATCCCGAGTGCCTGACTTGATTAGAGCAGTCAAAGTATATTGAATATTTGAATAGCAGCTTAACAGACAAATAGAAATTGAGATTTCATGATCACTTGTTTTGTGTGTGCAGAATATGTAGAACAAGATTTAAAATACAACTTAAATTGAACAATACTTAAAGACGTGTACCCAAATTATGATTACTTTTTTTCATTCAGTGGGCTTCATTTCCAGTAATCATTTCTTTGAGATCAAATGTAAGGAAAACTGTGAAAAATATTAATAGAACTAGTATCTCCTTAAAAGGTCATCAGTGTCTTTCTGAAGTTACAAAAAGCCTGTAGCCCATAGTCCTTAACCAAAAACAATCTATTGTCTCCCCCTAAAGTTTGGCAATATTTCTTTATATGTATTGAGTTGTTCAGATCTCATACGTGTTTATAACAAATCAGAGGTAAAATGGTTATCCTTCATGTATGTGTGCTGCATAGAAACAAAGGAGCATAAAAGTATCATAATCTACCCATATCAAATTCAAACCTAGCAAGTAGCTATGCTTCCAACATATTCACAAACATAACAAGGAGGAAAGCACTCATAATCTCAGCATTGTCCCCAAAAAGCATTATCAGTGAGTTAAAATCACTGGGAATCTCTGCAACAGCCTGTAGGGGTTCATCAGGGTTGGCTGAAACCAATTTTTTTGCTTTCCTCCGCTGTAATGCTGTTGGCTTCATCAGATACAAGAAACAAAATAAAGCAAATTCAGAGTACTTTCCTGCTTCTAGGGTTTTCTCTCCATGATCATTGCTATAGTTAAATAATAAAATACTGTAGTCTCAGACTGGCAAAGTCTGGGTCACTTAGACCCAGTAGAAAATTCCTACTACTATTATTTGCTGCCATTTAACATCATTCTTACATTTGTGGAGATTTTGTCACAGATGCAGATACACTGGCAGAGTGAAACATGCTCTGTTTGCATGTTTTGTAAAGTGGCCTTCTTTTTAACACAAACCTTAGAACTGAACTGTGACTTCCACTAGGGAGATACCATCTAAGAGTACCTGCACATTATTCATAAAGACCTTGCATGCCAGTTTCATAGTACAAAATGGAGGTTCTCAGAACTATATTCAATTTGGAAAGTAATTAAATAGATAAAAATATACTGTTCTTGTTAAAAGGTAATAATTCATTAAATTTTTGACAACAATAATGCAATGTCAAGAATTTGAGGCAAATTTCCTACAAATATAAAGATGATTCTATGATTGTATGATTTTTATTCTAGGACTCAGCTAAATGTTTTACTTTTCATATACATACAGGTTACTGGAATAAGTAGTAATTGGATGTACTGAATATTTTGTATGAAGTACTGGGTATTTTAATACATGCTTTTTAATAACAATTTTGAGCAGCACAGGGTGTTCAGCAGTGTTGAATTTGTGTTTTATTCAAATTTGCAGACAGTCTTTCTGGTGATACTTTGGCTTGAAGTTAAAGCAAAAGGGCTTCTTGAGAGCAGAAGGGCTCCCTGATAATAGAGGTTTTATTACCTCTATGGCTTCATTTCTTAATTTCAACCAGTGATTAGGCAGATTACTTGTGTTCAAGGAAGAGATGTAATTGGCTATGTTTTGAGCTACTTTATAGATGCAGCATTTAGTTTAAAAGACAAATTTAAGTGTATGAACATGAATACTAACTAATAGAATATTTTTGAGGAAATGAAAAAAATTGTTAAAAAATTGACAGCACGTAACTAGATTTCAGAACACAAGGGATTGTTTCTCATTTTCTACTGCAAGAGAAATATAATTTTTAGACTAAGTCACAAGCCTTCAGGTTATTATTTGTTTTTGTTTTTGTTTTTGTTTTTTTTTAATTAGTATTCTGGAAAGGATAAAAAGGAAAGAGGGTAATTTTTAAGATATCAAATAGTTGAACAAAAGCTTTACATGGTATTTAGCTAACAGGAAGGT
>JAWWMP010000093.1:4642142-4653536 GCA_035047865.1 Dendrocincla tyrannina
GACGCTCTTCCGATCTGGTGGCAGTGGCTTTTCATGTTTTCCCCTTGTTGAATCCTGTAGAAGCTAGGAAACACAGAAAAAGGCATTAAACACACCATCTCTGGCAGTATCCTGCAGCTTCTACTGTTTCTTTTGGATATAAAAAATTGATCCTATTTTTCTTTGATTTTTCTTTTGATTGTTCGTTGGTTCCTCTTTTTTTTTTTGTTCCCTATTTTGTTTTGTTATTCTTGTTTCCAGTATTAAATTAGCAAGCAAATCTCCTTGCCCAGGAGTTTGAAGATTCAAACTGACAGAATTTACATGTGTTCTCAATGGAAACATGCCATTATTGGAAATCTCTGCTCTTCCATCAGAAAGAAAAACAGTGTCTTGGCTGATTTTAGGAAAAAAAAAGCTGGGCAAACTATTAGTGATAAATAGACTGTTTCACCACTTGCGGCCTTTGTGTATGTATATTTTTATTGGTGAGGCAATTATTTACATATATCAAATGCCTTGACTCTACTAAGGCAGATATCTATAAGCCAGTAGACTGCTTACTAAGGTTGCATAGGAAATGATCAGTTTACACACATAATAGAAGTCCTGTACTTTGAGAGAAGGTGAATAAACAGGAAATAGTGATGTTCAAACTACTGAGTCTTCGATTCACGGAGGACCAGTGTGAATAGGATATATTAATATTTTCATTTCAGAGCCAGCATTGAAACAGTGCTATCAGAAAAGTAGGGCTGGTAGTATTTTGGAAGGAAATTTAAATAGAATTTTCTGTTGAAATGAGAAATACAAGGTGACAGACTTACTTAACTTACTTTGTTATTTCTATAGGTTAGGTCCGTAACAAAACCAGTAGTCAGTTCCACCTGTTTCCCTTAAACTTTGTATTCCTGTGCATTTTTCATGGTTCTAGTTGCAATGAGTTTGGTTACTTACCCTACGCAAGATTTCTCATTAACCAAGGTGTTTAACCCAGTCATCACCACTGTTCAATAATACTTGCAGTATGTTTGCTAGAAAAGGCTTGGTCGTATTTTAGGCCATTGCTACAGTTAATTTCACATTGTTCAATATGTTTTCCGTAAGCAGGAAGTACGAGAAGATGACGAATGCTGGAGGACAACTCTGGCTATTTGAGAAGCAACACTGACCAACATTAGAGTTTATAGCATTAGCGTTATATCTAGTATATCTGTTAATGCTCCCAAGTGAGATTTTGACATGAAGGAAACTATTAGGGAGTTGTGGCTTCATGTCCATTTTTTTTTCTTATTGCTAATAAGTCTTTTCTCATGTACAAGATGTGTTAAGTAGGAAGCTGTGTGATTCTAAAAGCCTAACACTGTTGAAGTCAGTTGGCCTGAAAATGTCTGCAGTACACTCAAAAGCCTGTTCCATTTTGCAATACCAAGGCTAAGGCTGAAAGAAAGCAAGAGGGAAAGGTTGTGTTCATGTACACTTTCCAGAGACAGATCAGGCCCTGTGATGAGTGGTTTCCTTGTCAGTTGTTTGGTTTGTAGATTGCCATACACACTGATGCATGCAGAATAGTGTCCCTTGCCTGGGGAACAGTTAGAAATGGGGTTTAATGAGAAGACAAGGCAGACTGCACTGATCGGGCACAATACACATCAGATAAGTGTACCGACCAGCCTTGTTTGCCTATCAGTGGCCCCTTTTATCCCTTTTTTTCTGTCTATGCTGCATGCTCTTTTGACTCACCCCCATGCTTCTTTCTTTCCTATCCACCATGATCTTTCCTGATTCTTCCCCTGAACATCCTGTAACAAATCTTTTACAAGCCCAAAACACTCTTCCTAACATAAAGACCCATGGCTCTGTTGGCCAGAACCCCAGAGCATCTGTGAGGATGCAGCGAGAGTTGACAGACTGCTGGTGGGGCAGTCTACTCTCCAGCTCTCACTCAGGGAGCCCAGTCAGGGGCTCTTGGAGGGGTGACCAGGGATCCCCACCTGATTCTCCTTTGTCTTCTTTGTGTTTGTGGAGACCAGACACAGAAAGGAAATCTGGATTCTTCAGAAAAAATAAAGCATGTTACTTACATGATAGTACAGTAGTAGTACTGAAAAGAGGACTGAAACAGTCCTGAAAAGTACAACTGCAGTAGTAGTAGGGTAGTTTTAGATTAGACATAAGCAAGGCTTTATCGTGTGGATGGTGAGGAACTGGCATAGGTTGTCCAGAGAGATTGTGGATGCCCCGTCCCTGGAAATGTTCAAGGTCAGGTTGGACAGAGGTTTGAGCAACCTGGTCTAGTGGAAGGTGTCCCTGACCATGGCAGGGGTGTTGGAACTAGGGGATCTCCAAGGTCCCTCTTAACCCAAACCATTCTGTAATTCTGTATTATAATACAATATACTACCATACTATTATAAAAAATTACTTTTATTTCCTAGGTTATATGTGTATTGGTCACAGTATTTTCATGGAGCTACTCAGCCACAGGTCTTCTATTGTATTAGTTCTTAACATCTTCTAGGAATAAAAAAGTATGGTTTCATTTTACTAGTCATTTTTACATTGGGAAACTGAGGTAAAATCCAGGAAGAAATAAGTAGAATTACTCAGGTATTTACTGGCAGAGCAGCAGTTTCAGTGTTCAATCATCCCTCTGAAGGTTAGCCATGCTGCATCTTAGATATAGTGATAGAAACCCCCAAAATTTCCTTTTGCCAGAAACACACTGTTAATGTAACAAGGTTTAAGTCAAGAGTGACATCCAGTGGTCAGAACCATTTTATTTCCAAGACTCTTCAATTGTCTGGCCAAGCAGCAGTAATGCAAGTATAAACTAGAATAATTTAGTCCTTTTTTATTTTTTTTTTCTCAGCGTCTTCTGTAGAAAAATGGGGT
The DNA here is from genome assembly GCA_035047865.1 of Dendrocincla tyrannina. NCBI lineage: Eukaryota > Metazoa > Chordata > Aves > Passeriformes > Dendrocolaptidae > Dendrocincla > Dendrocincla tyrannina. The sequence continues at coordinate 4,645,017 of JAWWMP010000093.1, forward strand.
TTGAAAAATGTGTGCTGCTTGAAAAACTATTCAGTGAATTGTGTCTATGAAACCATTTTGGCATCAGGACTGCTTTGAAATTCCGTGGTTGCATTTATTGCTTTATGTCTGCTGATCATAATTTATAGATTGTATATTTTGATTGATGATCAAAGCCTCACAGTTCTAAGATCCTGATGAGTAAGGGTGTGTGCACATCTTTATGTGCATATTCCAGTACTCCTACTGATCTTTGATACTTCATTCTTTCAATTGGGAGCAAACACTCCCATACACTCTGGGAGCAAACATTCATCTAAGAAGACTGAAACATGTGACTGGAAGTGCTGCAATATGTCCACTGTAAATCCACTCTGCTGTGGGCAAGCATACTGTCTAAACTCTTTCTGGAATGTCTCGCAGAACGGATATCCACAGAGAAAGAATAGAAATATAGTTCTGTCAAATAAGCTATATACTCCTCTAAATATAATTAAATACTTCTTTCTTTTAAACAGATCTAGTCATTGCCATGTATATCTCCTAGGATCTCAGTGGTTTTTCCCTTATCACAATGAGCAGGTCTCCACAGATCATGTAGCAAAATGTGCTTCCCAAATAACATTAAAATCAGTCAAGGTGAGGAGAACAGGGTAATACAGTGGGACAGGACTTAACAATAAATGATGTGTTACACATTGATAATCTTGTATCTCTTGGGAGTAAACTGATGGCTGAAAATGTGTATGGTAAGAGAGGAAAGTGTTATAGAAGTGAAAAATATGAATTCTGGTGTGGTTAGAGGAAGAGAAAAGATACTAACACTCCCAATGATGTCTTTAGAGATGGCTTATGTGCTTTTTTCTTTCATTCTCAGTATGACAGTTATATTTTGTGCCTTTTCATTCTTTATCCCACAGCTGCTAATTAGAGTGTAAATTATTACCAAGCTGACTCCATAAACTCAACTGATATGTACTCCTGTTAAAGAAAGTATTTGGCAAGTTAATAATTCACTTTGTTTCTAATCAATTAACATGAGGTCAGTCAATTAAGTAGGTGTGGACTAAAAGATAAATGAGGAAAATGATTTAAATAAGCTCTTTTGTTTTAGCATTTAAGTGTCTGGTCTGAAATGAAATTGCATTTCAAAGAGGTGACATGAATTTATTTTAAACTAAGAGATGTCTCTATTCAAGACATTACATTGCTAAAAATCCTACTGTTTCAATTAGGTATATAGAATATCATTCTGCTAGGCAAAATTAGTAGATAAGTATAATAAATTTAATTTTTACAATAGCAGTGAAGTCAAACTCTTCATATAAACAGAAGTATAGGCTTGGACATCCAATTTACTAATGTATGGAAATTCATATTCAGAGGGTTCAGATAAGGGATTTGATTAGCTTAGTTTTATTTCATATAGTTCTAGAGGGATTGTTACACATTTTAAAGTTGTTTTTTCAACTTAATTCAAAGGAGTTTATTGCTGTGGTCTTCAGAACAGCTGGAGGGTGTGCTCATTTAAAAGTAAGCCAGTGGAAGAAATGAACCTAAATCAAGAGAGAATACAAGTCGGGGTTACAATTTACTGAAAAGATGACAATAAATACAATGATACAGAGGAAAACTGGTTTTAACCACAAAGACAGATGTATAACCCAGCACCCTGGGACAAAAACAGAACAGTGTTCATGAGCTCTTGTGCTGAGCACCACATGATCCTCCTGGGTGCAAAGTAGAAGGAAAGGAAAACCTGTTGGTGAGGATGATCATTGCAGTTCTGTCAAAGTGATGATCCTAATTCTGCTGAAAGTGGCAGTCATAGCCCTGATGAAGTCCTGGGCCTCCTCTGGATCCGATGAGCAGTGCCTGAAGTCCCAAAACACACAGATGATACATGCTCATGTTCAGCTGGGAATGCCCAGTACCTCCCCCAGGGCGGGGGGTTTCAGAGTGGGTGATTTAACCCTGTGAGTCATGGGGTACTTTTGGAATCTTTGATGGTTTAGCTGCCTATTATGCCAGTCCCTAATGGCCCATTAGCAGACATGACCCCGCAGCCTGGGTGTGAAGGTGCTAATGCCTCCCTGAAGAGGAGTTTTTACAGCTGAGTCATTGATGTGAAGACAGAAAAACTCTTCTGCCTCACAGGGTTGTTTAATACCCAGCCCGTAGCCTGAGGTGTCAGGTGTGCCCTGGGCACCTGGTGCAAATGATCCATGATTAACAGTTCATCAGAAATTACAAAGGTGTAAAATACACAGTTTTGGTTATAGCCACATAGTGATAAGCTGGTTCCGGCGTGTAACTAGGACAGAGGGTCAGTTTGCTTTTGCCGCTTTGGGTGAGTTGCCTTTTTAGCAAGGCAAGCACCACCTATTTCAAATTAATTTTGAATTTTAAATTTGTGTATCTGATCATTTATTAAACCTTTGATGGGCAAAATGGTCACAATGGGGATAACAAAAATTATTGCTTTGTATATGGGTGCATAAAACAATTAATTGATCCATATTTCTAGGCATGCTTTACCAATTATTTCCTTTTACATGTATGCCCAGAAAAATCAGTGCCCTTATTTTTTGAGAGAGCTAATGCCCTCAGGAAAGCATAAAAAACAATTTTAGTCTGCTGTTTTTGTCATACAGAAAATTGAAAAACATCACATGGCAAGCACTGATTATTATTTCTGACTGCAAGCCCAATCTAGTCTTCAGGACTAAAATTTTTTGCTCATTGCACTTTGTGGCAAAATGTTTCATGTAAGGCAGCAATAACGTAAGCCTAATAATTGCAATGACAGAAATGTAGTGTTGCATGCAATATTCTCGGTTTATAGATAACCTTTTATCCTGGAAAATGTCAGTGCATTTCCCAAACTAGGTATGTAGTTAGGCTATATTCATCACTGAAAGGGGGCCACATCATCTGTCATTACTAACACAAATCAAAAGTCAACTCACCAAAACTATGAAAACACAGGGCCCTTATACCTGAGGGTTATGGCAGAAAGTTACCTTGCATGGCATGCTGCATTGCAGAGGAAGTGTTATTTGACTTAGGAGCACTAAGTAAATAAAATGTAAATAAATAAATGAAAATATAACAGACATTTTTAAAACTTGGGATGAGTAGACTTAGGAGTTCATGGTGCAACTGCAAACGTTGCTATGATTAATGAAAGCAAAGCAGTTAATTAGGCACAATGTAAACTCAACATTCTATAGACTGAAAATCATGCATTGAAAATCACTGGGATATATTCAAAGCCTTCCTTTCCAGAGCTGACATTGTCTTTCACCATTGATTAGAGAGGCTTTAAAAATCCAGCTGAAACACAGGTAAGTAATTGCGTTCACCTCTTTAGTGACCATTAGATAGGAATTCCGGCAAAGCTTGAATTTAATGGTACCTCTCACTTGACTTGGTATGTGCAAATTCAAGTACAGAAGGCAAAGTGTAACTGTGTGGACATTTGATATTCCCCTTCCTGCTGTTGAAACATGCAGATTCAACACTTCCGGGGTTTTTTTGTGGCTCAAAAGGGTAAAACATCCCCTTCCCTATTAGCCTATTCACTCCCTCACTAGTTCCGTCTCTCCTTGCCTGGAGTCCTCATGTAATTCCAATACATTTCTAGTAAAGATTAACTTTTTAGTTAATTTTACTTCTCTAGTGACTTTCTAGTCTCCCTTCAGCTTCCATAACCACACTCCAGTGGCTTAACAGAGATAGCTGTGATATTGGTTCCTTTCTTCATATATGCCTGAGAGTGCTTTGAATTGTGTTTGTGGGAATGTAGTATGCAGCTGCTGGTTTCTTAAAGCTCAAACCAGCAAAGTCATGAGCTTATATAAAAGTGGAGGAGGGTGAAAGGGGCAACTGTGTGTTGGGTAAGCTTAAATTGTGCAACCAGCTGCCTCCTGCATAATGTCAGGGTGGAATCTACACGATACAGTCATATTTGCATGCATTGCAAGGTACAAGAGGGATTTAAAAAGGAGAGATAAAATAATCATTTATTAGGACCATAATGAAATACTGTTATCATTTAGCTGTGTTAGGTTTGTGCGACAAGATTTGTGTAGCAGGGCGGCTGGTGATCTGGCTGCTGTGAGAAGATGCCAGAAGCTTTCCTCGTGTCCAATAGAGTGAGCACCAAATGGCTCCAAGACAGACCCACCACTAGCCAAGGCTGAGCCCATCAGTGACAGTGGTACCACCTCTGGTATAATGTTTTCAAGAAGAAAAAAAAATGGTAGCACAACAACAGCCAGAGGAGACGAGTGAGAATATGTGAGAGAAAGAACGCTGCAGATACCCAGGTCAGTAGAGAAGGAAGGGCAGGAGGTGCCCCAGGTGCCAGAGCACAGATTTCCCTGCAGCCCGTGGTGAAGATCATGGTGAGGCAGCTGTACCCCCACAGCCCATGGAGGGCCATGGTGGAGCACATATACACCTGCAGCCATCCAGGACCCCTGTCAGGGCCTATAGACCCATGAAGAGAGAAGCCCACACAGGAGCAGGTTTGCTGGCAGGACTTGTGACCCTTTGTAGGACCCATATCGGAGCAGCCTGTTCCTGAAGGACTGCACCCCATAGAAGGGACCCACCCTGGAGCAGGTTATTGAGAACTGCAGCCTGTGGAGTTCATTGGAACATTGGAGGAGTTTTTGGAGGACTGTCTCCTATGTGAGGGGCCCCACACTGGAGCAGGAATGCGAGGAGACCTTGCCCTGGGGAGGAAGTAGTGGAAGATACAATGTATGATGAACTGATCGCAGCCCCCATTCCCTGTCCCCCCGTTCCACTGGCAGCCGGAGGTGGAGAAAACTGGGAGTGAAATTTAGTCTGGGTAGAAAGGGGGAAGAGGGAGAAGGTTGTTTAAGCTTTATTTTTATTTCTCATTTTTCTATTCTGATTTGAGTTGAAATTTGATTCATTTCCCCAGGTTGAGTCTCTTATGCCCATGAGAGTAGTTGGTGACTGACCTCTCCTTGTCCTTATCTCACCTCATGAGCCTTATGTTTTATAAATCTCTTTCCTACCCAGATGAGGAAAGGAGTGATAGAGGGGCTGCTGAAGGGTCTGGAGCACAAGTCCTACGAGGAGCGGCTTAGGGAGCTGGGGGTGTTTAGACTGGAGAGGAGGAGGCTCAGAGACCTTACCACTCTCTAGTTGACATGGTGGTGTTGGGTCAAAAGTTGGATTAAATGATCTCAGAAATCCTTTCTAACCTAGTTGATTCTGTGATTCTGTAATGGCTTGGTTTGGCATCCAGCCAAAGCCAAACCATCACACCAGCGAAAAAGGAAAGCAGAGCATCTGTTTCTGACACATTCCTGGTATTATGTCACTGAAGGCCCTGAATAGATGCCTACCCTTCTCCCAAGGAGCAGGTGTTTTTAAGTCTGAGCTTATGTTACACAGCTGAAGAAAAGAAAGCAAGTAACTGCATTTGCTAACTAGTTCTTCCATACAAATAAAGAAGAATGAAATATTAAGAATTTAATTAGTTGTTAAATAAACAAAGATAGTTCCATTCTTAAATAGCTAATCAGTGTTAGTATTAGCTTTCAGAAAATCGGAGGTGTGGTCTGAAGCCCTCTTTTTACCCTATCACTCAAATATACATATGCTAGTCACAGAAAAACCTTAGATGTTATTCTTGTTGTTTTATATCAGATTAACAATGAAGGCAGAGAAGAGGCATGATCAAAGACTGTAGTTCTTGTGACCTAGAGGATTGATGAGAGATAGTGTATAGGTTTTGTCCCACTCATTATTTTGCTGTAATCAGAGCAAATTTAAGAAGAAATCACTACAGTAGCATCTTAGATCTAAAATGAGTTTTTCACTGTGTTGAATGTGCAGCCACCTTTCAAAATATTATCAAACTTCAAGTAAAGTGTTATCACAGTTATCAAAAGACTTCCAGCACTTCTGCTGTAAAATTATTTCCTTTCATCAATAGTATTTCGATGGGAGATCTCTAAGTCACATCAAGAGAGTAAGCAGTGCTTAGTCAAATTGAAAATTAAGAGAGATGATTTTTGCTGAAAAGATTATTCTGGCGATATTACAGATATTTTCAGTGTTGCATTGCATATATAGGAAACTACATTACCTTTCTTCCTTCTGATTTAATAATTTTAGTTCCATATGAGATAACAATATGCTATTTGCTTTGGTGATACTGCACTGATTGCATTCCAACTGCTATTACTCATAACTTTTATTTTAGCTTTGGAAGAAGCACTGGACATTAGTATAGAAAATGGTTTCTCTGGACATAGGTAGCCCATGAGTTAATATAGGTCTGACTCCCTTGAAGTTTTTCTGATCCTGCTTTACTCTCAGCAGAATCTGTTTTACCCTGGCAATCTTAGAGTGCTGTCACTCTAAGGGTAGGCAGTCTCCCCGAGGTCTCTGTAACCTGATGAACTCTATGATACCACAGTATTAAAGCAAGAAAACACCCTGCAGTGATTACACCATTGCTGGCTCTTGCACCCTTCTCTTGCTCTTGGTGAGGCTTACCTCATCTTTCCATGCAATAACAAGATCTCTTTGATACATCTCTTTGGTATTTGTAACCCATCAGTGCATAAATATGTAACTGCTGAAGCTAGATGCAAATGAATACTGAGATGTTTGTTCGAGCAGAAGCAAAAATTCAATACTAAAGGCAAAAGTAGAGAATGCACAATGAAGTTTAATATATCAGTTCAGGCATGGAGAAGTACACATTGGATATCAGAGCCAAATTTTATCTTTGTATTTTTAAATAATTATGAAGGCATCTATATAGCAGTTTTGAGTAAAATAAGTTGGGAATTTTAATGTTTTTTTTTTAAAATATTTTCACTTGCACTTGCAGATACAGTGATCTCGTTTTAATGGGGGAATTATTTAATATTTTGTTTGTTACAACAGTTTCTTCAAATTTCATTCAAAACATTCCTTTACAAAATTTCTTCTATGGAATGAAAAAAATAGGAAAAATAAATACATTTTAAATTGATGTGACCATGAAAAAGCCACAATTTTTATCCACTTATGAATCAGTGCTTGTATGTGAAGCTTTATAAACTTGCATTCCTATGACTAGTACAGATGGGTTTGTTATTGTTTTCTGTATATCATACAATATGTATAATATGTACAGTTGTGTACAGAGATATATGAATGTTTCTTTGCACAGTCAGGAAAAATTCAGGAAGTATTTGTATGACTTTGCACCACTCCTGCCTCAACATTTGTAATTTAGATAATTAACTAATTGACATGAATTTCATTTGTCTTGTCATGAAGATTACTCATTCTTAACATTTGAAACTGAATCACAATGTTCAAAACTAAAAATTTTGCTTTTTGATCTCACCATTTCATCCAGCTTATCAATTAAGTGCTCAGCTTGATATGTGATGAAATTCAGCATTTTAGGAAAGAATAAATTACTGTTGCTCAGCTTATGTAGATATGTTATTTTAGGGCCAATTATATGAAAAAAATTTGCTCTTATTCTTTTATCTGTGTGGGTTTACATATGGAAGCTTTTTTTATTTGCTGATATCTGAAGTATGGGACAGGTCTTTTGAGACTTTTTCAACATGATAGGTGAGATTGATATTTAATTCATCTTCTGATCCCTTTAAAATAAGTCATAAGATCAGCTCCAGTTGAAGGTGGGTGGTTCTCCCTGCCTGTGGGTGACCACCACCACCATCTGGCAGTGAGAGCAGCAAGGAGCTAGTATGCTTGACTTTCAAATTGGGGGAACAAAGGACTGAGCCCTAGCTTTATGACCCTGAAAGCTTGATTTCAAGGTGCTGTGACTGAAAGTCAAAGGTATAAATAATTTGAATGAGGGACTACTTAGCACAAAATCCAAGTGCCAATCCAGGCCTAACACTCTACTGAGTGGTCTGGTATGGTCACATAGTTATGGTGTACTTCCTGGCAGCACTGAAGCAGAATTCACAACACATCAGTGATGCTGTTGGAGCTGTTTCTCCTCAAATTTAAACATTTTGTTTGGCAGTTTTCAGATTCTGCAGTCTATTTTATGGGTAAATTCTTGTAGTAGGGTTGTTCACCCACTGTATTAGAATTCCCTGACAGTGCTGAATTTCTGGTGCATATTTTTTGTGTTGCTAAATGCTCTGAAGCTATTTCTTACAGAAGGAGTAAATTTGGTTTTTATGCTTTCAAGAATGCTGGCTGTCCTGAACCAGCTCAGTCACAAGTTGAATGACAAGAGGGCAAAGTTTAGAACCAATAAGAAATTTTGAACAAAGTTGTTATTTGGTTTAGAAAAGTACAGATGTGACATAGGATGCATTATGTGAAATACACATAAACAAATGGCTTGTTACTTTGGAGTGAGAAAAAATGTTATTGCAATGATTGTTAGAATACCTGCCTGAATCTCCCAACCTCCCTCCCTTCGTCCCTCCCTCGGTTCCTTCCTTCCAAAAAAAACCAAAAAACCAAAAAAAAAAACAACAACAACAACAACAAAAAAAAAAAAAA
>JAWWMP010000093.1:4718928-4728951 GCA_035047865.1 Dendrocincla tyrannina
TGTTTTTCTTCCTTCAGTGGGAGCACAGCTGTGTCAGTAGGAGCAGTTTCTCAGAAACAATGTGTTTTCCTTTTTCTCTTTTTACTATTTCCTCCTTATGTCTAGTATAGACATTAATTAAATATTAATATTATATTATTCCCTAGCCTTTTTAATGCACTCTTTCTTCCCTGTTTTCAAAATTCAATGTGTTGATTTGGCACATAGGAACCATCAGTGGAAAGACTTAGTTAATAATATTTGGAGAATATTGCAAACAAAACCAGGAAAATACATCACTATGAGACAAGCTCAAGTAGGCTAAGTATTTAATTTTGCCTTTTTCAACATTTTCAGAAATATATTTTTTCAACAGTGATGTTTTTCTCTTCTATTTTCATCAAGAGATTTTGAATCTTCGTTGAACTCTGCATAGAAAAACATGCATGGTTAGTTCTATTTTTAAAAGCAGGAGATTGTGTAAAATGTTAGTAATGAATAGTGTGTGACCATAGTAAAGTCAAATGTTATTTGACTTTCTAGTGCTTGACATGGCTTAATAGGGTTTCTGTTATTTATGCATGTAAAAATTTAGCTTCCAGCCCTAACAAACTGATGTAGTTCTAGTTCTGCTTTGAATTAACAAAAGCCACAGCTTTCCTTTCTATTCTTATTTTGTAATAACACTTGCAATTAAGGAATAAGACACCAGCCACAAACAAAGAAACTGTTCCTGCTTTAATGAATTTGTGGTCTAATTTTAACAGGCCTGATGGTCACCATCTGTTTAACAACATCAAATTTGTATTTTCATCTTAAATTGGACCTCCTCATGAAATGTAGCTCCACTGGCTTGGGCAGGTTTTCTCCTGGCTTTCATGAATATTAGGGATCAGAATCAGAATCTATATGTGTCTTATATTTATACAAGTACTTGAAAGTTCTTTTACTATACAGCTGTCTTTAAAACCAAATGCTTTCAGTTCTACTGCTCACAGAAATCTCTACTTCTGGTGGTGTTTGGAAATTTCTCTATGTGAAGAAAACTAACACAGGTAGTTCTTAAGCACAAGTTTTTTCAATGAAGAATTTTTGTGATATTTTTCTGAATAACATCTTTCATAAAGCAATGTTATTATGTTCTGATGGGTACCATGTTTCCTTGCATGTCTGCAGAAGGAAGTAGCTGCTGCTTTCACGCTCGTGTTTTGTGTGAAGCTGTCTGCAGCAATTATGGAAAGCTCCTGGCAGACCAAGTCAGGGGATTCCAAGTAGGAAGATTTTGTTGATCATGGCGTACCTCTTCTTGGCATAGATTTTCATATGTCTTTTCCATCAAATTTCTGGCTTCTTCAAAATGAGACAGATTGTCTCAGTAGAAATACACTCACTTTGCATATCTGCTGTAACTTTTAATAACCGTTTTACTTTATTGCTACCACATCCATGCCAAGTACTAAGTTGGCCGTGATCTTTCCAGCTGAGTTCAGACTTGTCAGCATCTTTGCATGGCATTATACCTTCAAACAGGCTTTCCTTTTATTTTAACTCACTCCTTGCTTTGGGATACTGAGATTTTGTCTCATTTCTACAGATTCTGCACATATTGTGACCAAAATCTGCAAGTGTTTACAGTGCCTACTGCTATGGTGAATAATTGCCACTGTGTGTCCTTTAGTAGGCTTACTTATAATAGCATTATAGGAAATCACAATGCATGGCCAGGCCATGAATAGAACATGTTTCATTTTAGGGAAGGAAAACACAGTGACTTCAGAGCTTGGAACAAAAACAGGCCACATGTCACATTTTCTATCCCTGCATTCACAGCAGGAGTGTGCTGTATGGTTCTTGTTGCATTGAACAGGTAACCTTTAGCACGAAGGCAATGGTACATGAAAGTACTCCCACTGCCTTGGGAACTCTATCGAACAGGAATTAACAAAATACATTTTGTTTCATGGCGTATTTCGTAGTGTTTAACCTGATGAAATTCAACAAGAAGTACAACGTCATACATCAGGGGACGAACAGCCCCAGGCAACACCTGTACATTCTGGAGGCTGCACAGCTGAAAAGCAGCTGCACAGAAAGAACTTGGGGGTCTTAGTAGACACCAACTTCAACATTATGCCACCATTGTGTCCTTGAGGCAAAAAAAGAGCACCAACAGCATCCTGGGCTGCATTAGGGAGTGTTGGCAGCAGGAGGAGGGATGTGAACCTGTCTCCCTCCTCTCTGGTGAGACCACACCTGGAGTGCTGAGTCCAGTTCTGGGCTGCCCAGTACATAAAAGACATGGACAGGGAGAAAGTCTAGGAAGGGGCTGCAGTGATGATGAAGGGACCAGAGCATCTGTCCTCTGAGGAGAGTCTGAGAGAGCTGGGACTGTTCAGGCTAGAGAAGAGAAGGCTCAGGGTATCTTATTAATGTGTATGAATACCTGAAGGGAGGCCACAGAGAGGATGGAGCCAGACTCTTTGCAGAGGTGCCCAGTGGCAGGGTCAGAGGTGATGGGCACACACTGAAACACAGGTCATTCCCTACAAACATCAGGAGACACTTCTTCACCATGAGAGTGACAGCACTGGCACAGATTGCCCAGACAGGCTATGGGGACAGCGGGTCCGAAGGGAAGTGGAAGCTGAAACTGAGACACCACAGAAAGCTTAACCCAAACAGTAGTTTTATTACCAAAAGTGGCCAAGTAAACAGGAAAAATAGCCAAGAGAAAGAGAGAAAATGGAAAATAAGCCTCCAGGTGCAAACACCCGAATTGCCCAGGTGTTTCCCATGGAGCTCTCTCACCGACCCCTGAAATGCCCAGACTTCCTGAGCATCCGCAAGGTTCAGCTGGCTCACAGGTGAGGGCGGGTGTCCCCATCAAGGCAACGTTGTCCCGTCGTGTGAAGTGAGTGAGCGCCAAAACATGAGCCACCTGCCCTTTTTCTAAGTTGCCAAAGTGACCCCAGCTGGGCAGGTGTGGCCATCACCACCCAGCCAGGGATCCTCAGCACCTCTCCCCAGTTATGTAAGAGGGACCCTCTTGTGCATGTGTGGGGGTATTGGTGCCTGCATGATATGGTCCAGGGGATCTTTATTAAATGGGTCTGGGGGTTTACTTCATCCTTCTCTTCCTCTCTTTCTCCTTCAAGCACCCTTGAAGGGCCGTCAGCCAATCATGAGAGCCCAATTAATTTTAGTTTACACAGAAATGCCTCCTTCAAGGCCAGAGACCATCTTTTTCAGCCTCTTTTCCCATAACTTGGCAGGAGAAGCACAACTCCTTACAGGTGGCTGGGCCAAACACAGACCAAAAATATCAGTATCTAATTCCACCCAAATACAGTAGTGCAGATACTTATTGTAAATCAGTGGTTAGTTTTCTAGTAACTTTCAAGCATGAACATGGAGAGTAGGAGATCCATATCAAATTTGTGATTGTAATGAGAAATTTCCAGTTCATGAAAATGGGCCACCTTCATCAGTATCATGCCCACAACCAGCTCCCTCCCAATGTGTCAAGGAGCTGCAGGAGAAGGGAAAAGCTGAACCAGTTATCTGGTTGATCTTTGCTACCACTGTTGGTTTGGGAGTCCTGATCTAATGTGCCCATTCTAATGAAAAAATCTGTGCACTTGGAGCTGCAACTTTCCCAAACTGTCAATGAGTTCTCCTGTTTTCTCTATGCATAATTTAGAAGTGCCAGGAACACTTTAAATCCTCAGAGATGGAATGTTTGTATATTTGGTTTTTTCTTCTTAAAAGATTTAAAATTACTGAGGAAACATAGAAGAGAATAACATTTCCAGTTGTGTTACAGTGCAGTCCTTTGTGTTGCTAAGAAATTGGGCTTCCCTCCACAGCATTAGCCCCTCTGGCTTGACCTGTCACTTATGTATGCAGATTTTTCAAACAAATGTGACTGATTGGAGCCTCATTCATGCTGTAAATGTGTGATTTTCAACAGATTGGATAAGATTAACTCATTTTTAGTTGTCATGTGTCCTGTTGCAGATCCTCTTCTGGGAATGAAGTAGCAGACAGATTAATGCTGTTAATGCCACTTTCATACGCATGAGTGTTGCCTGGCAAGGCTGGAGGGAGTGACATTAGATAGCACTAAATTCATTAAATGGAGTCTGATATATAATAGTATTTCCAGCAGTGACATAGGAATAGACAAGTTCAGGGCTGCATTCATCTCTGCATTTCAGTGATGCTATACCACTTATTTTCATGGCTTTGTCTGTCAGAAACCAGAAGTAAAGTTTGGCCAAATGTAACCCTCATATCATGTTTTTTTCAAAAAATGAAAGTCAAATTTGGACGTTCCTGAGTCTTCCTCTGAAATTCACTTAAGTCACTACGACAGTATTTCTTTCGTCTCTTGTATCTTGCTAACAGTGCTGCAAAATGTCAATCATTTCTAGTAAAACTTTTTTATTACTATTTTTTGTTATACTTGGGTTATTTATATAGACTATAGTCTATTTATATAGACTAAGCTGAGTATGAGCTTCTAAACTGGTAAACCTACCTTGCCATACTAAGTTTACTTATGTGGAAGTATTTTGGATATGGTAAACATAGCAGAGTTTAACCACAGCAATAGTAACAAATTAAGTGTATTTATTTTTTTCCTTTAAGTGTATAGTGAACAGCTTTCACAGTAATCAGAATGCCACCGTGATCTTGCAGACTATACCCACGGTATGCAGCCACCACAGCAATCTTATTCCACTCTGCTTTGCAAATCTAGCTAGGGCTCTATGTTTAAAGAGCAGTCAGAGGTATCCCTGCATGACTTTGAACTGAGCCTTTCCTCATTGCCCCTTTGGAATTTTTCTGCTTGGCAAAAACAGGAGTTGTTTTGTTATCCCAACTTTCATAGAAGCAGAGGTATTTTTCCACATGTTTTGGATACCATTGCTTTGGCTGAGTTAAATTCTTTTATTTAGTCTCTTTTCCAAGTCTTACTGAGAACTAGCTTTTTTTCCTGTAAGCAAGAATTTCCTGTATACAGACAGGAAAAACTCACATGGCTCATTACTTTTAATTGAATTTTAAGTTATCACTCCTTGAGAAGTTAACAGGGAAAAGTAATGAGGCAGTCATTTTCATTTAGGATCTTAAAATTTTCTAAATAATCTTTTAATAAATTGGTCTTCAGTGAATCAATAACATTCTTTAATGACTTAGTGACTGGAGTGGGTACAGGATTATTCTATAAATTTTTATAATCTGTTTTAATATTGCTGTTCAACGGAGAATAATATTGTCACATAAAAATCTATTTACAGAAACCCTTAGGGAAACAATTAAGCTTAAAATAAACACATATATTTGTTCTGCTCTTTTTTCCTCCTTTTCTCATCAGAGAAAATAGTGCCAGATTTTAGTCATACATTTGATAAGACACTCTTAATGGTGGCCTTAATCTATTATTTTTAAAAATTCATCTAAGAGAAGGTTGTTAGGATCAATGTAGTTTCTAAGGTGGCTGAACCAGAGTCATCCCTTTAAGTTAGAAAACTGACAGTTTAAAATACATAAGCCAAATGTACTATGCCAAATGACTATGATACTGTCACCCTTGGTAGCCCAATGAAAAAGTATTTATTTCATTCAGTGTCACTTTCTTGCGTGAGAGAGCAACACATGAAAACAACTAATTTACTTCACTGAACAATATGTATCGGAATTCTGAGGCTTCAATTAACCACTGTTTAATAAAGGTACTAATCTGTATTAAATGAAAGCCTTCACAGGCTCATTTTGAAACAGTGCAGAAGTAGTAATCAGCAAGTTCTGACAGAGGGGCCTGCTGGGGCAGATAGCTGGAATGTGCTGTGTAATCAAATTCCAGGAGATTTACACTTCCACTCCCTCTCACTCCCCCCAAACAAACAAAAAAAAAAAAAAAAAAAAAAAAAGAAATTGCTCAAGCCTCTTTTAAGCAAAGGGGGTTTGAGTTATTTTCTTCCTAATATCCAACATATTAAAAAAAATAATTACATTAAAATCCTTATTTCAAAGCCAAGTCAAAACAAGAAAGTAATTTAAAACTACTTATATGCCCTCCTTGTGAATGACTTCTATCGTGCAACTTTGCCAATAGTAGGACCTGCTTCTCAACTGGTTTTTTTTTTCCCATCTCTGTACTATGAGAGTTCATTAAACTCAGAAGCTCTAATTAATCACAATTTGCATACTCAATTGCTTTCAGAATCCTCTGGAACATTGCAAGCTGCACTCACAGCACTGGAAAGCAGCAATGATTTTTATGCTCAGTCATATGTACATTTGTGTATATGTAGAATTGAATAACCTCATAGAGTTCAATATTATTGCCATAAGCACTGCATTATCTTTTAACATACAATATTTTTTCATATTAATTTAATTAAAGACCCATATCATTATGCTTTTCAATGTATATCCAGCTCAAAGAATAAGGGTCTTCAGATATGCAAAAAAAATCTCCACAAAACAACCCCCCAAGAAAAACAACTGAATTGCCTGCTAGAAGATTTCACATCAATCACTTTGTGTCTAGAGACTCAGATTCCAACTCTGTTGTCAGTGGATGAGCAGGCTGGCAATTTTGGCACTCCTGTCTGACCCTTCAGTGAGTCACCAACCCCATCCACCACAGTTTGTGGGTTGAAAGGGAAAATTGTATTTTCCATTCCCACGGTGTTAACATTTTACACTGCATGGTCTAAGACATGCCGTATTACAGCTCTGCTTTCTCCTGTATACCTTTCCAACTAAGAAGAGTCAGCTATGACTACCCAGACTGACTCATAGCTATGCTTATTTTATAGACCTATAGCTTGAAGCTAAGGTCAAGGGTGGTTTAAGGAAGTCAGTTAGCTTTTATGAGAGAGAAGGAAGAGGGAATGACTAGCCTGTAGGAAATACTTAATACTTCATGGAAAGTTGTTCCACAAAATGTATCTATTCACATGAAAATATTTTACTAGGTACTGAAGGAAAAAACAGAAAATGAAATCTATCAAAAAGTAGAGACAGTTCTCTTCTTCCTATCCTCATGTTCAAATGCCTTCACAGTGGCTTTCCAGGCTCTTGCCTGTGATGATGCAAAAGTAATCTAATCCTCTGCAGGTGGATATCAGCCATGACTATTCACTTCAAATTTTGTGGCAGAGAAATGGGGCTCAGCCCCAGAGAGTGAGGTTATTAAATGATGAAAGTTTACAGCTTTTTGCCCACTAGTCAGAGTCTCTTTTCAAACTAGTGTATTCCTGCTTGCTGTTTGCTTCTAGTTTGGTGCAGTGAGGATCCTCCACCCCAATTGTGTCTTATGCTTATATATGTATATTTGCAGTTGCAAGAGTTATTGCACGTAAGGAATATTATATACAAAAGAAGCATGATTTTCTTGTTGACCATTTCTGGCAGCTGTTACGTGAAACTAGTACACAGAAATCAGCTCTTGTGTCTAAAAGCACAGGGAAGTATTATATCAATGTGCAAGCATGGGGCTTGTTTTCCTCTTTGCTAGGCTCCAGTCTGTCAAATTTTTGAAAGTCAGAAAACTGTGGGTTGCCCACAAGGAAGAATTTACAGGATTTGAGATTTAATGAGGCCCACCCATGTTCACTGTAAAATTATAATCCTAATATTAAATTAGGGATTAGAAATTAAACTGTAGGACTTCTTAATAGTCAAGTCAAACCCAGAAGAGGCTGAAAGAAGGCCTTTCCATAAAGCTTTCAAACATCAAACAAAGGTAATTCCATAAATTAAAATAGAATGGAAAATCCAATTCAATATTTGCTATTACCTATAATGTAGATCATAATGATGTGTTGATACACAACATGTTTAATATGATTTCATTTGTATATAGATCACCTTCAAAGTTACTTCTTACACAAGAATTTAAGACTAAAATATGATGTCTTTTCCTTAAGGCGTTCAGCAGATTTAACCAAGTTTCAAACTTACTGAAACTGAGATTCTGGCTGGTTTTTTTTAATTATTCCTTTTAAAGTAAGGTTCTATGTTCATATCAAACAAGAAATAAGAGAAGTACCTATGTAATTTATATTTCCTGTGAATTTCTTCTTTTCTTAGTCTGTGATTGAATAGGATTTTCTATCTCAAAGCTACTATTTTCCTTCTAATTTGACTCAGAAGAAAAGTCATGGAAGTTTGTAAATGAAATTTCCCTGCTTTCAGAATCCTATAGGGCTGTTGGTTCAGACAGTCTGCTTTCATCTGAAATGAAGAAGAGTTGATAGCTGTAGTCACAATGCTCTTTGTTTCTTGGTTGAAGTTGAATCAGTATAGACTGCTGACAAACAAAAAGAAAAAGCAAGACTGCATTGCCAAGGGGAGAAAAGGAGCAGTGATCAACACTGGAATATGCAACCTGGATGAACAATATTGCAGTGTAGTAGACAAAGGCCTACAAGTTCTCATGTGTAGCTGTGATGCTAACTAGAAAGATAATGATAATTCCTTGGCATAAATAAAAAAGATAATTCTTTGTCTCTTGACCCTAGCAGATAATGTGCATGACAGAGTTCTTATGAGCTAAATTAGATCAGAAAACTATAAATATGCTGCTAGTTTTTGCATGAGTGACTTTTGCAGCAATATAGGCCAGAAAATAGTATTTAATCTAAAATTTAAAAAAAAAAATATTGACTTACATAATGCTATAAACTTCTGGTGAATAAACATACCTAAAAACAGAGATATGAAATCTTTGTAGTTCTATGAGGGTCTGTCAAAGTATTTCAGATTTGCTGAATTATGACATTTTAAATCTGCTGCTTGCATAATTACACAATTGCACATGCTTCCCCCCGACAGCATTGTATGTTTAAAACATAAGAAAAGTGCATAGAAACAGTTTCTTACACTGTTCACAATAGCTGAATCAGGCTTTATGTGACACTGTTTCAAATTGATCATTCACTCCAATGGCTTCAGAAATGCTCATTCTCTAGATATTTTGAACCTCGTTACTCAAAGTTAGGCAAATATGCTGTAGATAATACAATAGGACCATCTTTTTATGAGAAAAAAGTCTATACATTATTACTACACTCCTGGTTAATTCAGGAATTTAATCATTAGGTTATACTTCAGTTGTGTTTTTCTTATTTAATTATTTGTTCCTGGACTGAAACATTGCATTAGATGGACAATGAAACTTGGTTGTTATTTTTCAGGAAAATGAAATGTCAAAAATCTCTGGGTACTTAAGAGAGGGGAAAATGCTAACTATACAGCTAAGCCTAGATTATAATAATTCCAAACTATTGTAACACCAAAATCCCTAGGAAATAAAATACTGTAATGCCTAACTTCATGGGAGTGTTTCTAAAACAAATGTAACTTACTGCATGAGTAAGTTTTCTTTCTCAAAAACAGATTTATAAGAGATTTGCTATGTGTTTGCTAAAGCAACTGGCCACATGATATTTTTAAGAAATAAAAATTTTTTCTGCTTTCTGCCCTATGCCTTCACGAAAACGAAGATGACTAAGAGTTGCATGCAAGAAGATCTATCAGGCAGCACAGGACTTTCTCGAATGCTTTCCTTCACATTGTCTCTGTCAAGGCAGAGAAGCAAGGTCTGCACTGGGAGGAGAGTATTAGCTGTTCATGCAGTTGTGTGGTAGGATCCAGACCTTCCGAAATAGGGTTCTGGGGGAAAGAGCTGCTGTTCTCCTTGTGCAGGAGTAACTGCAGAAGCTAAAGGGCTGCTCTCTCTTCCCCTGCTCAGCTCAGTGATGCTTCCACCTTCTTCCTGGAAGTGCATCTGCTCTTTCTGTTCAGACCAGACATGAGCAGGAAAAAGCAACAGAGTTGAAAAGAAAGTACCTACTTCTTGTGAAGTATCATGTCTGAGTGCTTTTCCACTCCTGCTTTGTGACAACAGAGTAATAACTGTGACTTGAGTGTAAACTCTCAAGCCTGAAAACTTGTTTTTGCTTCCTCCATTTACTTTCAGTTTGGTGAAAGACTGCGAGTCAAAGTCAAAATATCCATTTTGACTAA
>JAWWMP010000093.1:4804178-4815184 GCA_035047865.1 Dendrocincla tyrannina
TGTGTATGTGTGTGTGTGTGTGTGTGTGTGTGTGTGTGTGTGTGTGTGTGTGTGTGTGTGTGTGTGTGTGTGTGTGTTCCCACAGCTCAGTCAGTATCCCTCCTGGATTGTTCTCTTGCTTCCTATCTGATAGGAGGGAAACCAGTTCACTCCATCACAATTTGCATCTTCGGATATCACCTGTATCTGCTGTATTTTGAAGAGGGATATGAGGAAATAATTAATGTTTATAAGACAATCTGAGAACCATAGTTTCAGATTTGAGAACCAGTATTTTATTACAGGGACAATGGAAGGTTTGGTTTTGTTTTAATATGAGATCATTTGAAGAAATGACATGGATATCTCTCAGATTTTTCACAAAGAGGAATTACTATGGCATAATGAGTCTAATGTCTTGTTTCCTTTTTTTCTCCTCCCTGCACCCCTGTCTGACTACACAGGAGCTAACGCATCTGCTCCTGACCAGCTGAGCCTAGCACTAGCCTGGAACAGAGTAGACATCGCGCGCAGTCAGATCTTTATTTATGGGCAACAGTGGCCGGTACAGTATATATATATCTCCAACATTTTCTACTGCAAACGATTTAAACCCTACACAACAATAAATCCATTCTGTTGGCAGTGGTGGTTTTAACATAGTTTAAAATACACTGGGTCATGCTCCCAGGCAAACACGTGTTTCCCATTCACAGCTGCTGAAGACAGGCACAGTTATGGAGATGTTAATGGGTTTTCTTATCCAGGGAAATGCTGACATCTAGCGATGCCTTAACAGTGGAAAACCATATCTTTGAAAAAACGAGAAATGCCAGATTTATGTTACCAAGCAATGATTCTGCAAGCTGAGAAAAACAAGTGTCTGTGTAAAGCCACGTTGCAGTGCTAGGCTATAAATTAAAGGAAAGGCAAAACTTCTTTTTAGTTTTCAAGCAATATGCTTTTATATGCAAATACTGAATTATGTGAAGATTTAATGTCAAAAATACACTGCACAAATGCTAGAGGTCAGGTAGACTACAGGAGCTGATTACCAGTGTCTGGGTGAGCTCCAGACCTCAGATGGTGTTAATTCTGTGCCCACTGATGCTCTGCATCAATGTGCCTGCTTCACCTCTGTGCTCCATTGACAGGCTCCCTGAACAACACCTTTCCTGGAGAGGACCAGGGGCAATGATTCTCTGCAGGAGTCATAGGACTGTAAATAGAGGGCTTATTGAATGCTGAGTGGGGCAGAGGTGGAGTAGTCAACTCCTGACTTCTGCTGCAGTTTTTACAGTGGTAGAAGTCACCCCCAAAAAAGGCCCCAGAGCTCTATCTCTTCCTTTATCTCTTTAAAATCCACCTTATCTTCACTCACAAAAACGGGATCACGATATTCACTACTGTAACATTTATTTCATCATTGTCATTACAATTTCATATGCTATCATTACATGGGCATTAATAACTCCCCAAGAGAAAAAAGGAACAATAACAATAGGAAAAGCTGCTGTTTAAGTATCCTTGCTTTAGATGTAGCTTCTGGAGGTTGCTGCCCGTTAAAGCTAGTTATAAAAGCCCTTGCCTTTTCAGTAATGAAGTGAACATATCTATAGATAGATAGAGATATCTATCTATCTTGTCTTCTGTATTGGGCATAAGTGTGCATCAAAACATAGAAGGAATTTTAATGGCACTAAACTGTCCTTATTGTTATCTCTTAATCACCACATCACAGCAAAACTATAAAATAAATATATATTAAAATACATAAAAAATATATATAAAAATAAATGCAGCAAACTGCAATCATTTTGCAAGCTAAAGGTGCAAGTGTGAGGTAATTTCTCATCATTCTAACTCCTCTTGGTCTACAAGAGTTAAAAAGGACAAATTCTGTGTAAGAAGATCTCTTGCATTTGGCCCTTCAATGAAGTGCACATTGTGAAGCTATTTCTATTTCCTGGGTGTCCAGGTTTCCCTGACTTTCCACACCACAGAGGAAAACACTGGTACAGACAGAACTAAAGTGTGTGTATGTGTGTGTGTGCCTAACAAATATATCAAATATAAATAAATTTTTTGTACAAGAAAACAAGAAATAAAGACAATAATGAGATGGTAAATAGGGTGGAGGTGTTTTCTGAGTTCCAGTTCCTTGATCCTTCTCTGGTTTTCCTAAAGCACTCTGACATTCATTTTTGAAGTGCAGCACTGAGCCAGAGAAATCTTTATAGAATAAAACTCTCATTATTGCATTTTAAATATGGCAGAGAAACCCTTGGAATTTGTTAGGGTTCCCTGCTTATGGCAGGGTGACTGAACCAGCTAGATGAAGGCCTGCCATACCAAGGAACAGCTTCAGTTAATTGCTTGCTTTGCAGGTGGGCTCCCTAGAGCAAGCAATGCTGGATGCACTGGTGTTGGACAGAGTGGACTTTGTGAAATTACTCATAGAAAATGGAGTAAGCATGCATCGTTTTCTCACCATCTCCCGGCTAGAGGAACTGTACAATACGGTAGGGCCAACCTAAGGCATATTTTCTGATTCTATATTCATTGTTCTAGCTCCCACTTGTATTATAATGACATGATAATGCATGAGGCAGTAAACACCCACTGCAAAAATTTTCCATAAGTCCACATCGTCACTTTGCTCAAATAATGTAACATGCTGTGTCTTGCTCACCTAATCTGCTGTATGGATTTTGTAAGACATAGACTAAGCCCTACACAGTACCAGCTGATTTCTTATTGCTGTAATTCCAATAGGACACACCTGAGATTTAGGCAGGTGCCACCAACCGGAAAATAGGAGCTGGCAAATTAGGACCCATACAATGATGTTGTATGACTCCTGACCGTATGGTTTCAAAAAAATCTTACAGCTGTTATACAAGATAGGACTTTCCCATGCCCTTACTGAGTGTTCCAAAAATTATAGCTTAGACTTTAAGAAACCAGTTTGCACGTTTGCTATCTTTACTGTTAAAATGAGGATAAAACTACACATATTCAAATTGCTTCTGGATTCTCAAATGCAAAACATTCTAGCATTCACATCACTATTACCTACTGAGAGAAACCAGGAAGTTCAAATTTCTTAAGTGTTACGGAAAAAAATCTTAAAGCATTGTCTAGTTCTTAGGATTCTTACTTTTGTGTGTTGGAGAAAGGTCATGGTACAGGCATAGTTCTTTTCAAAAGGTCTTTTTGTCTGCCAGTACTTTTCATAGCCCCTACCATCATGAGCTGCCACACTGGGCTGTTATCCAGAGGTGTTTCACACCTGGTGAACAGAAGTTAATCTTGCAGAAGTACCGAATATCAAAAGAATTCATGTAATCTGTGCAAAATCTAGAGGAATAGGTATCCCTGCCACCCTTGAGGCAGATTCCCACCTGATCTTTGACTAGCTTAATTTTTGCCTGTTGACTAGCCTATCAACCTATGTATTAAGAACAGAATGCCTATGACCTTTCTTGCAACAGAGCTAAGCTAAGCATTGTAGTTCCTGTACCAAAGGCAGTTTTCACAAGGAATAAGTTTGAGGAATAAGTCTTCAGTTTTACAGCTAAAAGAAGGGGTTTTAAACAAATTTTTTGCAAGCTATAGAAATCAGCATAAATTTTTCACGCATGAATTCCAAAATACCAAGGCTGTGAAATGCTAAAACTACCAATTATGATATATGACCTAATGCAACCACAGCAGCCTTAGCATCAAAACAAAGTAAAAGGCCAGTTAAAAAATACAAAATTTCAACATTAGACCTGAGAATGATCTGTGAAACTACAAACCAGTGAATCTAACTTTTGCCATGGAAAATTTGTAGAAGTAGAATAAAGTATAGAATTCATAGACAAGGGGATCAATTTTGTGTCAACAAAGAGTTTACCTGGCTTCTGTAGGAAAATGTTAAGCCCTATAAGTCTATTATCATTTCTAAAGTCAACATGCAGGAGAATAAAGAGGTTGCATTTGGTCCACATTTGTTGGTTTTTGGTTTGGTTGTTTTTTTGGGGTTTTTTTGGTTTTTTTGTTTTTTTGGTTTTTTTTCCGCAAAACCTGTTGGACAG
Organism: Dendrocincla tyrannina; assembly: GCA_035047865.1. Lineage (NCBI taxonomy): Eukaryota > Metazoa > Chordata > Aves > Passeriformes > Dendrocolaptidae > Dendrocincla > Dendrocincla tyrannina. Next base: position 4,808,240 of record JAWWMP010000093.1, read on the forward strand.
TATATGAAAATTCCAAAGGTTATTAAAGAAATATAGCTGTCATGGCATAAAACATGAGGGACACTTGTGGTTCAAAAACTACTTGCATGATAGAAAACAGAGAGTAGAAATACATGGTCTGTTTTCACCACAGAAGGACGTTATGACTAGGATCATCAAAGATCCTGTCCTGGTACCACTGCCATTCAGCCTGTTTAGATATGATGGTAAAAATGGTAACTACTGAAAAGACAATGATGTTTGCAGATCATTTAGAATCACTCAGGGTGAGAAAATCTGAAGCAGCATATGAAGAACCACAGGTAAGTCTCATCATGGTAAGAAATGGGGTTACATAAAATTAAGTTTTGACAAGTCCAGAGCAATGTATATATAGAAACATCAACTCCACACATATGCAGTAGTCTCATCCATCAGCAGCTACAACCAAGAAGACATCTCATAAAACTCTCTTAAAATATCAGCAACAGTCAAAACCAAATCAGAAAATAAAGATATAAGATATAATAATATGGTATAATTGAAATTTTGGGAGTCTACTGCAGGATATTTTTTTCAATGTCAGGTGGAGTCAAAAGAAGATAGTTTCACAGACTGGGCATGCAATTACTGGCTTTCAGATGAGTCAACCTAGATGCAAGTCAGGCTCAGTGTCCCTGTGAGCCAAGAATGGTGAGAGTGAAGGTCCTGAGTGCAGGAAGGCTGATACTGAAGCAGCTGTTTTCCTTCCACTCTTTCTCAGGGGTTTTGTCTGTTGTGCTGTGCTCCTTCTTTGTCTAAACCAGGAGCCTCATCTGGTATATAGGACCTTAATTTTCATCCAGTATGGCAGTTCTTAGGGTTTTCTTATGGAAGGGTTTTGTACAAAAGATAATTCAGGAAAAATAATTCTCTTATAATTGATTTCTTTTCTTTTTAATTGATAACACTGTGCAGTTGAAGTGTTCTCAGCTGCCTGATTTCTAAACTACTAAGGTGAGACAGGTATTTCAACATTTACATTTTGTGGGTTCTTGGACAATGCGAAATTATTTTGTTCTTCTTCATTTGTCCATTGCAGAGACATGGACCTTCAAACACTCTGCATCATCTAGTCAGGGACGTCAAAAAGGTAAGAGTTCAATAGACGGTAGGTTGAAAATAATGGTATTGCTTTTTTGTAGCTAGATACTATCTCTGTTTTGCATGAGCTTTCAGTCAGAACGTTTCCCTTCCTTTGCCAGTACAGAATGTCCTGTTTGTATGCTCCAAATACAAACTTTTTGCATACAAAGCACAATTAGCAAGTTATTTGGCTTGTTTTCTCTGTGGTTTTAGATGCTTGAGTAATAGTGCTTCTGCTATCATAAGTGTAGGCTCTTACATACTGTGTGGATTTATGCTGTTATTTGTATCTTTCCATACCTGCAACTGTTGTCAAAGCTACTTTCTATGTTGTTAGTTTACTTCCAAGCCTGTAAAACAGTCTTTATCCTTGTGCTGGATCCTAGTTTGTTGAAACAGTTCCTCATTCTCTGTTGTGTGGTATATGGCATCCACCTTCCTCAGAAGAAATATTAAAAAAAGTACTAGTGCAACTTTCCCCTGCTCCTCATCACATTAATTTCAAACATTTTGAATTACAAAAATCCATTGGGAGGACAGGATAGAAAGACTGAAAGGGATAGTGGCAGGAAGGAGATGCTAAATACCTTTAGCAATAGGTTCAAGATTAAAAGTGTTACAGCAGCAGCAATGAATGAAAATCCCTTATCCTCTAAATATATGATTCAAGTAAGGAGATTGAGTCTACAACTGACCTCATCAGCTTGAATATTCTCCCAAAGCATGTGCAGATTACAACCTTGCTCATTATATAATTCAGACCTTAAGGGTAGATCCTTAAGAAAGGATATGGGACTCAATAGAAGATTGAAAAAGGAAGATATTTTTTTTCTCAGGGCACAGGTTTTAGTGGTTTCTTCTGTCAGTGAACAGAGCTGAAGTCAACTAGGGAAGGAGAGTGGCAGTCTGCCATAGTGTCTTTCCATTAAATAATTCTACAGAATTATCAATAGCTGTGTTTAGGGGAGTTCTGGTGGTTTTCTTTGGTCAATGTTTTATATGACATTATCATGGTCTGATTATATATAGTATATTAAGTGACCATTGAAAAGTGTGAAATGCCTACTAAAGAAACGGAAAGGTTTCTTATGCACAAATCCCCTTGGATAGAGCAGAGTAAAGCTGGAATGCATGTAGACTAGATATTGCTCTTGAAGCCCAAGTTGTCAGAATATTTTTTTTTCAACTAACTATGCAGTTATCTATGTGGCTATAAGAATTTGAAAGAAGCCTCATCTTATACCTATACCTCATACCTTTCCAAATGCTTTGCACCCCCAGAATTACCTTTCCAACTCCTTCTTCAAAGGCATAGCAATTTCTGTATTGAGTAACTAAATAATATTGATCTCTTTTTTCCGAGTCCCAAAAAATATGTATTTTTAAAGGAACTCTTGAAAAAAAGGCATTAAACTACACAAAGGTGATCAGTATATTGATACATATATTGATAAGCCATATACTGATAAACCTTAAATAAACTCACACTATATTCAGAGACATTATTTTTTCCACAGTGCCTGCTAAATGTTAGGTGATGGTCTTCTTTCCATAAATTCCTCTTTCTTTCCTCTGCCCATAGCTAAAATCCTCAGTAATCCCCACTACATGGGGTCAGTGTGTACTGTCATAAACATAGCTGAGAACTTTAAAAACAGACAGCCTGGTGAAACTCTTCAGCACCTTCATCAGAAAACTGCACCACTGGGGCTGTATTTCTCATTTTGTCAGTGATGAGAAATAACTGTGGTTCACAGGGAGAAGTGACAGCTCCCCATAGCCCTGTCAAATGAGCAGATCCCTTACCAGTCAACTGAGCCATAAATCAGTCAACAGATCTGACAACAGTTTAAATGAAAAAACCTTCTTGGAAATAACTGCTTAATGGACACATCTATTTGACAGTTAAGTGGCCCACCATGCATGAGACACAAACCATGCTGCTGGTTTAGTTCTTTGAATTTATGTATATTTTGATGCCAGAAACCTAAACTCTTGGATTTAATTAAAACATGGCAAAATATAAATACAAAAACACGTAATATGACAGCCTCGAGACAACACTTAATGCATGTGAAATACACTATGCCTTTATGCATACATCTCAGTTTTAAAACCTATGCTATTTAAAAGGGTCTATGCTAAAAAAATTATTTTTGTTTGCATCATTTTGGATTCTCAGATAGAAAATAGATATTTAAAAGTCATAGAAGCAGTATTTAATTTATTGCTATAGTACTATATAGCTGTATAATTCAGTAGGAGGGAAATTTTTTTAGTTTTACTTTGTTTGAAAGACTAATTTTCCTGCTTAATAAAACAAAGAATTAGCACAACAGAAGTCATATTAACATATCCAGTTTGTGGCAGCTTACAGACAAATGTTCACACCCACACGCACATTCATACACAAAACATATAATACAACAATTTATTTTCCATTTGGGTTTTCAAATACTGTTGTGAAGACTGTTAGCCTGGGCAGTATATTGTAAAAGCCTGGAGACAGAGTCTTATAGAGGTTACAGTAATCAAAACACACATAAATTCTGCCTTAACAACACAAAGTACATTCTAATGACTGCTTTAGAGACAACTAAGTTTAGAGACAACTGTGCTCGTATCACCTTTCAATCCTTGCAGTTCCAAAAATACACAAGAAAACAAATTTGCCTGTGTCTTTTGCATCATGGCCTTTTTGACATTCCCTGTCAGGCATCCAGAATTTCAAGTACGGGGCTGGCTCCCTTACATATGCTATACACACCAGTGCACCCATTCAAGCCAGAAAGAATCAGGCAGTGGCTGTGCTGGGCACCCTGTCTGTAAGTGGAGGCTGCTCAGAGGCTGCCCTCTACATTTCTGAATTTCTTTTTAAATCCTTCATTGCCTCAAATAGATGATGAAGATCAGTAGAAAATATCAAATAGATTTTATTCTCTTACCCAAAAATTATATATAATCACTATACCTCAATTCAACTTCAGAGTTCTTTGCATTTCCAAAAGTTCTTTGTTTTGGACTCCTACTTCATGTCTACATTTCCATGAAAACAAACCAGCAATATCTAGAATGTTGAAATTATTCTTTTTCCCTCAGCATACAAAATCAGAGGCTTGCTGTCTGTTGGCACAAAAATGCACCTGAAGTGAAAAAAATACTACAAATACAAATGACTAGATACAGTTTAAAGCTGATGATTCCTCAGGAAAAACATGTATTAACACTGAAAAGCTTGTCCCAGCATTAAAAGATTAGTTGATTATTCACCAGGACACTTATCATACCCAAAGATCAAACTTTCTCCTCTGTTATTCCTGACCACCTGGACAGTACTAGACTTTTTGCTGTTCCTGGAGTGGTTCTGACCTACTTGCACCACTGAGCTTCAATTGCAAACATACTCAGCACTGCCAGGCTACTTCGAGCTACCTGCTAAGAGAGCAAAAGCGTTGACACATGCATAACTCCTTGCACAAAGATGGTCCAGTTGTCTTCACTAGGGCTTGTCGCTTCAGAAAAGTAACTGTATGTTAGCAAGGAACCATACATATGTCTGTGTTTATGAATCGTGTATTCCTGCTGTGAACTCAGTAGTTTTCTTTAGGGAAGTGTTTCAACATTATCTGTGAGGTTTAGAATCAAAGTTGCTCTGTTGGAATTTTTTTATCTAAATTCTTTTATGAAAATTTAGGAATCAGAACTACATCAAGAAACTCATGGTTTGTAACACATGTAGCACCCTGATGTTTGCTGTGCTTTCTTACTTGCTCAAATATTTTTTGCCACTTATTAATATCAAAGCTTTCAGGCTGGGTGAAGACATTAAGACAGAAGAATTCTGTTGAACTACAACCCTGGCTTGAAGCTACAGCACCCTTCATCCTTGTTTTGCTAAAACTGTCATTTTACCCATTCCAGAAAGAGGACACTTTGGGGAAAAAAACCAAACAAACTTAGCAGGATTTATATTTTTAACTGGATTTTTAGATTTATTTTTCATTTAAATTTTAGATGTTAGCTTTCTTTGAACAACTCAGTACAAAAATTTGTGTCCTAATTAGCTAAGCAAACCATAGTAATTCTCTCAGCCATCAAATTAGACAAAATCAGGAAGATTGCAAAAGGTTATTCTAAGGGACATTACTTTAAAATGGTTGGCAGCTCAATTTTTGCCACTAGATTTACTTGATTTTCAGTCAGTTTGAATCCCAGCTGATTGCTAGGCATGGTACACCACAGCACTACCTCCCTCTGTCCTTCCTCAACCTTTTCAGCATGCTGGTTGTACTGTGGTAACAGGGCAGGAAATCAGATTTGCACCTCCTGGCTGGAGTAGAACAGGAAGGAGGATCTTTGCATCCATTTTATCTGTTCTGCAGAACCTATTGCCGTCTGCTTTCCCTTAGTGTTTCTGTGTGCTGAATCTAATAAGCACATCTGCAGAGAAGCCAGGCAGATATCTTCAAACACACAGATATTTCCAGCAAGACATGACTGTCATAAAATTGCTCAATATGAATTACTAGCCTTCTAATGAACACATAAAAAGAGCTACAGGCTCACTGTAATCTGTGCTGTATATCATTACAGAAAATTAGATCACTTTATTACAGTGCACTGAAAAAATTTGAAGCTAACAATTACAATTTTCCTGTCCTTCTGCAGTGTTGACTGTACAAGATGAGGTTTTATTGGAGTAATATTCTCCTTTTCCAAGGCTGCCACTCTCAGTACACAGAAAGATAATTTGCCTCTCTTTTCACCCTTATTTTGTAGTCCCATCTTTTGCCCTGTGACATACAGAGCAGAGAGGGTTCTGTAAATCTGCAAGGATCTTAATGACGTCTCTAGATCCAGATGAGCTGTTTACAATTTGCTGAATCATGCCTTCTTTTCTGCTAGGGAACTGCTCACTGAACTAATCATCCAGTCTACTCAGAAGCAGTGAGTCAGAGAAGGCGGCAAACTTCCATTTGTGTTCATTCCCTTCCCATAAGTCCTTTACTCCAGTAAAGGGATGAGAGTTTTCCTCATGGAGTTCCATGGGAAGGAACAGAAGGGCAGGTGTGCCCATGCTGGGATTTTGTTCCTCCATTGCCAGAGACCCCCAAGAGACTTCACCAGCACACCCATGAGCACAGCCCAGCCTGAAATTTCTTTAGCCTGCTATGTGTCCCATTGGGCTTGCTGCAGCTGGAGAATAGAAATGCCTCATTAACTCAAAAGCAGAGTCAGATTCATATGCAGAAAAAACCAATCTGTTGCTGAAATCTTGCTTTGTAGTTTTGCAAGCCATAGGTACTGGAAAACTCATAACCTTAGTGGTGCTGTTTTCAGGCTTGACAGTGAAGAAAAGGACAATATGTGCAAGGGAGTTCACTTAGTGAGGGCAGTAAGACGTAGATATATTTATCATTTTTTTTCTTTTAAAATAAAAAGTACATGCTGAAGACATCATATATATATATATGTATATTTATCCATACTTTTATTTTTGTTTATATTTAACAAAGGAAAAGAAACGGAAAGGCATCTTGTATGGCAATGTATGCATCTTTTCCAGGATCCTGCTGATGACCCTTGCCACAAACACAGTTCTTCTCTTCTGGAAGTTAGGTAGCAAGATTATGTGTTTAAAGGGGCTTTCAGTAAAATATGTCAGAAGCTCAAGTAGGAACAATCTAGGAAAATTGCTAGGTCTGTAGTTTTCTTCATAAACAAACCCCAAAATAATTAGCCTCAGATTTTTTTTTTTATTTCAACTTTCAAACATACAGATGCTTTCCTCATTCTTGGTTTGGAATTTAAGCAAATGTATGTGTTCTTTGAACACAACTC
>JAWWMP010000093.1:4849672-4861301 GCA_035047865.1 Dendrocincla tyrannina
TTGCATCAGAGTTCACATTTTCCTATATTCAGAAACTATATGCATAGCAACTGTACCTACTGTTAGCCAACATGGGTTTGAGGTTTTTTGTTTGGGCAGTATTTCAGATTTGCCTGGTCATGGTTTCTATCTGGATTTTCTTACCAGCTGACAGTACTTCTAGAGCCATCTGGAATCTGAAGATCAGTCTGAGTTGTGTTTGTTTCTTGTGTGTACTTTTTTGGAAAAACCCACATAGTTTAAGAGAAAAGATGGGGCCTCCTTCTTTTTGACTTGTCCTGGAGAAATATCAAGTAACCAGAATGCGGTTGTTTCAGAAGATGAGAGACAATATACACAATACAATATCCAATGAACTTCAAAGGAAAGTATGGTTACTACAAAAGGCTTTTAAAAAATTCTTTAACTTTCTTAGTGTGAGAGATTTATTTTTTTTTTATAGTTCTTGAAGTTTTCTTAGTATAAATTCAAATTATATACTAAACTCTGTATGATCTTACAGATTACATGCTTTTCCTGATTTGATAGGAGCTTCCTGTGAGGCCTGTCATTTGCATGGATCATTCTGGAATTAGAACAAAGAAAGTACCTTTACACAAAACCAAATAAATCGTATCTGTGGAAGTAGTTTTAGCATTATTGACAAAGGTAGTGGATAAAATTCTTGCACAGCCTACAAACCATTTTGAAAGTCTCTCTGACCTGAGTTGCAGAAGTATTCCCCTACCTAGCATTCCTGAGTTTATAATTTGGGTCCCATTTGTTTGACTATTTTTAATGGAGGGGAAGAGTGGAGGAAGGAGGAAGAAAACACTAGAGTGAAGAAGAAAAACACGGGGATTTCCTATAAGTTATGATTAAAATACCAGCAGATTGAAGCGACCCTTCAAATTCACTTTTATGGTGGCCTAGGGCAAGAAGAAACATGTAAGATCAGGAGGCTGTAGTTAAAGAAACTTTTTGGAAGTAATAAGGACTGTCAACTCCTGGATGTTTCTACTGATGAACAGAGCAATTTTGGGAAATTCAAAGTTCAGAGAGTTCAGTATTTTCTCTGTCAGTGAAGAAGTGGACAGCTCTAGGCAGCTCACTTTACTGTTTGGGGTTTTTTCAATATTTACCAACGTGGCAAGTTAGTAAGGTTGCTTAGACATTTGATTCAAAAATTATAAAATGCTTTCACATGCTTTGGGTTAATTGTGGATCAAATTTGGAAGATGTACTTACTCATTTCCATATTATTTAAAATTGTGATCATAGGAAAACATCCCACAGTTCCTTGTGATTTCAAATAAATTAACTTGTATTGCAAAAGGGGTAACCATTCTTATGTGAGAAGTTTGCATCAAAGGCTAAAAGCTAATCAGTGACAAATCTGTTCAGTTAGGCACTTTTCTCTCTTCGTTATTTCCCATAATTATTTTGGAAGGGTGCAGCTGGGGGAAAAGTCATGATGCAGAAATCTTTTCTCAAGTCCTTCACCCATTACACAGTGAAAATGAGCAGTGCCTGTATCATTGCAGTAATTACAGCAGGGAAACAAATTCTTCCTGAACTCTGCCTCTGCTTTGTGCCTGAGACCCACAGAGGCTTTGGGTTACTGTTGTTTGCCTTGCAGCTATTTTCTGGCCAGGAAAGAGGAAGGGTTAGGTATGTAGCAGGAAAGACATGTATAGAAAACTATAAATGGGAGTCAGGAAGGAAAAATAAGCATAGGAAGAGATTGTTAAAAAGGAAAGGAGATGCAAAAAGTACGTACATCTACAGGTATCAGGATACAATGTTTGAAAGCTGAGTGAAGTTAATGCATATAATTGAAATTAAAACTCCAACCCTTTGTCATTTTCTAATGCCTGAGCTCAGAACATAATGTCATGCCTTTATCCAATGCCCTGTAGGTATCAGAGTGGCTGTTTTTTTCAGTTACCTGAGGTTGACATATCGTTATGATAACAGAATTTGCTTCAGCAAAGCATTTCATTAAATTAAGTACTCTATGTTTTTTGTTAAAGCAAGGCTATAATTTAAAACAGATAAGTAATTTTCAAACGTTAATTTGTGCTTTCAGAAAGTTTGTTATGACTGTATGCACATAGTACAAAAATTACTTCGCTTCTCCAGAAATAATTAAAATGGTCAAATGATGTTGCTCATGAAAGGCAGGTGCAAACTCCTCAGGGATGAGGCGCAGGACTCAGCAAGGGAAAATTTTGGCTTTATGGAGGGTATAGCATTGCCACAGTGGGAGCCCGGGGACACTTATGCTGATCCAGTGGAGACCGAGCACAGCAGGGCCCTGCTCAGGAGTGAGGCTCCAGGGAAAGCATCACAGGGGTAGATCATGAAACCAGTGCTGATTGACAAACCATTGCACAAATGTAACATTCTGTTCTGCTCATCAGCGACCCTGCTGATACCATACAGGTGCTGTTGTCTGGATCCTGAGACCTGCACCTGCCCATCACATTGGCACCCATGTGGGTGTACCCACAGAGGGGGAGTGTGGGGAAGTGAGATTCCCCAGGTCCTGTAACAAGGACACAAGTTGTGCTCAGGATGCTACATGCTCAGGTGGGGGAGACCAACTGTCCCAGGCTAACACAACGAAGTCGTCTCACACCTTACAAACAGAATTTTTAATTTTTAAGTGTAAACAAGGATCTTCATTATCCAAAAAGAGTATCACTGCTGTTTTTAGCTTCCTACCAGAGTCCTCTGCTTTTTCACAGAGAAGTTTCTTCTCTTTCTGGTTTCCTGGGAGTAAGTGTTTTAATCACACTTTTAATTAATAGCAGGGATAAACCATGCTTTAAAATAAATGTTATGATTTAAGATGAATGAAGATTTTCAGTGATGTGCCGTGGAACACAGGCTTCTGCATTTTGGACACACATCATGCATTTTCTCATGCAGCTGAAGATGTGGTGATTAAGTGGTGGATGAGTTCTTCATAAATTAAGGCAGGAGATGAGTATTCCCATGTTATTTAAAAACTGTACCCACAACAGAACATGCAAAAGAGAAAAGCTTATGCAAGCCTTCAGGACAAGCTGAACAGCAATGGATGTATAGAATAGACTGTGGGAACTTGTCTGCACAGGAGTCTAATTTGGCCATCACTGTGTGATATAAACCAAGGGATTCCTCTGTTGTCAGCACACTGCACTGGAAAAATATATTTTGTCTTATTAGCTGTTAGGGCTGATTTTCTTTTTCCAGATGAAATTCAAGGGTTTTTTAGGAAGGAAAGGAAAAAAAGGAAAAAAAAAAGAAAAAGTAATAATAGAATTGTAACCAGACTTGAAGCTGTATTTTTTATCTCATTGATCTAAGGTTTAAAATATGCTTTTCATAAATTTCTCTCATTACTATAAAGGACAATTCTTTTCTCTTTTCAGCATGCAAAAGGACAACAGATTTCATGAGCCATTACAGTGATTGTTCCATTCCTGGTGACATCATGCTGGGTTTCAATATTGTGTTATATTCAATATTGTTTGTGGATTTTGTAGATCTGACTCAATGTGTGAGCAAGTTCGTTTGCACACAAACAGAGATGTAAGTCTCACATTGAGTGCTGATAGCAAGAGGTGTTGAATGTCCCAATTTCTGCTGGGTGAAGGCTAAGGGCTCATAGCCCTGCGCTCATGGCAGTTCACTGATGGCATTTTGAATGTCTAAATGAAATCACGACTTGGAGCAGTGTGGGAAGCATGAAATTAGCACGGCCTTAAAGTGAAGTGCAAAGTGATATTTACTGAGAAATAAAGAATTCCATACTCTCATCCTGTTCCAGTAATAAAATGTATTTCTGTAAGAAGGAAGGGCTAGTGACACCATGTGTCCAGACCCAACAGAGCTGCTTGCTACCAGCAGTATTATTTGTATTTGACTTTGTAATTTCTTTTTCTATGAGCTGAATATTTTTGGAGAGTTCATGTTCAAAGCTGATTATCACGTAGTCTTCAATCCCATGTGGCTATAATATTTCTGTGTGTAACAGCCTAACATGTATGTCTAGTGCCTGTAAACCAACTACTCAAATCACACATTATGTAATGTCACTGCCAGGACAAACATCCACAGCTGAATTTCAAGCTGTGTGAGTGAAGTTCAGAAGGAATTTTTTGAGAAGATGCACTAGTTGATAGAGGAAATATGGGTTTGTTGTCATATGATGAAATTTCACAAAACATACAGCATAAGCAAACTTTGTTTTTTATTAATTCAGTGGAAAATTCTCATTGATATCAGTAGAAACTGCGCCAGTGCTGAGCACTTTGAAAATTCCTCAGTTAAATTTCTTTTTGATGGGGATGAGAGGAAGCTAGCTATGGTGCTGTGCAAATTTTACTAGGACGGTTTGTATGTGTAAGCTACTGCTTCAATTATTTTCTTGAAGAGCTGATTACAGAGATAAATAGGACCACTAGGACTGAAGTTAGAAAGACATAAACTGAACCCGTGCTTGCAAATGCAGATTACCCACCACAGCACATGAAGGCATATTAAAAAAACAAGCAGGAAAAACTATTTCACTGTTTTCTCTCCCCTTCTTCAGTTCTGCATTAATATTGAGAATATTTTGATTCCAACACATTCGTGGAAGAAACAGGTGGCATCTCTGCTGCCTACATGTTCCTTTACCTGGTACAATAAAGACTTGATAATCTCCCCCACTGTTTCTAGGCATGCAGTCAAAAGTACCTTAATAGCAGAAAGTCATTATGAGTATGTCCTAGAAGGGTTTGGGGCAGTGGAGTGCACAGCAATAAATGGCTACTCTTTAATTTTCTTTCATGTACTGCCTTTTCCTGATTTGTTACATCCCTCTCTATCAATTAAAAATGACCAGGTTTTCACCATTAAAGAAATAACACACAAGAGTGTTTTCAGGATTAAACGTTTTATCATTTCATTTGCACAGCCACAAATTACCACCAGAATACCATGGTATTTTAGCTGTATGCAAACAGGCAGCTTACTCACACCAGGCATGTCTCCTGAAGTTCTGACGGGAATATCTTGACATTCACAGCAAATAAGACAGAATAACAAAAACTGCAGCCTATAAAATCTGTGATAGCAAGCGCAAACTTCTTGAGGGAAGTGTCAATGTCACTGTTATTTGGAAGATACTGCCTTGGCAAGCAGGCCTTTATAAATATTTAAATATTTCTGTATAAAGCACTGAAAAATTAAGATTCATTCCCATTTTGCTGCCTTTTTTTTTCCATGTGTCTTTGTTCCCAGCTCCTTGTGGTCAAAATGAAACCAGAGAAGATGGCAAAATAATCCAGCTACCTCCCTGCAAGACAGGAGCATGGATCGTTCCAGCCATCATGGCCTGTTACCTCTTGGTTGCAAACATTCTTTTGGTGAACCTCCTCATTGCTGTTTTCAAGTGAGTGACACATTGCAAACTATGGACCTGGGGAGAATGCACATTGTTCACAGCCTAAGAAGGCTGCTGAGCTGAAGGCTTTGGCTGAGAGATATTTTCAGAGGAGTGAGGGTGAAAAGGAAAGAGGCTTGTCTCCAGGGAATGAGGGAAATGCCAAATTCTTCACCTTGTGCTCATTTCCAAGGACAGACACCTGATGGGAATCACGGCAAAGATGCCAAAAACATGTAAAGTTCTGTTATGGCATCATTCACTCCTGATATGGAAAACAAGAATTAAAATACTTTTCTATCTCAATGGGTTGTTGTAAGACTCAGTGGTTGTACACAACAGACATACACAGTAATAAGATACTTTGAAAAGGCTGATTACCACTGTGCCTTGTCGAAGCACAAACTTATTCTTTTGTTCTGCTTCCCATTTCTATGACAAGGAAACATTTGCCAATATTAGTGAAATGTGTCTAGTTAAGATGCTGTCAAATCATCTTTGGCAAAGTACCCAAAACCATTTCAATCTCATGTTATTTTCCTCCTCTTGCCTTCTAGCAATACATTTTTTGAAGTCAAATCTATATCTAACCAAGTGTGGAAGTTTCAAAGATACCAGCTAATCATGACATTCCACGAAAGACCTGTTCTTCCTCCACCTCTGATCATTTTTAGCCACATGACTATGATATTCCAACACCTCTGCTGCAGATGGCGGAAGCATGAAAGTGACCCTGATGAGAGAGACTATGGATTAAGTAAGCCTGAGACAATTCACAGAGTGGATTTTCCAATGTCCTTGGTAATGTCTAGTGTTTAACATGCAGGTCAAAGTCCAGCACTCTGGCAACTTTTCCAGCAAAAGAACAATTTTTACCTTCAAAAATCTTACCTGAAGAAGTTGGTTTCACCAACTGCCCAATTCTTCATTGTCTTTGGAGTGCTAATGGGGCTGTGTTTTTCTGGAATTTTGGGGGGTTGTTGCTTCAAGTCAAAGATGTTTATTTTGCTGTTACTAGAAGTCTGTTATTGCTGGAATTCTTCTAACAGTTCATCATACTTCCAGTTTTATTTTTGAAAACACAGAGAGAGCATTCCTACTTTTTGAGCAAACAGCACATATTTTCCCTCAACAGACTTTTTCCCTAGATAAGCTAAGAGATGGTGAAAAACAATTTTGTATACACATTTTCTCCTGAACCCTGACTCAACCTGGTGGAGTAGTTTCTCCACACACTTTAATATGAACTCCCATAACTATGACAGAAAACCTGTCAGATTATTTTGATAACACTTTCTCTTCCCTTCTCTATCTAATTCTTCAAAACAGAAGATTTCCACCTCCCACAATGTACATGCCAGAGGTAGTGAGCTAAGGGTGTGCATTTCTTCACAACGTTAGTCCATGCCACAGCCCACTTCATTATGAGGAGGGAGTAGGAGCCTCGTGTGGTACTGGAAATGCAAGTGCAACCAGACTGCTCTCCTCCCACTCCCATCATACAGCTGCCATATCAAACAGACTCCTGTACTCTCAGACCCCTTTCCTAGAAGTCTGCTAATCTCATTATAGTTGTGTTAGGTTACAGGTGGTCTTTGGCTTCCACCATCTCTCCAGGACCAGACCAGCAGCTGTGTTTAGATCTCATGCAATCAAAATATATTCATGTTTGCTCAGCATTTGCCTGCTTAAGTGTTTTCATCTGCAGAATCATATATTACTGAAGCCACTAATTTGGCAATTAGCAGTATCTATCTGCTTTCATATCAAAATGCCACATAGATTTTGAAGCCTACACTCAAAAGTTTAGTCCATGAATTTCACAATAAGAATATAGTTAATTTCAAGTTAATATTTGCCAAATTCACATTTCTCAACTGTTTCCACAGAACTTTTCATAACTGAGGATGAATTGAAAAAGGTCCATGATTTTGAAGAGCAGTGCATAGAAGAATATTTTAGAGAAAAGGATGACAGATTCAATTCCTCCAATGATGAAAGAATCCGTGTCACTTCAGAAAGGTGCACTTTTTTTGCTTGTTCTCATAAGTTGAACTGGAAATGTGTTTCTGTTGCCGTTCTCATTCTTCCTTTCTTTGTCTTGAAAAGGGAAACAATTGAGGTATTTTTGATGTCTTAACTAAAAAAGTGGTGAATTTATTTTACTTTTTTTTGATAAAATAAATGTGTTCAAGGCCAAGTTGGTTGAAATTAGATGATCTTTAAGGTCCCTTCCAACCCAAGCCATTGTATGATAAGTTTTGAAAAAGTGAATCTTTTAACCAGCTGTATTAGAAAATATCTGTTATGAGAGATGCCAATTATTCTTGCATTTCAGTTCTTAAAGCAGAATGTCAGGGCAGAAGTGTTCAGAACACAATGGGAGAATAAACTGGAGTTCCTCAATGAATACTATTACTTTAGCTCTCACCTTCTAACCATTCAGATAAGGAGCACACCTCGTTTTGGGAGGACCTTGTTAGGTAAGTTAGCTTCATTTGAGACCAACCATGATCTTGACATGGATTTTAAATGGAACAAGACATTTCACCTACAGCAATGCACAAAGGGCAAAGGTAACACCTTGACTTAGTGACAGTTGCCAGTCTTCAAATTCATCAGTTCTAAAAATTCATCTCTGTTATCTGCAGTGGTGCTTATATTCTTTCTTAGAACACTACTGAGCTCAGATTTTGAGAACAGTTTGTGTTTGATTCATAGCACTTTTGCCAATATTTTAGAGCAATATCCTGTCAGATATTCATAAAACTTATGAACCAGTGAATACTCCACTCCCTGAAAATCCCACTTTAATTTGAATAACTGAGGTCATGTGAGTTGCCATTTTTGTCAATTACACAGATATAACACTCTTCTCCGTATACTTAATCTTCTAGCACTGCCCCTGGTTGAGCTATGCCTGAACTATATTTTCCATAGGCAAGGAAATATGCTGTTAACTTGGTTTTGAAATAAATCTATCCCAGAGTGGGATTAGAAGATGTAATATTCTTTAATCATCTGCATTACTGAAAACCAAAGAACTCCTCAAACATATTTTGGAAAAGGATATTAGATGGAAAGTTGGTAAGGCATGGAATGGCTTCCTCATAAAGGATGGCCAAATAATCCAGCTTTACTAGGTCTGGAAGAGACAAATGAGGGATGAAATTATAGAGGTCTATATGACTATGAGTGCAAGGAGAGGGTGAGTAGAAATCAATTGTTTGCTGTCACTCCCAGAACACTCCCCAAAAAAGGTATAGAGGAGCAGCAGAATAATTTAGCAGGATCCCAGATTCAAAATAAACAAAAAATAGGTGATTTTTTTCATGCAGTAAGTAGTGGAACAGAACAAATTCTTGAAAGTTGCTGAGGTCTAGAAGAAGCTGATGATGTCAGCTAAAAGTCTACATGGGCTCTTAACAGAGACTGGACAAGCTTACAGGAAGAGAAATCCAGTAAGGACTGCTAAATACATAAAGATCATATTGAGCCCCTAAAGTTTCTGAACAGAAAATGTTTAGAAGCTGGAGAATATAAGGGGAGAAGAATTACATATACTTCAAAATAAGATAGTGGGCTAAACTGGTCTGTAGTCCAATTGAGTAGCTTTTTTTCTTGTTTTCTGATAGTCCAGTGGTCACAGAACTGACCTGAAAATCATAGATTTAGATCCAAATCTTGGGGCATAGCTTTCCTTTTGGTGGCCAAGAAAAGAAGAGATATGTTTGAAGACATGTAAATAAGAAGTAATCCAACTAGATTTTCCTAGATCCTGTAAATGCTGTAAAACCTTGAAAATGAATGAAACAGCTGCCTTTGCACTCTATGCTGGCCCTGTTTTATAGGGAAAGAATCCATATCTCTAACTTAAATTAAAAGCTTAAAGCACCTTGTTCCCGGATAGAGTTTGTGGATATGAATCCTAAATAAAGACAAGCACCTGTATCCTACAGAGAAATAGTTCTTTGAAAATTCGTTTACCTTACCCAATAGTGTAATGTGGAAACTAGCCAACCTCAGCTTTGTAAGAGACACACAGCAAGTGACCCCATTGGGTACAGAGGTCACTCCCAAGCCCAAGCACACTACCAGGACTTACAGCAATGAAATCCCAGATGAATGCAGTTCATAAAAGCTCTGAGGTGTACTTTAAAGATACTTGAGGAGCCAGAGCTATCTAAGTATCTTATATAACATATTTTAAAAACAGGATGGCTGGATCTGTTATTTTACCTGCATTCATGGCCAGGGAAGTATTAGTCAAAGTGCTATTAATCTAAAACATTAAACTTACTTTTTCTAATTTGTGGAACATTCACAGAATCACAGAATATGTGGAGTTGGAAGGGATCCACAAGGATCATCAAGTCCAGCTCTTAACACTGCACAGCTCCTTGCAGTCATACCTTGTGCCCGAGAATATTGTCCAAACACTTCTTGAACTCTCTTGAACCTCAGGCTTAAGAGAGGTGGTGTGACCACTTCCTCAGGAGCCTGTTCCAGTGCCCAGCCACCCTCGGGGTGAAGAACCTTTTTCTAATATCCAACCTAAACCTCCTCTGGCACAACTTCAGGCTATTCCCTCAGGTCCTGTCACTGGTCACCACAGAGAAAAGTGCCTGCCCCTCCTCTTCTTCTCACTAGGAAGTTGTGGTAGTAGACCATCTATGTTATAGCCATGAGATATTAGTTTAGTCATCTGTCCAATTAACTCAATTTTACATGGTACAAAATTGAACCAGAAAACCCCACAAATGTAAGTGAAGTTCCCCCTGAATGCCCTCCATTTTCAAGAAACTGAACATGCTATGAGGCTCAAGAAGAAAGAACTGGCTAGGACAAGTTCTGTGTGACATACCTTTGCCTGGACCTGGGCCACTGACTGCCTTCCCTTGCCTCTACACATCTGTGATATGCTCATCCCTTGCATGAGTAGCTCCTACTTGCAGCTGGATTCATTAAAGTGCCCCAAGTGCTGCTAGGCATGCTCTTACCTGGAAATAGTCCAGCCTGGCATCCTGTGGGGCCTGTCTCAGTTCAGGTATTACCTTACTTCTCTTGTAACAGGGCACATCCCAGATGTGTCCAGATTTGACATCACCCCTCAAAATCTCTCCTTTATCTGAATGCTTCACAGAAATTAAAAGCATAAAACAACACTTGAGGTTTGTCTTTCCCTGCCATCAAGTACTCCAAGCTTGGAGGAGTAGCCCACTAGCCAGGATCTCACACAAGCACATGGAAGTAGCATCAGGTTACTGACACACATCAGAGAAAATAATTGACTAAGTGGAAAAGTATAGAGCAGTACAAGGCTGTAAAGTGTTTCCCTTGAAGACATTTATCAAAGCAGCAAAATCTTGGTGAATCTCCTGCAGACCTATGAGGAAAGCAAAATTGGGCAAATTCACTTCATTGCAGCAGAAGAATCACAACCTTTCCTGGAGTGTCTTCCTTTCTAATCACTGTGCTACATCTTGACCAGCACAGAGACATGCGTAATATGATAAAAAAAGAATGCACTATTTTTCTTGGTCTGGCATGAAGCCACTGAAGCAATCTCTTAGTAAAATTTGTTCTGCGTGGACAGGTCTTGACTCTTTCAAAGCCCTCGCAAAACCTCTTGTTGATTTCAAAGGGAACAAGGTCACATCATAATAGTATTTGAAAAGCAGATAAGCTGGCTAGAGTAGATATTATGTCATCTTTGGTACTTTGTGGTATCCATTAGTACAGCACTTTACAGTCTGCAGTGCATTTACACTTACAGCATCCATGTGAATGATGACATAGCTATTACATTGATTTCAGAGCTGGCAGACTGAAGTGCACAGAAAGAGCTTTGTCTTGGTAAAACGGACTGAGCCTACCAGATCCACCCACACACAAGGAATGACAGCAGTAAGGGTTTGGGAATCTGGTGGCATCTCTATGTGGTGATAAAGAGTTAAGTGGTCTTAGGCTCCAATGGGAATGCAGCCAGGACAACCAAACTTCCTTGGCCTGCAGAAACCACTGCACCTGGAAAAACTGGCTGGCTGCTTGCATCAGCACTGCTTTACCAAAAGATGTCAGGTAAAGTACCAATACCCTATTACAGTCTTGGGAACCGTAATCTATGTTTTATTTAAATAAAAACCATTCAGCAATCACCTATCGCAATCTTCTCGGTATCCCTGTAAGTGACTTTCAGTGTCCACAGTCCTTGTGACAGAGATCGGAAGAGCG
>JAWWMP010000093.1:4914973-4929240 GCA_035047865.1 Dendrocincla tyrannina
TGAGAAAAATCTCTTTTATTCAATTTAGTGAAGATACAAATATCTGTGAGATAAAGAAGTTTAGCAGGAAAAGGAAAATTTCTATTTCAGCATGTGCTGGGTGCTCCGGCCACGAAGGTCCAAACAGCACACTCCCACCCCAAAAATCATGCTTTTTATATGTCCTAAAGGTCCCACCTTGTTAGTATAATGAGAGGAGTTGGCCTCTTCTCCTGATTGGGTTTGGTGTGCCCCCCTGTGCAGGGAGACTGGGTCTTCTGGCCAGAATGACCACTCTCCTCCACACAAAAGACCTGTCACATGGGAAAAGCTCGTTTCAGCCATATCTTTATCTACTTTCATAATTCCCTTTTCCCGAATGCAAATTGTCCCTAGCACCAGTTCCAGACAGGACCTGGTGCTTTACAACTTCTGTGGTACGCCTAAAGAAAAATAATTCCTGAGTTAATGAACTATTTGCTTGTAATAAAAACATGGGTTTTTTTATTTCTCACACCAGTCTTTCATCTCTTGATGGAAATCCCATCTAAGGCATATCTGAAAATTTTAGTAACATACAGCCAACAAAGGAATCAATGTATAATAGCACTGTTTTGATGGTTCATTCTGCTATTTCAAGCTTTAACATTACTAGTCCCAAAACTAAAGGAGAAAAATCATACAGAAGAGATATTTCTTGCCTGAGATGTGACACAGAAATCCCTGTCTCCAGATGGAGGCAGCATTAGCTTGCACTGCAGCAATGTGGCCCACTGCCTGCCCAGCAAGAGTATAAGCTGCAAGACGTATTTTCTCAGAGGACTCTTCCACAAACATCTCTGCTGCTTTTAAAAAATAGCAAATATAGCAAATACAGCCACCAGCATTGCTGGGTGGACAGTAATCACATGCCATCAGCAGCTTCTGCCTTGCATTAAAAGCCTCCTGGAGACACACTCCAGCCTGGCTTTGCACCTATTGGGTGTCACTGACACCATTCCTTTGGGCTGGTGTCATCCCTTACAGCTTTGTGACCCAGGGGAGCAGCGGATCCTCAGGCTTGGAGACAACCCCTGAGGGCCTGGAAAAGCCTCCCTCCCCCACTTTTCTCTGCTCTGAGAAGTCTGGAGTTTAATGCATTCAGGTGCCCGGGATTATGGCTGGCCTACTTTCGTAGAGGCGCTTCCCAAGTGGCTGTGGCAGCTTCCTGGGGTTGTGTTGCTGAGGTGGTGAAGCCATTCTCAGCCCTCAGAGCTCCGCGGTGGGTGTGGGTGCTGGCAGCAGCTCTGGTGCATCCCAGGGAGCGGCTCCCCTCTATCCATGATCCCTGCTGCCTTCCCCGTGCTGTGCACCCTGACTTGCCTGTGGGGACCGAGGCATGCTCCAACACACCACGCTCCCCAGGGCTCTGGGGTGCTCGCCTGGCCAGCCCTGGGCTGGTTCCCTCAGGACTGCAGTGCCAACTATACACAAGGGATCTTGAGTGAGCCCTGCCATTCCCTAAAACTTTCTGGTTGTGCTGCGTAACCTTAAGAGTGCTTTTCCCCGGCTCATAAAATGGGGGCATGGGGTAGCAATGGTGGAGGTCATGCTGCTCCCATCACGTTTCACAGAATTCAGAAGCAGGGCTTCATTTTCTTTTCCCATGTGCAATTCCAGGGGAGCATTGGAGAGGAGCCCAGGGGCTGGAGGGCTGCTTGCGGCCAGATTTTTAGCACTGCATTTAGCCACTCGGGTTGGATACTCACATGCCTAAAATGTAGGTGCTGCGCCCCAAAGACTATGATGCTTGTTATCCAGCCTAGGCACCTTGTCTCCCTGCTGTACAGCTGGGAACTTCTGCAGGCTGAAGGGCCATCCTGAGCTGGATGGTTGGAAATGTGCTCTCTGGAGATGGGGTGTTACAACCCTGCCCCAGAATGCAGGGTAATCTATGTTCTTGTTAATAGGTCCCTTGAGGTGGATTAGAATGAAATGACAGTGAATGGTTGATGCTTGTACATACATATATATATATTTAGGGTCTATTTTAGAACAGTTTGGTTGCAATGGAAGGCAGGTATGTCGCTGTTTTGGTTATTACTATTTATAGTAATATAGCAATATGAAAGTTTAAAAATATCACTTCAGAAAATGTATAAGGGAAAAGAAAAAGGAAGGAAGGAATTCGGAAGGAAGGAATTCAGAAGGAAGGAAGGAAGGAAGGAATTCAGAAGAAGGAAAGAAGGGAGGAAGGAAGGGAGAAAGGGAGGAAGGAAGGGAGGCAGGGAGGGAGGGAGGGAGGGAAGAAATAGACATAACACCACCCGTGGTTCTTGTGACAAGAGTTGACTTGCAATTTTGATATCCCTTGGTTGAAGTGATGGTCATAGTCTTGATCTGTCAGGGGTGGGGAAAAAGCCCACAAAACACAAAGTCCAAGGCATTAATAATATACAGCCAGGTACCCGCCCGGGGGACGGGGGGTGGGGCGAGGAGGAGCTTTAAGTCCTCTAGCGGAAGGCCTCAGAAATGAGTCTGGGGGTGCTTTGAGGGTCTTTGATGGTATATGATCCCTTCTAAGAGGTTACAGCTGCCTCTAACATCAGTGCAGTTGAGCCAGTTAATGCTTCACCAGACCTTCCCCAGGGGAAGGGGAGGGAGTTTTACAACTGAGCGAGTTGTGTAAGGGAGGACAATCGGCATGATAAAAAGCACCATCCCATCATCCCACCATCCCACCTAGCAGGATCTGCCTCTTATTGGCCTCAAAGGCTTCTTGCCTCCAATGGTGGGTGTTCACTCTCTCTTGTCTTATGTGTATCACCGCCGTGCAACCAAGCAACCAAAAACTCTCCTCCTCTTCACCTAGGGGAAAGGGTGCGCAAACCCTGCCTAAGAAACTCAGTCTCTGGGTTATGGCCTCTGCCAGCCTTGTGTACTTCTTAGACCTGAGATAATTGGACAATAGTACCACTTTTATCTTACCTCAGGTTTCTGTCAGGTGGCTTATCTCACAGTCCCAATTCCAGTTGGGAGGCATATTCAGGGAGTGGGCTTAGGTGTTCACAGATGAGCAGTTGCTTCTTTGCACAGTTTGATACAGTGAGCAAAGTCCTTTGGTCATCTTACCAATGCCATTAACAATTTCAGTCTCTCACACGGGGCAGGATGCCTCAGCTGCTCCCACTGCTCTGCGGTGTAAGTGCCTGACACAGAGCCATATACTAGATGGCTCCACACGTGAAGATGTATAGCACTCTTCCCACACTCCTGAGGGGAGCTAGAAAGCTGTTCTGCGCCTCCCACTGCCACCTGCTTCCAGGAGCTGTGACAGAAACCGTGAGATACATAGCAAAAGAGCAGTGCTAGTGAAATACTTGCCTCAGATGCTGAGGGCAGGTGCTGGGGCAGGGTGGTGTTGTGAGGCCTCTGTACAGCTCCTGGTCCTGCTCCTCTGTGTAACTGCAGTTGTGGCCTTCATACACATGTGAGTCTATGTACAGTTATAGTTCTTTTGTTTTATACAGGAGGTAGTTGTTCAGAAAGTCTTCCAAGCATGTCCAAAACATACAGTAGAAAGCCAAGAAATGCATTTACAACAAAAAAGGTAGTCCCAGCTCAGAATGCCTGGCAGCTGTGCCTCCACCAGGCTCAGACAGTTGGCTGGCTTGGCTTCCTCTGCTCCATCCTTCTCCCCTGTCTAAGGACCAGCATGGCCATGAGATGAAGGACACAAACCTTGGGGAAGGAGCTGCAAGGCTGCTGTAACTTATGCAGTCTCATTTATTCAGCTCTGCATCTCTACTGCACACTGGTTGGTGTGGAATGGAGAGCCTGTTAGGGAGCACTAAATCATCAGGATCCTCAACAGTGAAAGCAGCTGTGTTACTAAGAGAGGCTTACTAGGGATTTCAGAGCTTACCTGGTCTGTCCATATCCTTCTTTGGCCTTTTGGAGGACATCAGTGAGTCTTCCCAATTCCCTTTCTCCTTCCTTCACCTCTGCCATACTTACTGCTGCCATACTCTACTGCTGGTTGTCCTCCTGGCATCAGGGATGTTCATTCAAGCCCGTAGCTTTTTATCTCTACTCTTGTTTCTGGGGAGGACTTACTTCTTTGTAAATTACTCTTTTTTTTATTGATCTTTGAATGCAAAGTGAGCTCATCTGTTGTGCTAAGCTTCACCATACCAAGGAGTTCCTGAGTTTCTTTTTAACTCTCCCAAGGTGGAAAACTCCTGGGATAGTTTTTATATTTCATGGTTGACTTTTTATTCCCTTCAGGAGATTGTTAAGAAAGTAAGTTGACGTATCAAACTGCAGCAGTGTATGGTGTTGGTGATGATAGGCCTTTGTGTGAACTGAACACCTGATTTCCATCTGTGCTGTGTACTAGGGCCACTTGCCAGTCAGGAGGTGCGTGCCTGTGGGCAAAGCCTGTGTAACCCAGGGAGGTGAACTGCAGAGATTTGGGGTGCCAGGAAGATGACACGGGGTGCTCTTCTGTCCTTACACCCTTGTTTGTAAAAGCCAAGGTGCAGTGTGGTTTAGGTTAAGGTGTTTTGTTTTGTTCTTCACCATTATAGCAAACATTTACTCTGACAGAGCTGTGAATATTGAAATGGTTTTCTTCTCTCTAAATCAGCTCTCTAAGAAACTGATACTCTCTGGAGCACCTTGATTTCCAGGGAAAGGGCTGAGAGGAGAGCATGGGAATTCTCTCTTCAGCTGCGTCAGTTTTGCCTTATGTGTTTGTAGCCCTGAGACTTCCGTGCTCTCCCTGATGCCACCATGCTCAGTTGTCCCTGGGCTGAAATGACTTGTACTAGGTGAAGGATTTTTTGGGCTTGTTTTCTAACTAATACAAATAATTTTATTCAGTAGAATGGAAGTGTCACAGGAGTAATTCTGGTGCTCCTTTCTCAAACCACTGTAGTGAGCCCTACATGAAAAACATAGAGGCACAGGCAGAGCTCATCTGTTGTCTTGACAGTCCTCAGGTCATGTAAAGTTCTGCACCAGAGTGTGAGTTTCATGTGGTTGGAGGGGTTTTTGGCTTCTGCTGGAGGTGAGACTGGAACCTGATGAAGCAAGTCATCAACAGCTCCACAGACACTGGCACCATGGCAGGAAATAAAAGCAGATTTTTCCCCTCAGCAGCATGTTCTCTGGCTCCTCAGCAAAGTTCGTATGTGCCGACCTGCATTACCCGTGCCGACCTGCATTACCCATGCCTCCCTAAATCTCTTGTCATCCTTTCCTCTCCGCAGGTGAGCGACCATTCCCTTGCACATGGCCTGACTGCCTTAAAAAGTTCTCCCGTTCTGACGAGCTCACCCGGCACTACCGGACCCACACTGGCGAGAAACAGTTCCGATGCCCACTCTGCGAGAAGCGGTTCATGCGCAGTGACCACCTGACCAAGCACGCCCGCCGCCACACCGAGTTTCACCCGAGCATGATCAAGCGATCCAAAAAGTCCAGCTCCAGCAGCAACTTGTGAAGGCAGGGCTGGCCCTGGGAGGGGAGTGGGGGAGAGGCAAGCTGTGGCGAGGATGCAGGCAGTGGTGCCAGAGCATGAGCATCCGCTGTGGTGCTGGTCACCCTCACAGTCCAAAAGCACATGTAGCTGATGTTTAAATAACAAACAAATATTCAGCATCTCCCTCCCTGTCCTCCACCTCCCCTGCCCTATTCTGAAAACAACAGTCTGGAACAAGTGGACTGCGGGGTGAAACAGCCAGCAGAGGAGGCAACTGCCTCTTCTAACATAAAGCATTGATACTGGTGTACATACATAAGACTGGGTGGTCTGGCCTGTGCCACCGCAGTAGTGTGACCCCAAAGTCTTTGTGATTGCTGTGTCAGGAACATGTTTTGTTGAACAGTGTAATGCTGCTTGTATTTAGAGTTTGTCCAGTAAAAACACTTTCCGAGTCACATAAATAACTCTCAGATAAAAACTCCATAGCACATTGTAGAAGTGGGTTTACTTCTGTGTCAGAGTGATCCTGCACTTAAAGAGACTGTTAAGAGAAACATTACTTATGTTACTAATAGACTCTGATTGATATACTGAGATAAGGCAAATTTATACTCAAAAAGGACCATTGCAGTAAATTGGTCTTTTTAATTTTTCTTTGTATTAACTATACTTTTGAATATAAGCTGGACTTTTCCAGTAAAAACATGTATAATTCAAGAAGATACTTAAAGCAAAAAAACCAAACCCCACAACAGTTTAGTCATTTTCTGACCATATGTGTATTTATCTGTTATTCACTTACCTGGCAAAAATACAAGTCAGCCTAAATAATGTGGTGGGCATGTGGGAGCTGAAGCATATGTCTCTCATATGATCCTATACTCTACTTATCAGTAATACAGGACTGTACTGTAGAAATGCCACTAACAGTGCTTTATTCTGCTGTGTTTTGTTTGAATGGGTGCATAATAGCAGCTACCATCTTTCCAAACTGCTGCTTTTTTAAAGGCTTTTTCTCTTTCTACACTTGCCTTAAAGATTTATTCTCTTCATACCATGTCCTAACTCCCTTTGAGCCCTATGGGAGTTGTGTGTGCTTATGGAGAGAGTAGATCTTTCCTTAAGAGCACTCTGCTAATGGAAACACCTGAAAGTATTGTAAGGAGCACTTTGGAAGGGCTTCTGCATCTCTTGATTGCTATTTCTCTAGAGTATGGGGGAAAACCAAGAACTAATTTGAAAGACAGAATTCCGTGTATTGCAATACTCCTTACAACACAAGCTTCTCTTGGTACTTTGCTTTGTATCTGTTTCATGCATGGCACATCAAATGCTGTTAAAGGCAATATTAGTTTTATTTGAAAGCTATTTTTTGCTCTATTAGAGGAGCAGAAAGATCACTGAATGAAAACATTGTCATGCTGATTAGCTGAATATTTCAATTTTTTTATGTTAAAAGCATGAAATTTAAGAGGTTATCAGTGATATGTTTTTCACCTCCCCAGCTGCATAAAAGGGGGAGAAATCTGTTTACACATTATTTTTTTCCAGAAACATTCTTCTGTTTGGTTTTTTTATCCCTACTACAGAGACTTAGGGCCAAGTTCATCTTGTGAGTAATCACACTGAAACCCAAAGTGTTTCCACTGCAGATGAATTTAGGTCATCTTGTAAAATTCTGTACATAAAAAATCTTGTTAGTACACTTGCAATTACAGTATGTTATTATTTTATCTGATAAAAAGCTTGCATCCTAGGAAAAAACCCTAAAAAATTAACTCGGAGAGTAGAGTGTTTTCCTCTACAGTTGTATATGGCTTTCAGCATTAGAAATCAGTTTGCATACTGTGTTTTTACCTGTGTAGTTCGTGATAAATTCCGTCTATGTGAAAAAAACTGCTTTTAAAGCATTGGGGATATTGAACAGTCTGTGGAATAAAAAGGGATGTGTTTTCTTCAGTGAAGACATCAGGAAACCAAGCACACTTTCTACCTCCGTTTCAGCTTTTTGAAACATTTATTTTAGAAACCAAACTTTATTTTCTCGTATTCAAATTGAGTCGTAGAGAGTTAGGTTCTTTATAATAAAAACTGGTAACATCAGTATTTCTATTGATCTAGAAATACAAGCAGTGTTCTGCTTACCAGTACTGATAACGCTGCCTCATTAAGTGGGGTCAGAGCCACGAGTAGCCCAGTGAGATTCAAAGGTGCATGCACATTCATCTTCCTTCTTTTCTCTGAAGATCAAGCAAGATTTCAAGTCCATCCTACAATCTGGATCATTGCCATTTTGTGGGACGAATGCAGCACTTGGAAAATTAAAGCCTGATCCTGTGAAATAGAAGAGAACCTCACATTCTGTCAACCACAATGGGAAGCCACAACTGATAAGCAGCTCCTAAATCAGCATATAGATGTTTGGGTCCCTTAGCTACCAGACTTAACCAATACATAGAAGTAAAGGGCCAGATTTATGGTTTCCACCTTGTTTAATTGGGGTAGAATACACATTTAAAGAAACATGGTTGTTCCTGCAAAGTCTGAAAGAATCAACAGGAGGGAGATACTTTGGTCCATGAGACTTATAAAAGGCATGTGTCTCCATTGCCAGTGACAAGATCCTGTTTCTGAAAAAAAGCCTTCCTAAACAGTAATGTATGCTGTATTTCAGCATTGGACAGACAGGATTAATGCGATTCATTAACCACTAACAGAGTGTGTTGGGAATAATCAGGTTTGGGGATTTCATGTTATTGTTTTTTTCAATTGGTTTGGTTTTTTCTATTTTTTTTCTTTTAGTAAAAGCAAATAATGGCTTTAACACATAAAACACACTGCAGGTTAGTTCTTTGCATCTTGAAGTTAAGTTTTGAAGAGTGTTACAAGTGTTGGAAAAGAAAAATCAGGTTCTTTCATACCGTATGTACTTGTACTATTTTGGAAGTACTTAATAGTGCTGAAGTTAGGACAGCTCCTTTCCTTTGTTAAGAAAGTCCATTAGTATAGAGAAGTCATGGCTTTAAAGGTATAGCTATGTAACATTCTTCATTTTGAACAGTTTTTCATGACCTGTATTACAGATCTGTTTTCAGCTTGCAGATGGACTTAGCCCAGACTGGACACATACTTCAAAATGCTGTTTTACAAACTAGTGATCTGTAACACTGTAAAATACCAACTTCCAACAGTTTAATCAGTTTTATTTTTGTACAGTATTCGTATTCTTTATAAGTTATTTTGCTGTCCTGTTTTGTAAATCACATGAAATTATAAAAAAAGGAAAAGAAAAAAAAAGTAGGCATAGATGTTTTTGTACATATGTATATATATTGTCCAAATAAAGAAAAAAGGAATAAAAAAGCCTAAACATTGTCTTCAATGATTGGAGTCAAGCAGTAGTCATGTAAACCAATCTGAATGATTAAAAAAAAAATCCTGCTGAACATGATGAAATCCACGGCTCGAATACTGTATGAACCCGCTTCAAAGGTCTTAGTGTTGCTAGTCATTTTTTAGCTTGGGTTTTGTTTCTCTACTTCTCCCAGGTATTCCTTCTGCCAGTACAGCAGGAGGCAGAGACACAACTTGTAGTGGGGGAAAAGTGTCCTGTCAGCTGCATGTTCCAGCTCCCAAGAAGCCTGTCTCTCATTGCTCCATGGTTTTTGAGCTCAGCCTGGTGCTCTCTGTCACACAGCTGCTCCTTGAGCTTATGAAGCTTCAGCCTGTGCAGCCACACTGCTGCCTTGAGCTTTCCGTGGTGTTGGAGGGGTTGCTGGTGCATGGAGATAAAAAAAACATCTGTTTAGAAGGGAAAGACAAGGGACCCTGTGCCAAAAAGCTCACTGACATTTACGGTCACTGACATTACAGTTGCTAAAAGCAACTACTTGCACGAACTAACTTAACCTGGTGCATGGGAACAGTGCTAGGGTATGACTGCAGGATGAGCCCTGGACCCAAAGGAATATGTAACCTTTCAGCAGTGGATGGGTGGAAGCGTGCCATCTGCAGCTGGAACAAAACTTTTAAGTAGCCTCCAGATTTGACTTGGCGCTGAGCTGGAGTTTTCTCTTCTTGGCTTGGATGGCCAAAGGATAGATAAAACAAACTCAGCATAAGGTTTTCTTTCTTTAACTTGTCATTGATTCTAGGAATAAGGGACACAGGGCTGTGGCACTGGCTTCAATTCCCTTGCAATCCCATCATAAAAGACTTCCCACAAATTTACCATTCTCCACCTTGAACCCCTAATGTTTTTCTTTAGTGCTGTAATTGGAACAGCTACCAAGATCTTCCTAGAGAAGAGAAGTAGAGAAGTAGAGAAGGCCTTATCCTTAGGAGGATGTTTCCAACCACTGAAATCTAGGACACCCTACAAAGTAGTCTCACCAGGAGTGGTGTAAATTTTGTACATCATGCGAGCAGTTGGGTGCACCATAGAGGTGCTGGCAGACTTCACACTGGCACAGGGAAGAGCGACCCTGAACACTGACCAGCTGACTGAGAGCACAGTGTCTACAAGGTTGTGAGGGTCTGCTGTATTTTAATTTTTCCTCTCAGCCAAGGACACAAGAAAGGAAATGTGCCATACAATCTCTTAAAAGTCCTGCTAAATGCCTGGGGAGTGATTCAGAAAGCTGCGTACAAGGAACGGTGGCTTTCTTAAATCTGCCTGCTGGCTGACCTGGATGACTTTGATCTCCATAGGTATCTATAACAATGTTCAGCACTCACTCTTTCAGAGCTAAGAAGTCAGGAGGTTTCCTTTCTGCATCAAAGCTCTGTAACAACCACTACTTTCTCAATGGCTTTTGCTTTGGAAACAATCTATTCCAGATTGTGCTCCCCGCACATCCCAGCCACATCTAACAAATATTCATCAACAGTAACTTAATGCAAACTTGCAATTGTCAGAAGAGTGTACTTAGCCAAGTACTCTTTAAGGAACTGCCTTAAAGCAGGGGAAGCTTTCCCAATGGTGAGAATTTTGCAGCTATGATGTTTTCAGTGCTGTGCTCTCCTCAACCAAGAAATTCCCTGACCTCTAAAACATGTCAAAAAGAGAAGGTGTTGACTGCCATCAGTTCTAAAACTTAACAGATGCTTGTTTTTGTATTAATACACACAGTATTTTTCCAACTCATGTATGGCTTTTGGGGTGAGAGAGAGGAGTCCTTATTGCTTTCAGTTTGTATTTTTGAATTGCTACCACTATTACTGTGTTTTTACTGGCTTGTGGCCTCCAATTGACAAGGACGAACATTCTATCACTTTTCATATCGAAACCTGTCAGTTTCTATTTCAGTGTTGTCTATTGCCTCTCAGGCCATATAATGCCTGGGTGTCTGCACAGCAAAGCCCAAGGTACAAAGGAAATGGAGCATGTAAACTACAGCATGAGGAGAATCACTGAGTAGATAAGGGCAGCTCTCCATCCCAAGATCAGAGAAAGCCCTACTGGAATTCAAAATTCATGGAGAATGAAACCAAAGAACAGAGGCAGTATCAGAGCTTTCCTGACACTGTCCTAAAAAGGTACACAGAAAAGCCTTGGGTTTTCCCTCCTCTTGGCTAATGGGAAGGGTCCAGAAAGACAACAGCAGAAATTTCAGAAGACAGGTTTCAGTTACATTAGAGGCCCCTGGAGAGATCATCACATAAGTTTGGTCTCTTCTGCTATTACTGACTTCTTTGGTGGTCTTAAACAGTGTTTCCAGGCAGAAAAGGCTTTTTAGAGCCTATGAAAAGCCATACATAACTGCTCTGTCAAAAAACACAAGGCCAGGGAAAACCACTGTTGTGTTATTAGCCTGAGCAATGCTGGTGGCAAATCACTGCCTCTGCTTTTCTGTTATGTCTAATGAACCAGTTTTCTTAGGGGTATCATATTCAAACTGAAACATTTTAAGAGGGACAGCCTTACTGTAAATTTATCCAAACCGAAATAAAGGAGATTCTCCCAATATAACTTACTCTAATGATTTTTCATGAACATACTGATTTTTGACATACGGATGCTTAAGGAAAGCATACACACTGGAGACTCTACCACTTTCATTATATTTGCACTAAGCCAGTATATTTTATACAGCAAAGTGCATTTGAAATACCACAACATTTCAGACCAAATAAAAGTCCCTCACAGACAACACAGTTCAGCTCAGAAGCAGACACAAAGTGGAATCAGATTCTTCAGCCACCAGGGCCCACAGAAAACTATCACATCAATGACTTTTCACCTAAGAGACCTTTAAACATCACTGCAGGAGCACAAAGTGAGGCTGACACTGTTTATGGTGTCTGAGAGCAAGTCCCATTACACTCCATCCGTTGATCATCTGCTTTGGATTTACAGTTTGTAATTCTTCAGGAAAACCAACAACTAAGCAAACCAACCAAATACCTCTGGGGAAAAAAAAAAAAAAAAAAGGAAAAAAAAGGCCCCAAACCACCAAACTGAAAACCAACCACACAAAAACCTTTTATTATCCATGGAAAAGCTATTACATGACCCAAACTGAGGTAAACCAGTGTTAATGGGTCACAGTTAAGACCAAGGTGCATATTGTTCACAGTCTATAACTTTGGTTACAGACTGGGGTAGAGGAAATTGGAGACTTTTCCCCTTTAAATTACACGACCCAGATTCACTTTGAACCATCCATGTTGCATGTTACCTGTGCCATCTCATGCTGTTCTTTTCCAAGGCTCCTTGATATCTTCTGCCACCATCTTCTGAGTTATCATCTGTTCTCTACTCCTTGCTTCTTGCAAAATCAGCTTTGACCACTACTGTGCATGGCTCCTTACCTCCAACAAAGTGAATTCTGTCATCCCTGTCCAGCTAACTTGCCATGTTCTCATATCCATGCTTCCCAAACAGGTCAGTTTATGAGGAGGTGACTTGCTCTTCTGTGAGTATATGATGAGCCAAGGTATTTGCCAAGCTATCATGTAGCTCCAGGTGCAAAAATGACAGGTATAATGCCATAGTTTTGAGACTAACATACACTGTGGGTTAATCCTGGGCAACAGATCAGTGCCAGCCAGCCACTTGCTGTTATAAACAGATCAACACGAGAAAGACTGACAACTGGGGAATTACTTCAAGAGCAACTGAAGAAAAACTGGTGGAATTTGGTGGAAAGCAGAGAGATGGTGTTGAGAAACTGTACCACTGGGAAAGAGCTGAGCCAGAGGAGATTGGCTGCTGTAATGCCAGTTATCGTGGCTTTTTACTTCTGTCTGCCTTTGTCGCTACTGGCCATTATTTTTCCATGCTTTCCCTGTTGACTTTCAACACTGCCAGAGTCATGCCTGAAAAGCTTTCAATAGCTAAAAACATCTGGTTTCTGCACTCACCTTCTCTCCCTGTTTAATAGTTCAGCCTTGTCAACGGCTAAAAAGTTAGCACCAAAATAAAATGAGGTAGTACTGAAAGAACCCCTGCTACAACCAACCACCCTTCCCCCAGGCTATTGTAATGTGCAAAGGACAGCTGGACAATGTGCCTCAGAAATACGGCTCTTGGCGAGCCTAGTCCGAATGCAACAGAACAGAAATATTCCTGTGATTTTCAGATGTTCAGGCAGGGACAGGAGGAGGATTTTACTTGAAGCAGAGGTGGATTTAATTCCCTTCCCCATCTCCTTCCTCTACAAATTATGGTGTACTGAATCCTGGTTTTATTCTTAATTATCAAGGCACTGGGAAAAAATGCTTCTATAACAAGAAGTTCTAGGAAAAGTTATTTTGGACATTGTGTTTCAGTGAGTCAGAAGGACAGCTCAGTTATTCACAGTGAAGCTAGCGTGCCAAGGTTCCCCCAGCTTCCCATGATGTAGCTGTCCTGCCAGACACCTCCCATCAGATACTGTGCCAATCTGCTGTGGTTTAGGAATGGTACTCCCCAATTCAGTGTCCCCACCAAGACTCTCCAAATCAGGTGCTGCTCTTTCCCCCTCCATTTTCCTCTCCCGTTCCCACTGTAGCAGGTTGGAGAGGAGAACTGAAGGCAAAAAAGGCAAAGATCTGGAAACAGCAATGAGATAAGAAAACAAACAGTAACAGCAACTATACTAATGAACAGAGGGTATAAGAAAATAATTCACACAAACTCTACGATAATAGACCATACTGGGTGCCTCCCTCTGTCACATTTTCTCAAGCAGAAGGAGCCCCTTCTCCCTGGAGTCCCTTCCCCACCCCTCCCACAGCAATGACTAGGTTGGTAGCAAAGAACCTCTGGGTCCTGGCCGTGTTCCCTCCCAGCTACCACAAAAATTAACCCTATCCTGGCCCAAATCAGGACACAATCAGATCTGAATAAACTACAGTTCCTCTTTCAAGAAGCAGGGCAAATAAAGACAGGGGAGACAACAGGGATAATAATAATGCTTGCAACATCAAAACAACTTCCATGAAATGCCAAAACATTTTTAAGTAGTTACCAGATATTGCTGAGCCAGTACAGCCCTTCACCTGTGTGTGGTGCTTCTCTCCTGACACAGGTGGTGTTGAGGGTTGTAGGGGGCTGGAACAAGACAAATTACACACTATATGGAAATCCTGGCCACAGCCACAGGACTCCCACGATGCTTAGCAAACACTGAGCAACTTGAATTACAGATTTCCTTCTCGTATTTCCTTCCATCCCCCAAGTAAACCCCACTGTCCAAAGTCTAAGTGTGGCCAGTATGGACAGTATCAAACAACATGGTAATATTATGCAACAGTTTTTAAAACAGACAAATTTCACATCTTGCTTATCTGTTTGCTCTAACACTTTATTTTCAAGAAGATACTATGGAAATGTGGT
>JAWWMP010000093.1:4929340-4941407 GCA_035047865.1 Dendrocincla tyrannina
TGTTTGCTCTAACACTTTATTTGCAAGAAGATACTATGGAAATGT
Source organism: Dendrocincla tyrannina (assembly GCA_035047865.1). NCBI lineage: Eukaryota > Metazoa > Chordata > Aves > Passeriformes > Dendrocolaptidae > Dendrocincla > Dendrocincla tyrannina. The sequence goes on from JAWWMP010000093.1 coordinate 4,929,386, forward strand.
GGTGGTTTAGTTTTCTTCGTTTTGGTTTAGGCCTTCCTTAGCAACCAGGTTATAACGATGGAAGTATTCCACAACATTCCTTCACGTAATCAGGGGCATATAAAGATGGGGAGTTTCCTCCCTCTCTCTCTCTCTTCCTTTTGTGTGCTTGGAGGACATCAGCTCTCTGTGGAATGGTATGGGAAGGGCAAGGAAGGTGAAAAGTAAGGCCTGTTAGTATGAGGTATTTGGAAAATTTAGAGGCCTTGCCAAAGGAACAAGCAGGAAACTGCAGTTTCATGGAAGAAAACCCAAGTTAGTTTCCACAATCCACAGGAAGCCATGTCTGAAGATGGTCCAGAAGCTTCTGAACAGGAAGCATTGGACAGAGAAGTTTTGTAACAGAAGGTGTCTTGGAATAAAACATACACAAAAGCTTCCAGTAATGTTACTATTTACTATGAGGCCTGGAGCAAGTGTTTATCCCAGCCTCTGAAGAGCATCTACCATACTTTTCAGTAAGTGTCATGCAGCCCAGCCCAGTTCTGTCATCTCTCACTAGCTCCAAAAGCCTGGAGAACAGGTGTTCCCAGCCAGCAACAACTTTATCAGGACTCATTTTTCTTCCAGTAAAAGACCAACCTTCATATAAGCATGTTAAAAGCAGTGTAGTGGTACAAGGGTATCTCTTCATGGTACAAGGGTATCTCTTCATTCTAGTTCATTGAGCTAAACAATCTCTCCTAGTTATCAATAATGTACATGCACATACATATCCTATTACGGTAAACATTTTTTCCCCCAAGAGCTTTTTGGCCACAGACATGTTGTGTAGCCCTTTACAGACAACAATGGCTGCTTCTGTATACCATATTGTCTTACAGACCTCCTTTAGAGGCCTCAGGTAGCAGAGCAGCTGGACACTGGAGATATGTCAGTACAATGACAGTGGTAATTTTACAGCTGATTATACTGTTTGGGGTAAGTTAATGTGAATGACAGTATTATATGAAGATTGCAGCAAGATACACTGAAATAGGACCTGTGGTCAATGGTTGACAGACCTCCAAGCAAAAAGCAAACACATCTTCACTTGTGCAGGTATTTTTTGATACAAGATCTGAAGTGTGATCTTCTTGAAATAAGTCTCTTCTATTTCCTACCTCAATCTAAAACGTAAGAAAGGAACTGAAATCTAAGAAGAAATCCCAGGAAGTTCTAAGATGACAGCATTAAGGATAGTGCTCTCTAGTCAGAGAAGAACCAAGCCTTCCTTAATACACATTCAGGTAACTAGTTTCACTTAGACATTGAAAACAAACTGCACTTTTCTCATAGTAATCCTGTGAGACTAAACAGAATGTCTTTTTCAACTCAATAAAAATAAAAATTAAAATTAAAAACATAACAAATCAATCACCTAAAAAGTTCAGGGTTACAAGAAACCAAGTACTTTGAATATCAAAGAACACATTTAAAACATAGATCTTCCAATACAGTGGACAGATGGGCCTGTAGCCTCAACTGTGTCAAGGACACTATGCTGACCAACTCAAACCCTGGACCAGAGCTCAAGTTTCCACACACTCTTATGTCCAGAATTTGTGATTTTGTGACCTTATCCCTTGAGGACTACAAAATGAAACATTATGTCAAAAATAATAAATAAGGATAATAAAGCACTTACTCAACAGTAACACATTCACAGAATCATATTCTTTATATTAATTTCAGGCATATTTTAACAAAATAAAAACCAATGCTCAGCTACTTACAAATCATTCTCTTCCTAAAGATTGTCTGAGTTAATTAAAAAAGGTAACATTTCAATAGGGAAACCATAGATAATATCTGTATCTGTGGTAAAGGAAGACCAATTTTTATATTCTAACTAAGCTAATTTCTGGGTTTGGGGAATAAAATCAACCACCAAAAAACCCAGTTGTAGAATTAGTCCAGTATAACCTAGAAAAATTAACTGATGCTGCAGTACTGGTAAAACAGAAAAATACAATAAACTTCCTTTTTATTTAAACCTACTATTGAGAAAAAGCAAGTTATTTGGAGAAAGTGACCACTGTAAAAGGCTTGAAAAAAAAAAATCATCCCCTTCAAATCTGTCATACATTTGTATAAGCTTTAAGAATCAAAGTTCTTAATTATCAATTTTTTGCAAGTTCTCCTCTTTGACAACTTCGGGAGTCTTGAAAGCCAGGTGTTCCAAAACATGTCTACAAAAACATTTTATATAACTATAGCTACATATCACTGTTCATCCATCTTTGCAAGTCGCCGTCGTCGCTTCCTGAAAGATTTTATGTTCCATTTTTTTGTTTCCACCAAAAAAGGTCCATTGTAGACAAACAGCACAGTCATCTTGTCATTGTAAGTGAGATTCTGCAGGAGCTAGCGAAAAAACAAAAACCAAAGTCAAAACAGCTAGACGTTCTCCATTATATAAAAAAGGGGAATAGGGTCTACATGAAAACTTAGATCTCAAACAGTCAATATAGCACAATTATAGCCTTTCTGACAGAAGAGGTATATTTGTTCCTAGAAACCCTCTCAAAGAGACTCCACTCATTTTTCAGACAATTTCCATGTATCATTATTCTTACTGGAAGAAAATCTTCGTATCTAATCTGTACCTTCTTGCTGCCAACAGTCTCAGTACTTTTTTTCTGTATCCACAACGGGGAGAGAACATTATCTGGTTTTCCTTTTTTTCCCAGGGCAGGCCAGGAAGTAGATTTACTTGCATACAATCATTATGTCTCTCTTTAGACTTGTGCTCCTCTGAGCTAAGCCATTTTCATTAGTGGAAACTCAAAACAATAAATAACTACTTAGAAGTTGCTGCCTTCTGGAGTAACTCCAGCCCCCCACTACTACTTTTCTGAAGTGTAACAGCCAAAGCTGGACACTTACTATAATCCAAATCTTGCTAGGCACAAACCCAGCAGACAGAGCTATCCTGCAAGCTGTAGTTGTATGCAGTACTCAGGAAGATATTTATTTGTAACCAGTGATCCACTTGTCATCCACAGCAACTTCTGTCTCACTAGTTATTTGGGCATTTATGCCTTAGACCAGATGCTGTTGATTTTTCCCATTTAAGTACCAAATTTTATGCTTGTCTGTGCTGAAATGAATCCTGTTTTCAAATAAAGTAACCTAACCTAAGGTTGTTTAGAATTCTGATCTTGCTTTACAGCAAAAAAAGATTAACTCCCAACATGGTTATTATTCGTATGTTTAATAAATGTATGTAATCTGTTTCCAGCATGGATTCATATTAAAAATGCTGATTTTCAAATCTCCTTCTAAGGAATGCATTCGGTTCATCTACTCCTTCTGACAACTATTCAGAATACAATTTTTCTAATCAACTTTACTGCATATTAATTTATACTCCCCTCCCTCTATACCTTGCTTAATAATACAGCAAGGGGAGGTTTCAACATACTGAATAAAATGGTCAGTTTTTCCCGTATGCACTGGATACATAAACAGAACTTAGCTTTGTATGACAATTTATCACCCTTTCCAGTATGTGATCAGTAACATACATCATAGGCTCAGGAACTGCAGGCAAGGCACTACGGCAGCGGTCTGGCTTTCTCCTCAGCCTGCCCTGTAGAGCCTTCAATGATTCTCTGATGCAGCTCTCTCAGACACTGTCACTGGCTAAAGCCTGTACAGGATGTGCTCTCTCACTGACGTTTTTTTTTGTGACAGGCCATTACAACTTTGCTGTGTTAACTGTGGTTATCACCTGCTTGTGGGCAGAGGGGAGAAGAAGGGGGGCGAAGACTTAATATCTTCAGCCACCTCTTCATAATGCTGTCTCTTGTTGCTGAATAATGGTGCAACACATACCTTCATTTTCCACCTACTGCCATTTTCCACTTACTGTAATGTTAAATGGACTTCTTTGGTTTTTTTAAGCTGCTGAGATTTTTTTACTCCTGCTGTCTTTTCTTTCTTTCCTTTTCTTATTCTTTCCTTTCTGGTTAGGTCTACACACTCCCATTTCCCCTGTTCTCTGTTCTTAGTAATTTGACAATGAGCATAACTTTTAGAACAGACTCTGAACTCCAGACAGTCATTTTCTACGGTTCCTTAGATTTGGGAAGCATTATAGTTAGTTGAGCTATCCCTATCTTTTCAACATCTAAATCATTCTGTTCTTTCTCAAAGTAGGAAAGAGCACAGAAAAGCTGATCCAATAAGGAGAGGAATCACAAGACAAAAGGGTAATAAACAGAACAACAAAAGTAATGTGGTCAGGGAGCCATGAAACAGGGTGCAGGCAAGTATACTGCAACATCAGAAAAACAAGCACCACTTCCCACCTACTTTCAGTCAGGTAAATGCTGTCAAGGTGGCTTTACTCAGACCCTTCAACTGCCATGTATAGAAAAGGACATACCAGCCAGATTTTCTAAAACAGTAACAGGATGCAGAGACAGTATCATCATAAAAACCAGCCCACTACTAACCGCTTGTTTCCCTCGTGCATAAGTAACCTTTACTGGTTCAATTTGTTTCGGATCAAGATGAATGTAACCTTAGTTTCTGTTAAAGGTGCAGATAAACAGCGACCCCACTTACAAGTCCTTTTAAGCCTTGGCATTACATCACCACATCACCTAGAAAGTCAATTATCCTTTTATTTTTTATCAGAAGAGTACAATTTAATGCTCCTGGAGACCAGCTCTCACCTCTCCTTAGTTTCTAAGTCTCAGATTGTTACTTGAATAGTTTTCCTGTATTAATGTGGGGTTCTTCTGATGTCAGCAGCAGTAGCCTGCTCCTCCTCCAGTATCATCATCTGACTTGTCTGGAAGTTGGTCTCTGCTACAACCTGAATTCTGTGTTAGCTCAAGGCATTATCTTTGACAGCCTTGTTCCATGGTAACCCTACCCACTGGTGGTTAGCTCATGGTACTTTCAGTGAAAGGGTTTTAGAGGACATGAGCCTTGGTCTAAGTTGCCTGAATTCTTGCCAGGACTGCCTTTAAAATGGACAAATCCTTGCCAGTACCCTTTAATATAAAGTTCTTAAGTAAAATAGAGCCAAGTTATACCTTGTTTACAGAGCTATTATCCCAAATCCCAATTCTTCTACACTGAAATTTTCATTTCATTTTCTGCCACGCACCTTTGGTGTAATGAAGAAGTACTGAGATGTCCTTTCTTTGCAAGAAGTTTCCACAACCATTTCAAAAACTCTTCTCTCGTTTACAGGGTCCATTCCCTAAAAGGGCAGGGGGCAGGGTGGGGGGGAAAAAAATAAAGAAATAAGTCTGTTCTCTCTATTATGTCATAAGCAGCTGCATATAGCAAGTGCAATACTGCACTATTGACCCTCACCTGATTTATTTCATCAACAACCCTGAAAGGACATTTGCTGAGTTCTTGCAGAGCCATCAGGTACAACATAGTGGAAACACTCTTCTCACCGCCACTCTGATAATACGGTGTCAACTCATGAAGTTCAGTGCTACTGTGGAATTTGACTCTAATGCGAATCCCATACTTGTCATACTCCTCCTGTAAAAGCCAGTACTGTCAGACTCAATTTCTTTGTACTACAGCTTATTTTATAATTACATGCAAATTGAAAAAATTATGACAAATGTTCTACAAGGGTCTACAAACTATTCAGTTTCAACTTAGAATCAATATATTATGTTCTATTTTCCTTAACTCTCATCCATTCTTGTTAGAGAATTTTCAGTGCCACTTCTTCCTGATGGCAATGATTTGTTCATTTCTGAATCCCTAGTAAGAAAGGCTTCATACCCATTAAGAATATCAAGAGGAAAAAGAAGTCTTGGCTAGAAAAAGACGAAAGTAATATCCTTATAAATCCCATTCCTCAGAAAAAATATTTGGGCACTAGGGTAGGTGGTAGTATCAGCTTGAATAGAGGAATAATGGTGTGTGTGTAGGTTAAGGTTCCATCTGAACCTCTTCAAGTGCAAGCAGTCCAAAAGTCATGTCAGCAATTTCCTTTTCATACTCAACACAGGAAAACCGCACACAAAAGATTCCAACCCTGGTTTTTCTTTAACAGCAAAGTGATACTTAGCAGCAGCCTGAGTCAATGATGCAACGTGTCAGGTAACAGATGCAGTTCAAAAGAAGGATCATGCAAGGTAATACATTTGTGATTCAGAGAAAAAAGAAATCTTCAGAGTACTTGCTAGTATTTCTGAAGTTGTGTTCAGTTGTTTGGATCTCAGCAATTTCATGTAAGGAGAAATAAAACCCAGGATCTAAGGTCTCTAGGCCCACTGTAATTTCAGACCCATTGGGACAGACTGAAAATAGCCTCAAGAAAGTGAACAAGGTACAGGCTAGCAAAACCTCAGGTAAGAAAGATTCACTCTCCAACACAGCCAGGATGGCATCAGAAAGTCAGGCCTTTGTTGCCACACTGTTTGGAATGCCAGTTTATGTAACTGACCAGACATTCAAGACCGGACAAGAATGATTCTCAAAACTCTCTGTGGGGAAATCAAGGAATGTGAGGATTATCACTGTTAGCTGCATTCTGATTACCGAGTGTTACCAAGGAAAAGTCAGAATGTTCACTGAGGCTTCTGCTCAGATGTCAGTGAAGAAACCCAGCAAAGACTTCCACAACAGTATCACATCAGAATCACAGAATCCATTAGGTTGGGAAAGACCTCTGACACCATCAAGTCCAACCCATGAATGAATACCACTGTGTCAACCAGTGTCAACTAGACCATGGCAGTGTTTTCTTAAACACCTCTAGGGATGGTGACTCCACCACCTCCTCAGGCACTTCAATCCAATGTCTAATCTCGCTTTCTGGGAAGAAATTCTTCCTAATGTCTAAGATTCCTCCTATTACTGTCACGAAGGATATATAAACAGATCTCAATGTTTCTGCAAGGCAGGCTAACAGAGCTTGAACCTTAGTGTCACAGAAATGTTTCTAAGAAAAAGATAATTCTATCTCAAGAGTGTATATCTCTTCATGTCTACAGGTCAGGCAAAAGACTCTCCTGCAGAGAAGGGTAAAGGAATCCAAGCTCCAGAATAGATTACCCACCTTTCTACATTTTTGCCACTGATCCCTTGAGGAAGAAAGTTTTACTCACTGGTACAATACCACTAGCTGACCCCTTAAAACTATTTGTGATATCTTTGCTATAGAAAAACGAGACCGTCCAACAAAGATACTCAAAGAGAGAGTTCAGACTCCTTTTGCTTTTGAACTGCTTTACTCTTCCTTCTGTGTTCTCTCTCCCAACTTACTTTTACCTAAAAGGTAGTTTTTGTGTAATATATATCCAACTTTCCAGGTAACTATCAAATGACCTGTAAAGTCCATGTTTTAGGTCCTACTGTTTCATAATACAAGCCTCCATGCAAACACTTTTTATGCAGTTCATATAAAGAGCCTTGTTCACTGTTCTGCCCTGAGTAATAACTAGCACTTCAAATATTGTAAGAAAAGCTGCTTGAGTTAATTTGCAATAGCAAAAAGAAGAAAAGTTTAAGTGTTAACTTTCACTACTGTGGAGTCTATGGATTAGCATATGAAAGTCTTGAAATCATCATTACAGAGATCAATTTAAAACAAAATACTGAATTTCTCTTTTCCCCACTGCACTATTTCTCCCCAAATTCTACTGATGCTTTAAACTCTTGATCAGAGGTAAATCCTACCTATAAACGTTACTGAGAGTGTAACAGGATGGGTCCAATGACTGCTGCTTCCAGAGTAGATAAAATGCCAGCAGACTCTAGTAGAAACTTTTAGAACCAAATCAACACCTAATAATAATAGATTTAGATGATCCTGGAGGAACACAGATCAGCTAAAAATGCTAAAATCAAATCAGCTAAAATCAAATCATTAATTTCATTAATCTGAGTTACAGCTAAAGTAAATACAATGCTTCTAACAAAAGCTCTGTAAGTTGCAAGCCGATTCCCAAAGTCAGGAAGTGAAGTGCTATTCATCTGGATAAAGATCTACTTTTCTTCAATCAGACTGGTAAAAGTTAATTATTTTTTTAAAAAGAACATCACCAAATGACAATTTGTTACTTTCCTGTAGCAATATATGAGCAAAAGATAATGCAAAAAAAGACTGTTCTTTCACACGAAAAATAAATCATACCTCATTTTCCACATGAAGATCAACTTCACCAACACACTGCATAGAACTAAAGAACTTACTGAACTTCTCATTAACTTGTTCAATCATCTCTTTCAAGAGGTTTAGCCACCTTTCTTTGACCTAAAAGTAGACATATCCATGTAAAACCAGTTTAAAACTGAATTCTCTCTTACAGACAGCATTTAAAGAAACATCATAATTAGGCAAGCTAACATCTCAGTTTACGTTCAAGACAACTTGAAATGTTACCCTTTATTTCTGTACATAATTTGATTGTACAATGTATAATGACATAAGATTATAATGATGCCAAAGTGATAACCTGAGCTATTACCTGAGAAATGTTTTGCTTATAGTTACTCAATTCATTTTTCTTTTCCTCTAGATAGTTTGTCAACTGCTGTATTTCTTGTGTTTGTTTATTGTATTCTTCAACAACCTGCCAGAATAAAAAAAAGTCAACAAAACATTTCCCAATTTTAATCTTGAATGTAAAAATATCACACTGCACTGATACTGCTCAAACGCAATTATATAGACTACTGTACACTAAACATTTCTAGCTTTACAGCAAAGAAACTGTAAAGCATTGCTTCTTTCATATTACTGCAACCTTTTTTTTTTAAAAAGCAAGGAACACACGGTTCTCAGGGAAGAACCTACTTAAAATTTGAATAGATGCAGAATCTGGCATTTACAGCACATTGTTCTGCTGTCTAGCTTTTTATACCTATACCAAGGGACCTAGCACGGAGTGGGAAGCAAGTACAATGCAGGTAGAGGAGGAGGAAGAGAGGGTGGAGAGAAAGCAGTGAACATACTGAGGCATTCAGGCCTGTGAAACAGGAGGCCCTGGTTTTTTCTTCATTCAGAAAAGCATCAATTTCCTCCAATGTGTTTGGAAGAGTCTGAAAAGCCTGAAAGAGAAAGGATACATGTATTACAAGGCAATACTAACGAAGGACCCAAGTTTTCTCAAACGAAATTGAAAACCATAAAATAATCTATTACTTTTAATCAAGATGTCACACATTCAAAATTTAATGCAGCGAGATGTCCTCACAAACTACTCAGGACAGAGAAGGAAGCTAGAAAAATACTGCCTCTAATTATTTCTGTGAACACAAGTCTATGGATTTAATTGAAATTGCAGATCAAAGCGATAGAAGGTATCCCAGCACTATTTAAAGTTGCTTTAAAAGGCTAAGCGACAATAACAAAAGTACCCATGATCCTTTACTGGAAAGCCTTCTAATATAAAATAGAGAATATTCTTTGCAGAAGTTAAACATTCAAGAGATATGCAGATTCGTTTTTGTACATACAATTTGAAATTCTTTTGGAAGGTCTTGATCTGGACTCAATTTGCAAGCCTGCTGAGCTTGTTTCATCAGCTCCTTGCAGTTCTCATAAAGAAATTGCTTCCTATCATCCAGTTCACGAAACCGTTGCTGTTAGAAACATTAAAGACAACAAAAAAACAAATCACATTATTTTAAAACTTTATTATAAATTTCCAGAGATGACACTAGCACAATGACAACAAACCACACGTGAAGCAGAAAAAGTGAAATCAGACCATTAGAATACAGAAAAAAATTGTTTCAACAAACACAACTCTTTATACCTCTCTGCTCCAAGTCAACAGATGCCAAGGCAAACTATCAAAAGCAAGTTCTTCTAAGACAGCTAAATTAATTTTCTCTCAACTAAAAAAGTGTGCATGTAGAGTCAATAGATGTCTCAAAATAGACTATTTTACAGGAAATTACCTATAAGCCAAAACACAACTGTTGTGAGCCTTGTATTAGCTCACATTTAAATGTATTGATCTCCTTGGGAAAACACAGTGGACATGATGTACACTCAATGGTTATTTCAGCTGAAATTTTACCAAGTAAACATCATAATTACACAATCAGAAGTACCTACTTTGCTGTTTAATATTCTACCTCTAACACAAGGAAAATACAAAACAAAACCACATCACTTTGAAACTAGTGCTGAAAAGTGAAAAGCAGGTATGGTTCTGGTTTCACAGTGGTCTCAAGGCTAAACTCTTTGGAACTTAGTACAGGTAAGCAGCTGACTCAGCCAATGACCGTTGTAATGCAGTGGTATGTCAACAGTCATTTAACAGGAGTTAAAATACAGTACACAAAATATGGCACTTTCATGAAACACCAAGCTAAAGATTATGTCAAATAAGCAGTATTCGCACAAAATTCAGGAAACCCTGAAGTATCCTCCCTGTCTCACCCAAGCAATCTCACTCTCACTCATCTCTCAACATGCAGCCTGCTGCTTCCAGCTGCTCTGCCTGCAGTGCTTGGGAGTGATTGTTTGCTGCAGTCTCCCAGCTCAGGTGAACACCACCACAAGAGAGCTGGGAGATGCCAGCCACTCAGAAGGGAAAAGGACTATATAAAAAGATCTTGGTCGCTTTTAATCCACGTTAATTTACTATACATTTGCTCAGTGATCACATACACAATCCATATAAATAATCCAATTTTTAACTGACAGGTAAACTGTGGGAATACACTGTTTCCACTTTCTTCAGAGGCACAAAATTCTAGTTCAAAAATCCATATGCACAGTATCTTTCTTCAGAACTTTCTTCTGACCATTTGAAAAGTTTAGTTATGTTCCCACACTTGTGAGGCCTTTATCTTCCCAATTTTTGTTGTTATGTGTTTCAGTTAAATATAGAAGCCCTCCAGGGGAGAAAAAAATTCAGAGCTTTCATTTGGAGATTCAGTTAGAGAAATGCTTATTCCGCAATTTTATAATACAGGACACAGACAGACAGCAACTCTCCCTACTTTCTAGCCATTTAATTAATCATTACTCATTAAATACAACAGAAGCAGCAACAGATCTAAGATCGTGAGTGATCATCCATGGAGTTCTCACACTAGACTGAAGAACTGGGCTGCTGTTCTCAGCATATATCAACTTAAAAATCCTGTTCTTCTTTCTCTCTATATCAAGCACTAGATTTTGCATTAATGAATAAGAATTCCACAATCACACAATATTTTTCTAAAATGGGTTTCAGAAAGGTTGAGGGGAAAAAAGGGCCTACAAAAAAACCCTAAGGCATCATTTAGATCACCCCTTCTACTTCATAAAGTCAATTGAAAAGAAGGAGGGAAATGTCAAGAGTGATGGCAAGGAGGACTGGCATTAGAGCTGTACAGATAAAACTGTAAAGGGACAATGTCTGTCTTTCTGTTTATAGCCAAGATCTTACATTATACTGAATTGACATAAACAAACTTATAAAGCACAGCGCTTATGTTCCACTGGATATCTGCATATGCCCTGAAATACATTAAAACAGCATTTTTTTGGCATGTTTTACAAAGTTCTAAATTAAAATAGGACCCAGAAATTTAAAGCCAATGAGCTCAATCTCAAATGTGTTTGACTTCATGACAATGAAGGCAAAGGATCCAGTCAGCAGCACATATACTTTTTTATACAAGAAGCATTGATTTAATACTTATGTGTTTGACCATTTCAAGAGCCCAAGTCAATTCTGAATAATCTGAAGTGGGCAATCTCAACTCTCAACTGTACCTAAAGCCTTCACTTGAAGCCCTGCAGAGCTGCATGGAAAAAGATTTTGAGGTGATCTCTAGACACTGAAAATGCAAAGTAGATTCAACACTGAATATGCCTGACCCAAGTTAAGTCAACTGAAATTCTTTAGGGAAGAGGAAGATACATGTTTGACAGTGGAAACTTCAGTACTCAACAGATTAAGACCGGAAAGCAACATACATTTGATGTGATTATGAAGCGTGCACTAGAATAAATGAACTGGCAGTTCAGCAAAAAGCTAAGTTTCAATTTTCAAGATCGGAAGAG
>JAWWMP010000093.1:4945719-4955765 GCA_035047865.1 Dendrocincla tyrannina
TGGAGGAAAATAGGCAACGCAGGAAGAACCGTGCCTCGCCAGCAGTGCTGATGGAGACTTTCCACTGTGCCTTTTGCAATCAGATTTGCCTATCTTACATTGGCCTTTTTAGCCACCAGTGTGCTTGTAGCAAGCGTGGGTAGAGCCCTTGCAAATCTTCGTTCGTGAAGCCTAGCCATGTATGTATGTACCAAGGCTCTGTATCAAGGTATCTGATAAAAGCTCACCTGTGCACATATAAAGGAGAGACAACAGCAGGTGGGGGAAGCCCAATACACCTTAGCTATTCACAGGCCCAACACAGTGGCCAACAGTCCATGAAATGTCCACTTCCACAAACCCAGAGGAGCATAGGGGCACCCTAGCAGATGGGAACTCCAATTCAGGACTCAGAAAGGAACACCAAATCCCAGGACAGCCTCAGCACCAGTGTCCAGGTGTGAAACCCAACAAGGTAAGTCAATACCATAGCACCCTCAGGACCGAGGGGGTGTTATTTCCTTGAGCTATAACTGAATCATAGAATCCTATGAAAGTTGTAAAAGACCTTTAAGATCATTCAGTTCAATGGTTACCCTAACACTCCCAGGTCCTCAACTACACCATATCCCTAAGAGCCACACGTTACAAAACAAAAAAAAAAAAACCAAAATAAAATGAAAAGCCACTATGACAGACAATAACACAGCCCTTGCATAATTGCAGGTTCCGAAATGCAAAGATATATTTGAGAAAGCTACTGTCATTTAAGGTTGCCGAGCTACCACATGGGGCTCGCTCCAAGGAGATGAACGAGCAAATGCTTCTCTGTGCCTCCATCTGCAAGATCAAACAGCAATTCCGAACCCTAACTGAACAGCTGGCACCACCTTTGGAGACATTTCTCCTGGCAATAGGAGAGCCACATCACCTTCCCACCTCCTTTCCCACCCACAGCTACGTCTCTCCCTCCCTCTGTAATAGACCAGTTATACTCCTACTGACTCTGGGTTACCTGAAAACCTTGTGGTTTCGTAGGTCTTTCACACTTGTCTATGGAGCATTTTGAGAGACCCAAATTTCTCAGCGTGGCTGAGCTGCCTCACTGCTGTGCACGTGCTGTGAAGGTTCACAAGGGTTACGAATTGTTCACTGTAGCCCATGAACACAACAGGGGTATGTTTTTGCAGCAGCAGAGCACAAAAATTACACAGATGTGGTAAAACAGTGCTCCTACTTATGATATGGAACATACATAAATTAAAGGCAATTATGTAACTTAATGGATGGTCTTGTTCCTGGCAAACCTGCTGTATCTCAGCAGGGTGCTGCCCTGAATCTCTGCCCTTGAAGGCCAAGCGCTGGAGATTCAGGAGTCATCAGTTTCATGCCAAAAGAAACCTTAGTCTGCTGTGGGTAACACCCATTCCCTAATTGCAGTCCTTTAACCACTGAAGTAGAAAAGCCACTATCAGCTGCCATTACTGGGACTTCTCCCAAACTGTTGAGCCCCCAGCTCAATCCTTCCTACCTCCTGTGTAACTGCATAATGGCGGAGCTTATGCTATGGCACAGACATCATGGGATGTAGCTGAAAAGCAGAACCTACCATTGCATATTCAGGGGAGAAACCAAATGCAGGGAAACAAGAGAATCTAGGTAACTTCGAGAGGAACATGAATGGGCAGAGGAATATGGGAATAAGAGGGACAGTTACATGTAAATAGTTGGCTGTTCACTACTTGTCCAGTCATGCCCAAATGACACACTCATTTAATTCCATTTCTCCTTCTTTTCTTGGACACGGGACTCTATTCACCACTCGTGTACGTATAAGAGTCTAAGTGCAAGCAACTACTGTCAAATTGTAAGTCGGACGAAGGGGCCTGCTTGTCTGCGAAGGCTGCACCTGGCTCGAGGGGAGTGCATAGACTTAAGCGACAGCCACTGGAGCAGCACTACAGGTCAGAGGCCCATCCGCCAATGGTCCCAGAAGCTGGTACACATGGAAGTGTGTGTAGGAGTGATCCCTAACAAGGACCAAGCCACACTAGGTGGGAAGTGGCCTGGGAGCCGAAAGGGTATGTGTATCACTAAGGGTGAGACCACAGGCAGAAATGGCTACTGGAGAGACCAGGGGAGTGCAGCTGGGCTGCCAGAGGCTACTCTCTCTACAGGTGAGACCTGTTGGCATGTGTATGTGTTTACAATGACAGGGGTACAGTCTATGGGGTAGGGACTGGGGGAGTCATGGCCACCTCTGCACATTTGTATTGCCTCCATGTCTTTGAGGGACCACAGAATGGGCTCCTGGCGAACTATGGAGTCACATAGCCCATTCAGCATGCATATACACATGGGTGAGTGAGGTGGTCTGTCCAGGTAACAGGACCAGAGGAGTTTGCATTCCCAGGTACCATCCACTGGGGAGACTGAGGTCCATGGGTAGCTACTGTGCTGTTATTCCCTGGACCCAGCTGCTGATGGGATTCACACTGCCCACAGGTACACATAAAAGTCTCACTAGGGGAGCCCCATGCTGCTCAGAGAGAGTAGGAACATGAGGCAGCCACTGGTGCTGCATTTGACCCATCGCCCTGTGTGTTCATCTGTGCTGTATGGCCTTGTGTAAATATGTACATAGGTGCTGTTTAGATGTGTCCTGTTGAGTGTGTCTAGTGGGAACTCTAGCTTAGACTAACTATTGGATGCATGTGAGAGGACTAGGCTGCATCAGCTCCACTTTCCTCTCAGTCTAGTGGATCCAGACTCATTTCTGTAACTGTTTCAATGCTCTCTCTCACGCTATTGCTGTATTCAAGTTTGAAGACCAGTCTGGAATAACGGAAGACTAGGCTGCTAAAAAAAAGTGTCGTTAGACAGTCGCTCCTGAGTTTGCTGTATGGTGCCTGGAGGTCAGTACCATAAGGGGTACCACAGGACTATATTCTGGGGCCTGTCCTGTTGAACACTCCTGCCAATGACACAAGGAGCAGACAGAAGGTCCCTGCCGTCAAGTTTCTGATGACACTAAACAGTGGGGAGCAACAGACCTGCTGTTCGGAGGGGTCTGCTGAAGCTGCAGGAAAGGATCAACAAACGGCTCATGAGATTCAGCAAGGACAAATTCAGAGTCCTGTCCTGGGAAGAAAGTGAGTCTTGCAGTGATATGGGCTCAGGATGGACTGGCTGCAGGTAAGGACTTGGGGTCTTGGTGGACCAGTGAGGTGTGCCTAAGCAGGCAGTGTGCCCAGACAGCAAACACAGTCCTTAAGTGTACGAGTGGAAACACAGGGAGGATGAGAATGACTTTTCCTCTCTATTCAGTACTGCACAGAGTCAATGAATGACAGACAGTGATTTAAAGTTGAGACTGGATGCCAATGTTGTCTGCTGCCTTCTAGGAGCATGAGCTTAAATGAAATACCTCTGTAGGCCCATGATTCTGCCTGACAACAAAGCATAACATAAGAACCTAATTGCAGAGGATACAAAAGAATGTTATGAAAAATACTATGAACAATTGGGTCCAACTCAAACCCTGACATGCTCACTTACTACCATTTATGTACATTATTATTGAGATATATCCTACTAAAACAGAAGAACATGATAATACTAGCAGGTCATTGCATGTATTTACTCAAACTGGAATCGTATGATTTTAATACGAGAAACCACCTGGAACACTGTTACCTGGTGTATCAGATAACTGTCTTACATTTGAACTTCTAAGCGCCTTCCTTGTCTTGATTATTAGCTGTTAGCTGATGCTCAGCTACTGGTTACTTGGTAAAAGCATACTAGTAAGAGGAAGCCAAAAATATACCTTTGTTATTAAAATGTTCATTTTTCACAGACAATATGGCTTGTTTCCTACCTATCATACTTCAAACCAATTTTTGATTCCAACTGTCTTCTTCTGTTTCCTCTTTCTAAAAGCTCCTTCTTCTGTTGCCTGAGCTCATTGTCTCTGTGTTCCAGATGTTTCTGCCTCTCAAACAATGTAGCCAAACGCTTATCCAATGACTTCAATGTGTTATTGATGTCCTGAAATAAAAGAACACACACCACGAGCATTCTTACTAACAGTATGCAAGTAGACTCTGCTTACTGTATAGTAAAATGAACAATAGTTCAAAACATATGTAGTACAGAAATAAATACCTGTTGCTGGCTTTCCAACTGTCTTCTTTCATCTGTATCCACAGAACTACTGAGAAATTGGGCTGCCCTCAAGGATGTGTTAGTAGAGAGGGTTAGATTTGTGTAAGCAGATACTTTAATCATGTATCTTTCTTCTGCTGTGTATATTTGCCTAAATTTGGTTTCCTGTATGACCTAAAAAAACACACAAAAACATTAATCTCACAAAAGCATTACTTAAGGCAATGCTTTTCAGAGCAAGGAATAAACTAAAATCCACTGTAAAAAACTTCAGCTTATGCAAAACTCTGACTTGTTAACAACATTTGCAAAAAAGATGATGCTATGTCTAATGCAGCATTATACTTGTAATTCAGACTGGTCAGCAAATAACTGTTAAGATACTGTCAAACAGTGTAGGTTACCACAACTAATTGAACCAGGTCTGACTATCACAATATTAGAGACACCAGAGGCAACTGCTAATATTTGTATAGTATCATGAACAAGAATTGTATTGGCTGAAGATGCATAACATGTTACACATGCAGTCTGTGTAATAAAGTATTCAAGAAATTAATAGATGAAACCATAAAGTGAGCATTAACTTCAGTCAAGCAAATGCACATGGAAGAAAAAAGCAGGTATAAAAATACTAGTTGCTAATTTTAAATGACTCGTGTCGAAAAGGGATAGTAGAAATAACCAAACATTTACCACGTACTTCATGGTAGCACAGTACTTCAAAAAGGTATAAAGACATGACATGTCTGGTAAACCGCAAAATAGCTAAAAGCCTCCACAGGGTAAGATAAATTTCACTATTTTTGTTCAATTTATATACACAGCACCAGCTATATTCTGTTGATTTGGTTCAGTAAACAGTGTTTACTTTGCTTTACCACTCAGAATGTGACTGACAACTGTCCTGGTTTCAGCCAACACAGGGTTAATTTTCTGTCACTGGAGAGAAGGGGCATTGCCATGGGGCCATGGCCCACTGATGTCTCAGGTCACCAGGAGACAGATGCAACACAGAGGTGGACTTGTGATGGAGGGGTGGATTTAACCACAGACACTCTCCCAGGTTATTTACAACTGTGAAACATGTGCTGCAATCCAGCAGGCCAACTGAGTTAAACCCCTGTGGTACAGGGGGTAATGGTTCAAATATAAATATGAGGAGGCCTGCAAATCGATTACTCGTCTGCATCCTCACTCTCATTTACTGGGGAAAAAAAAAAGAAAAAAAAAATCAACCCTGTCCTTGGCCAATACCAAGACGCTGACTTGGAACAGCATACAGGTAAAAGATAGATTTAACTTTCTGTGAAGTACTGTATTAGGATCATTGAATTTGTTAAAATATCTTGCAGTGTACTAGTCTATAATGAACTGTTCCCACTTCTACAGGACATACAAAAAGAGAAATAAAACTGCTAAAGCTTTTTTTTTTTGCTTCCTCCACACTAACTTGCCAAAGAATTTCCAACACAAAACTTCAGACCACAGGTGTTTCTGCTACTTCAGATACCTTACCCTTTCAATCATGTCTCTGGTCTTCTCTGTTCCCACAGGAACTTCATGAACCCGATACTGGTAACAAAGATAACTCATCACAGGATGAGGAGCATCAAATAATTCTCGTAAATATGAGAAAAATCCATACCGGCTGACGAAGAGGGGGGAAAAAAAGCACCCATCAGAAATCAAATTTAGCAGGTAAGCAAGCTGAACTTACTGATCATTCAGAAGGAAGTCCTACTCCTACTAACTGAAAACTGAACGGGTCCAAAAATATGATTTGCACAAAAAATTCTAACATACAGCAACAGCACAAAACCACTGAATTCAAAACCATTCCCCCCCGATACAGTCTGATACATACTGTAATTCCTCAATAGGTCTTGAAGGTAGGCTTTCAGCACATGATTCAGCAGGTGCGCATACAGCATTCACTCTCAGTTTCTGATGATCACGTATCTAGATTAAGATTAGATTTTGTTAAGAAGACCAGAAAAACTCACTACATGAAAATAAATTATTATCAATTCACAGAATCAGAATTATTTTAAAATTATGACTTTGAAAGCAAACTCACACAAATACATTCTGGCTCAGACATAACCAAGTTGTCTAAAAGTTCATTCTGTTAATGTCTCTGAAAATATGTACTAGGGAAAAATAAACACAACCAAATGCAGAACCAGGTACTCAATCTAAACAGGTAATCTGGATGCAGTAAGGAAGCCCACAGTCTTAGGCTCTATAGCCATTTTGTACAGATAATGGCAGACAACTGACTGCAGAAGTGCTAAAAAACTTAACCTTAACAGCACAAAAAAGGCTGAGGATATAAATGAAACACAGGTTTAGCCAGTTAATGCAGCTAAATCGGGTTCCACAACCCTGTAGGGAATATAAGCCCTCAGAACCTCATATATGACCACTATTGTTCATGTATATAACAATTACTGCTTCTGTGAAGGGCAGAAGGTCTTCAAAAATTCCAAGACAGTTTGTCATTAAGCACACTATTCTGTGGACACTAGTCGAAAAGCATTATGACAGTTCAATATGGTATCTTGTGGCTTTTTCCTCCGGCATCACCTGTCTGACTTTCAAAAGGAACAACCTCCTCACTGATTCAGGAAACAGCAGTATTAAGAAAACACAAGTCTGATTTGCTGCTTGGACTATTGCATGTCACAAAGATGCTCTCTTGTCTCTTTAGTGAGGAGGCACTGCAAAATCTTGGTACTCCATCAGTAGAGTCCCACTCCATCTCATTTCTCATACACAGTTATTTTATACTTAATGACTATTGCCTTGCCAAGGAAAACAAGAAGGTATTTCTAAAAGGACACATATTCTTAATGTTCCCGCATACCTCCAGTTAGTCTAAGCTTTAAAGATCTTACTCCGGAAGAAAACCTTAATCCAGAAGAAAACCTTTGAACATTCTGCATTAGCTGTTGTTCCAGTCAAAACAATATTTACTTGGTAAACTCCATGTTTAGGGCTCCTGTATCAGTATGTAATTAATTTTTAAAATAGGTGTCAATTTACCTCCACAAGAAACACTTCCATATCTTCTAGACTCTCAAAAACGAAAGCCCTCATGTCATCACTCGAAATATGGTTTTCAATATATTTAGCATGCCTGCTGTCTCTTGTATTGATCTAATAAAGAAAGGTAATAAGAAAATGATTTAATACAATTGGACATATCACCCCCAAGAACATTCTAAATAATCAAGACGATATCCATGCCTACATTTACCGAAAAGGAAGAAAATATCCTTAAAACACATTCCCTGCCTTTTTTGCAGCCAATTCTCTTGGGAAGAAACCTACTGTAAGTCATAGGTCATTTTGCGTTGGTTTTAGCCTCCCATATCCTCCTTCAGCACTCCCAAAGCTACCACTGTCTCTCTCCATGCCACCTGGCCCTTCTCTGCTCCACCCTAACCTTACAATTGCAATCACTCTCATCTCATGTCTAATGTCTCACTGTTCAGAAACAATTAAGCTACAGGAATTCACAACAATAAACACCACATTCCACATGCATTCATATGCAGTTTCTCTCAAGTGGACACTTTGAACATCACGAGCTACAAACACAGAATAATGAAGCACTAGTCAGATTCTGAGACTGTATTTCTTTGAAGTCTTAAAAAAAATCCAAAACACAAAAAAACCCAAAACCCATAAAAGCCCCCCACGATCGATGAATGAAGCTTTTCATATACAAAACATTGTTAATATTTTTAACTCTCAGCAATTAGATATTATGTCATTCATAACACACAAAGGCAAAATTACATGGAACTACACAATACAATAACCTAGCCAAAGGCTGGGTACAGTTAATAGCAATTCAAAAGCTAGAATTTTTAACTACATGAGACTAACTTATATGATACCAAGTGTGCTGGTTTTGGCTGGGGTAGAGTTAATTTTCTTCACAGTGGCTAGTATACAGCTCTGTTTTGGATTTGTGCTGAACACAGGGTTCATAATACAGAGATGTTTTTGTTATTGCTGGGCAGAGCTTACATAGAACCAAGGCTTTCTCTGCTGCTCATACTGCCACACTGGCAAGGAAAGTGCATAGGAGACTGGGAGGAGACACAGCCAGGACAGTTGACCCCAACTGACCAAAGGGATATTCCATATCATATGATGACATTCTCAGTACATAAAATAGGGGGAAAGAGAAAGGGGGGACATCTGGAATGACGGTGTTTGTCTTCCCTAGTGCTGCGGTTTAGGAACAGTATTCACCAATTTAGTAGTCCCAATAAAAGCACACCACCACTCACTCCCTCCACTTCCCAGTTCCTGCAACATAGAGTTGAGAACTGAAGATACGAAAATTGAAAATCATTGATTGAGAGAAGAACAATTTACTGAAAACAGCAATAAGATAAGAAAACAAACAGTAACACCAATAATATTTGTAACAAGGTGGAGGACAAGCAATTTACATTGAAAGCCCACAACAAATCCTGACCAGCTTTTCCCCATCATGCTTTCTCCTGAGTGGAAAGCAACGCTCTTCTTCTCAGAGGCACGACAGAGTCCTTTTCTCCCACCCCTGGCAGTGACATGAGGTGGCATCAACAACATTGGGGTCTGGCCCCTCAGCCACACCTCCTCTCAGCTATTGCAAAAAGTTACCCATGTCCTTGGTTGAAACCTGAGCACTAAGTCACCATTACCAGAGATGGGGCCCTGTTCTCCTGGAGATGGCTGAACACCTGCCTGCCCATGGGAAGCAAGTAATTAATTTCTTGTTTTGCTTTGCCCGTGTGAGCAGCTTTTGGTTTCTCTATTAAACTGTCTTCATCTCAACCCATGAGTCTTTAGGCTTCTACCCTTCTGATTCCCGCCCTGATCCTGCTGGGGACAGGAGGGAAGGGGAGGGAATGAGTGAGTTGCTGCATGGGGCTTGGTGTTGGTTGGGGTTGAACCACAACATAAAGAAACATTTAGACACTAATGGATGTTAGAGAGTTTAATGTGGCCTTAAAGTAAAAGCAAAGGCATCCTATCAAAGCATTTTTAAAATTAACTTGATGTTGTCTTCCAGGAAGAACTGAAGTTCTGGTATTAACAGGAATACTCGGGATTCTGTACTAAACAAAAGTAATTTTTAACAGTCCTAGTGCATGTACAAAGTGTAAGAACTGATATACAAATATTCTATTATACTAATTTAAATTGTAGCAATACGCTATTAAATAAGCTTGTAATTCTGAGAAGTGCACTGGCAATCATTCTCTTCGCATTACACAGGGCATATATAGCAAGATACTGAGATAATGATGAACGCACTAAAAACATTTAAAAAAAAAAAATCAATATCCTCTGATAATTTAGCTCTGCTATTCCTAGCTAGTACTGCATCAGTCAAAGCAAACCAAAATGCAAAACAGAACTAGGAATAGATCAGGTGTTTCTGTGTCTGTGGCAGCTGTGTAAAGCAAACCAAAAAGACACCTGGGGATCACAGAGATATGTAACCATAGATGTGCTACACAGGGAGATACTCAAGTCCAAACACCACTGCTTTTTTAAACAGCAAGTATGAACTACTGAAGTCTAAATAACTGGATGCACCTTAAAAGAAATCTGCAACAGGCACTTTCTTGAGGAGGAAGGAACCATCCCATCTTAATGTTGAGAATTACTACATTGGCTATGGAACTATAATTACAAATAGTTCACCATGCTAATGAATCCTGCATACATTTAGCAGGACATTCCTAGATGTGTCTTAAGTCTTACAAGTCATTCTCCAAGTCTTGCAAGACATAAATAATCTAACCATTAACTAGTCAGAGTGATATGCAAGTAAATTTTCTTACTTCAAGCATCATGGGTTCACAAACTCTTTTTTTAAACTTGTCTTT
>JAWWMP010000093.1:4995954-5006432 GCA_035047865.1 Dendrocincla tyrannina
CGATCTACAAGAAGAAGAATTCTCTACTCAGAAGATTTGAAGATAATAAAATGTAAGTCTGAAGGATCAAATAGTGTATGTTGATACAAAATAAAAAGCAAATTATTTGCATTCATTTCTCAAACAGAAAAAAAACCCTACAACAAAACCAACTATCAAAATCAGAGTTAGCAGGCTAACCTAACTCTAGCTGAACCTATCGTATTCAGAATAGATTATGAACCAATCAGATTAGATCTGAATTTCAACAACTGGGACAGAGAATGCTGTAAAATTTATTCCATACCTCAACACATATAAGCCGTCTGAAAATTAAAATGGGAACCACAGATGAGCACACAGCTCCAATCCCTGGAATACTGCAATCATAACACAGGACTTGTGTTGCAAAGCAAAGCAAAATCAAAACAGGTATTGAGGAGATAATGAAACAACCAGATACCAGATTTACTCAGCTAGGAGTTGTGGATTATTAATTTATGTGGAATCTACCTCTTTCAGCAGTGATACTTCAGCAGTGGAGGCAGAGTTAGCAGATACTCCAAACAGATAGAAAAGGGCAAACCCCTTTCTTTTTCCTTGATCACTTCAAATCATTAGCCAGAGAATTCAAACTTAAGACCAAATAGGTGGGAAACCAGGAATCTACTAGTGTTAGGTGCCCCACTAAGATCCCAGCAACCCGTATACAGCTACTTAAAAGGCTTAGTTCACAGTAGACAATGCTTTTTGTCCCAACTGTCTCTCCCAACAGCAAAGGTCACATGGATTCAGCTGTCTGCTGCTGTGAAAACCTCATAAAAACCCAACAGCCATGCCACCGTCTGAGATGAGTAATACATCCTGGAAGACCGAAGACAGGAAGGCAAGGCTCACATTTTAGCTCTGAAGAACACCTCAGGGCATAGGGCATGAAGAAGAATGCCTACTCTGGCATTAATGAAAAGCCCAGGACATTTTCTTCCTCATACCATCACACTTGGGGAAATCCACCCTCTCTGTGACAGGCCTGCAAGTGGTAATTTCTTGAAACCTGGAGTGATGCAAATACAGCATTCACTCTGGCACTCCAATTTGAAAACACTGAGGCAAGGTCTTCGGAAAGGAAGCATTAAGGACTGGTTTCTGGATTGAATGACTGGCTCTAGTGTTATCTGCTGCTATGTTATGAGAAGGAAGAGGAGCCCAGTGGCACTGGTGAGTTGAGAAGGTAGCACCAAATACTGCAAATACTCACAGTTCAGAGGGGAAAAGCAAAGGGAGAAAACAAGGAAGGAAAGTATCAATAAGAGCTCATCATACCTGTTTGATTGCTGCAGTAAACCGGAGAGAATGCAATATCATCCAGGGCAACGTAACCTCCCTTGGCGCTGTTGAAAGCAACTTCAAATATTACCTAGAAATTATAATAAGGTGTTCTTCATCTGCCATATACTCAGCAATAAATTTAGTACACATCTTTGAAATACAGAATTCTGATGGAATCTCCCAGACAGACTCCAGCTCATCTCAGATAGGACTGTGTTGGGAGAAATTAAATTATACCACTTATAAGGGATATAAATCAAACTTCTGACCTTGGCACCCGATCTTTTTCCACTCAAGGTCATGATAAAACCACAGAGAACATAGCTCTTCTGCTTTTTTATGAAACATCAGTTTTAAAGATGCAGTAAGGCTTCTGCCATGATATTATACAAAGCTAGTATTAATGACCTTCTGTCTATACTGACTAGAACTACAAAGCTCCCTAATTATTACTGTATGTAGAATCTATCTGGATCAGGAGCTAGAAACCCCCTGTCTTCATTATTCTGCTGTTCAAATATTAAGTTTTACTGTTTTCTGTAAACATCCTCAGACACTTAAACATGTGACTTGGCATCAGCTGGCAGGGAAGATTTCCTTTACAAAATTTATTTAAGAATCAGAAAAGCTATTGCTGTGTTTTGTTTACCATAAAGATCAAAAGATATTGTACTTATTCCCAAGGGACATAATTTCCTCAGCTAAGTGGAGAACAGTCTATAACTCCTGAGGAAGTGCCTTAGAATTTCTCTTAAGTATCAAAGCTCTGAGTTACAGGAAAACTTTTGAGAAGGAGCCTGAATCACAAGGCAACCCTAGGGACAAAACAAGGATATAAGGACAAATACTTTCAGAGCAAGATCCTGTTCAGTGAAAGCAATGCCTGTGATGTCTTGCCTATGGATGGGAGCCAAACTAGGAGAGCTGTGAAAGAATCTTGACCAATCTCCTTTAGCCAGATGCAATGAAAAGGAAGACCCTCTTGATGCAACTGAAAAATTATATAAAAGGTTTAATCTTGTTTCTATAAAATGATCCTCAAAATAATTACTGTGTTGGATTACATAAAAATTCTTTGAGCAGATTAAAGGCCCATCTAGTCCAGTGTCTTTTTTACCGGTAGAGTGCATCTATAGAGAGAACTGAAGATAATAACAGGCTTTCAGTTCTTCTTCTGTTACATTACATTCCTGATGGATTCTTTCTTCCCCATTAATTTTTGTAAATAATTTTTTAATTGATCCAAAAAATGGCATCCATAGTATGCTGTGGAAACAAGTTCTACAGACGTGTCATATAAGAAAAAATCCTCAGTTTGGTTTATTTTAAAACTGTTACCTAGTAGCTAAGAATTTTGACCAGCAATGTAAATTATGAGAAAAAGGGTAGTTATCTTTTCTATATCATTTATGACTTTTAAGAACCTCTACAATATTTTACTTCAATCTTTTTTTTTAAGGGCTAAAACCTGCTATTTCATTAATGTAACTTCTCCATACTTTTGATTGTCTACATCTCTCCCTCTTGTAGTTCTAGGATATTCTTTTTGTAATTGAGTGGACTCAAGTTGCATACCCTGCTGAAAATAAGGGTACCCTGTGCATTCATCCAGTGCTACAACATTCTGTGTTTTGCTGTTTATCCAACACAGATAGTTTCCAACATTCTGGATCTTACTTAGAATGCCACTGAAAAATGAGAGGATATTTTCACAAAACTAACCACAGTAATGCCAAGCTCTAAATGATCATTAATTAATTTCCACTGACAGTCCTCTTACTTTCTATTTATTTAATCTGTAATTCACTTACCATTCAGTATTATGAGGCTTTATCAGAGCTACTCTCCTTTCCCTTGAAGTCTGATGATTGAAGGGTGTGACTTGAACACTGACTCTTTAGAATATAAATGGACATGTAACATCTGATGAAAATTAGATTTTTTAGTTTACCCCTAAAAATTTATGAAAATCTGCAGGCTTACGGTGAATTAGTAAATAACTTAGATGGAATTAAAGCAAGTAGGAAGAATTTATCTGTAATCCTAGAATCAGAAACATACTAGGATATACACAGCGAGAGAGTATATATTTGTGAGTATATATATGTACATAAAAATTACATATATGTGTATAAAATATACATGTTGTGTATGTGTGTATGCATATAATACATATAAACTGTTTTTTTCAATCTTCTAAGTTTTGGATATTTTCTAGTAAACACCAGGGAATAAAAAATTCAATTTATTTTTTATATTCTTGGAAGTCATTATAATAACCATATTGAGAGCTGTCTACCACATCTAAGTACTGCTGTACTATTAAGACCCAAATTTGGACTTTACCTCATGAATGGCAGGATCATATTAAGATAGACAATAGACCTCAACCATTTTTTAAAATTTTTCTTCTTCAGTGCATTATTTTATGATACTCAGCATCCTCAAAAATGGATCATGGATTCACAGAAATATGGGACTGAGAGGACATTGACATTATCCAGTCACAACTGAAAAACCTCACCTTAGTAGGACTCTACAACCTCTCAAGGTATTCTGATCAAGCACTGCAACACCCGACCTCAAAATCAAGCACAAGTATGGAAAGTGATCCCTCTTTGTCCCTTATGCAAAGGATCAAGGAAACCACAGAGCAGCAGCATCTTTATAGCCGTCTTTCAGATGGTCACTGCCATGTTCCTGGCTATGCCTGAGTTGGCACTCATGTCTGAGGCCACCTGGAAGTCACAGCTGGACTGTACAGGGAAGATTGCTTTACCTCCATGGGGTACGGTGCATTGAATTCAACTTCTGCAAGTGCCCAGTCCGCACTCAGTGCAGTGTCTGTTTTCCAGATCTCTTCATAAAAGCCACTCACATCTCTCAAGTAAATAGTAAAAACAATGCTGCTCTCCTGCTTAAGTTGGTAATAAAAAGATAAGCAGCCAGACATTGGTGCCGTGGTCTTTGGTGCGATTAGCTGGGCCACTTCCTGAAAATGTTTGACGTAAACAGAGTCCACATACATGTAGTGACCTAGGAGTAAAAAAAGAAACTTGGTATAAGGACAATTTTTAAAGGACACTACTTTAAAGAGTGTCACAGTATCTCACAGGATCAGGAGGTGAACAGGGACTAGACATGTGGCTTAGACTATGGCCAGGCCAACAATGGTTGCTTCTAGGAAATTTTAGTAATTCTAAAAGATTTTTTTTCTTCTTTCCTCCTACGTACAATCCAAAGTTGTTTGGGTAAGATACCACTGGCAAAATAGTCTGTCTCAGCCCTTTCTTATGTCTTTCTTATTATAATAAATATTTATTTATATATTTATATTTGAAAAGTAATAAACTCTAAATTTTGGGACCCATTCACAAATGGAAAAGTGTGTAACAACTGTGTAAATTCTCTGCCTCCCAACACCTAAATATAGTATTTAGTCTTTTTCTGGTGCAGTTTCTACTGAGGAAACTGAAGGAAATTATCAAGATTATAAGTCATGTGTTTTCTCACATTTTACACAGTAGTTCATTTAATATATCAAATTATTTGGCAAATAACCTTTAATCTGCAGATTTCACTGCTTGTATAATTCTGTTTGGTCTATCTAAGATTTGGTTTATAAATGTTTTATCTTTACTGAATAGACTGGAGTATTTTTGTAAAAAACTTTTTGTTAAAGAAGACTTTTGAGAGACATTGATAAACAGAAAAATGCATTACATATGAGTAGACTCCCTCCCCCTCAACAGCCAATATGACCTGCAGGCTTTTCAAAGGGTACAGCTTCTAAGACTTTGATTTTGGGAGAGTGATCTCAATTTAAACAGAACACACCCATGTTAATGAATATGCTGTTCATCTGTAGTTTTTCTCCTACAGTCCCCAAACCACAACGCCAAACAGTGTATGATGAACCAAAAAATGGATCTTCACAAGTAGAAAGCTTAGAGGAGAATGAAGTGTCAAACTGGCAGGGAAGTGTGACAGACACTTCAAACTGTCATTAGGTTTGTATGGGCAGCAGTACATTAATTAGCTCGTAGTGTTCTCAAACTTGTAGATGTCACTTCTCATTTCACTCCAGTGGAAGGAGGGGAAAAGGCTTGCTTGGCTGTGAGTCTCCTCCAGCTTGCCCACTGACAGGGGACAGGTGGCTTCAGCAATACTTGCCTGACAAGTCCTCAGCTTCACTTTTGCTTTACAGTTGAAGCACATTTCATAGCTTAGCTATCTCCCTGGCTGATAGACCTCCACAGCCCAATCCTTGCAAAAAAAAATGCCCTTCTGTGACTTCAGGCTTCTTGAGGTGTTCTCAGTCAAAAGTCAGCAGTGAGGGTTTGGTGTGCAATAGAAATAATGTGGCTACAAGAAAACAGATCCCTCCCAGCTGGCAGCATTTCCTGTCACAGTACTTCTTTAATAGATTGATCCACTGCCTGTTGTTGAAGTTGTGGTGAGTTAAATTTCCATCAAAATTTTACCAGCATTTAGGTGCTATGGGTTGATGTATGGACAGAGTTACACTCTGTACTCAACTCACACAATTGTGAAATAAATAAAAAGGCACAGCGGCATGAGTTAAGGAAAGAGGACCAACATGATCAACCTTGCTTTTCATGATGTGATTCCTTGCACTATCATAAGCACCTCGCTGTCCAAGACACACAGTGTGCTGCAGCAGCCAGATGTCCTGACCATCACCTCCTGCAGGACTCTGTGCAAAGGTGAAGTTATTCCCCAACCCTTCTCCATGGTTATGTAAAAAGTTCTTTTCAGCAGGGCAAGAATTTCATACAAGCAAGAGCCAAAATTCCTGTAAGTCTTTATAGCACTCTGCCTCTGAGGGGCTGCACTAACAGCACCATATTTGACTGAAAGAAAGAAAACTCCTAAACTGTGCAATTTAACCCAAGATTTTCCAAACATGTTTCAATCCCTTAGTTTTCCTACTCAACTTTCTCAATACCCACGGGAAAGAAAACCCCTGCCAGATCTACAGAACAGTGGTACAAGAATCTAAAACTTAGTGTGGGCCATAATTCTAAAATACACACAGTGGTGAATATTCCCCCTCTCCATCAAAAATTTCACCCTAACTCTGAGTACTTTTGAATCTTAGTGAAGAGCAGGATAACCTTATTATAAAGCTTACAGGAAATTTTGTGTGAACTTCTACATATTCCCCCCAACTCTTTTCTAATCCCTTTTTCCTCCCTAAAACATTCCTACCACACCACCCCCTGCAACACTGGGAGAAAAGAAAGTCACATAATAATAACTCTCAGAATGAGAGTCATACATAAATCACAGACTCAGATTTTTCCACTATACTTCTGCTCTACATTTTGCTTACCCAGTGCACTGTCAAGTGTGTGGTCTTTGGGCAGGATAGACTGAGAATTGTGAATATTTCCTCCACCAACAAACCAGTTGACATTGGGATTCCAGCGGTTCACAAAGCCACAAAGATGATTTTCTTCAAAGTCACATTCTGCAATTGCAGACACCACCATCTGAGTGCACGCATTTTCATTACAGAAGTGGCAAGAGCAAATTGCAAAGCACTGGCCTCACTTCACATATGGCAGTGCAGATAACACCTATATTTATAAAACTGGACACAGCACATTCGAACTCATAATAAATAAAATCAGACTTAGCCACCATTTGTGATCATCTTTTGATATAATTTTCATTTCCATCCTCTTTGTCAATATAGGACTGCTGTAATTTATAACCAAATAAAGCAGATTTAAAATATACCACTTCATATTTTAAATAGTCAGAGCGAAACTTTCACTTGTAAATCAGAGATGGCTAGAAACAAATCAGGACTGGTATTTCATAACAGTAATGCAACTGCTTTGTTTCATTCACAGAGCCAAAGAATTGTGACAGTTTTGTTGGACTCCACCAGAGCTCCCCAGAAATCCAAAGGTCTCCTAGCCTGCTAGACACTGAAATTTTTGAACTTCATTAGCAGTTTTTGGCAAATGTCGTGAGGAAATAGTAGCAAGTGTAAATATCAACAGAGTTTTGGCTCTGCAGCCTGCAAGATGCCACTGTAAGGAAGCATGAGCAGGCAGACAGCAGAAATCATATTGCAGCTGTTATGTCTAATATTTGCAGCAGGGCAAAGTTTTTTTAAATATAACACTTACTTCTGCTTGAGAAATAAATAACTTTAGAATGCATTATTTTATACGATATGTCTATTTATATCACAGAGATGGGTAAAAAGAACCCCACTTAAAAACCCCACACACTTACTACTGTGTATAGTGTTAGATAACAATCATCTATATTGAATATGGCAGTCAATAAGGAAAAAGGCATTGTCTTTTCTCTAAACACAGACCTTTAATTCAGTTTTAAAACTGCCAACAAGGCATTTTTTTCTATGTAAAGAATGTACAGGTTGAGCAGAGAGTACTTACCAATACAATACCCAGGAGTTATTTTGATTTCAAAAATTGCAATACTGGCAGATTTATCTTGTCCCATTTCACCTTCCAGTACAAGCTGCAAAATATAAACCAAACTGTAAATTTTAGGGTTTCTTTATCCTGAACATTTAAACACAATAAACAGAGAATAGATTTAATGTATGTGGGGGGCTCATCATCCTTACAGTCAGGAGAGGTGCTTATGTTGAATAAGCTTGGCCGAATGCATTAAAGACAGAGCAATGTTCTTCCATGAGCACAGAAAACACACTGAAGGACAATGAGACAAGGCAAAAAAAAAATAAAATTCAACACTTCATTTCAAAGCAATGAACTCCATATTCATCAGCTGTGGTTATGCAAGATGCTATTGCGAGTTATGCAACACAATGGTTTTTGGGTAGAAATACTCTCCTGTCGGCATTTCACTCCTTCCCGAAAGGCACAGAGGGCAGGAATGAGCGAGCACAGCTGCAGACCCAGGGCTGGAGAGGTCCCATATCTGCTACGTGGCACCAGCAGCTCCACAGGGGTGCCAGGAGGTGAGGCATCCTCACTGCAGGGCTCAGCCAGCCGTGTGTCTCCATGAGCAGCTCCGCACATTTGCTGGTCAGAGCACTCGTGCCAGCTCTGCTCATGGGTTCTAGGGACACAGGGGTCAACTGACTGATGTGCTGCCAGACTTAGAGATGAAAGCCAAGAATGGGGCTCAAAATAGCTTGAATATGTCAAAAATGCAACCTGTACACCCCAACATATGCACCAGAAGGTCTGTGGCATCTTCTGAAATTGGGCTTACCTTATACTTTTTTGTGCTGTTCATTAAATCTAAGCTACCTATGAGCCAGCTGTCTGATGGCTCCTTGGCTGACCACAACAAACGATCAAAACTTTCTCCTTCCTTCCTCAGGTACAGGTTGAGCCTGGTGGGATCAGGTGAAGTCTCTGAAGTCGTTGCTATCTGATAAATCAGTCTGACACAGCTCCACTCCTCAGAGTACAGATCAGGGCTGTACAGCACTGCTTTTTCACCCTCGTAAGATGTATCCACAGAAATGTAATGTCCTAAGAACAGACACACATCAGAATAATAAATGTCAGAGGCTTTTGCATCCCTGGAAAAAGGACTTAAGAAAGAAGGGAATAACAGTTTTGGAGCCAGATCAGGAGATTGGGACTGCCACTCATCGGGTAAGTCATTTAACCTTTTGGTATCCTATTGTACTCATAAAAAATACTTCATGTGTCTTAAAATGTTTTTCACCACTATTTTTAAACTGTTGGAAATCTTCAGAGAAAGATGTTTTGTCAGCATAAAGCAGATGACTAAGTATTACCCTCCGTAACTGATAGCTGTAGATAGATGATTTGATTGACAAGATAATATCCTGCAGGAATATTTTTGCAGGAATATTTAGTTGCTTGTATAGATCAAAGCTTTTTAATTTACTTTAAATTTTAAAACAATACATAAAACAAGACACTGCAGCTCAAAACTTCCAAAGCATTTTTGGTTTCAAAGAATAAAACTAGAAAGACACTCTTATATAGTAAAATTAATGTGTACGAGTCTGCAGATTCAAAAAAGTGTAAATATGAAGCAAGATTGAAACATATCAGCAGTCCCAATCAGATTATTTCAAAATTGCTCTCTGGAGCAGGGCGTAAAACACAACCTTCTCTATAAAAATGAAAGAAATCATTGAACCACAGAATATTCTGAGTTGGAAGTGATCCACAAGAACCATCAAGTCCAATTTGAAGCTAAAAATGCACAAGGAGGCAAAAAGGTGCCTAAGAAACAACATGTAGAAATAGGAGGCAACAGTAAATAAATTACAGTGAAACAGAAGAGTGGTCTTGGAGGCTTTACTAAGACATCAAAATCAGAAGAGTAAACTGAAATACAGGAGTCACATAACCTGAAATGCAATGACAGAAACATGCAAAACAGAGAGAGAAAGAAAATTTAAAAATTAAAGAAAAAAACTAAGATTCACAAACACCACAAAAAAAAATCAAAACAAGATAGGACACCCATGTCTGAGACACTGTCCCACACACAATGAGGAAAAGGACCCTTCTCACTTAGTGTATATTAGGCAAATTCCATTTCTGACACTAACTCTTAACCAGCAAGCTGTGAGCACGAGTCATAAGTGCTGTCAGTGACTGTGTCAAGTCAGCCCTTCACACAGCAGCACATCACACTTAACCTTTTTTAAATGCCCAGAGCACATATTTTTATTTCTGTAATCTCATCTCACTTGACCAGAGAGCTTGTCTCAGTTTCCACACATATGTAAATACTTGTGTGACTTGGAAACTTCAGCAGTCACACTGATGTTAAATACACTGCTTGCATTTGAGGCACACCCTGCCCTCCCAAATCCTGCCTCAACCCTCCAATTCTACCAAGCCACCCTGAGATGGCTTCCCCAGAGGTCCCCTGTTGCCTTTTCAAAAGTATTCTCTCCAATTGGAAAAAAATCATCCGTGTGAACAGTCACCACCCCTTCGAGGCAAAGAGCAGGTAGAGATCTGCTCTGAGGGGTTCCCAAAGTCCTTCCCCACACATCCCCCAGGAAGATGTCAGTTGCCATTCTGAAAACACCTGATTCTTTGGGCAGTGCCTGTTACAACATTCCCCTGCATCTGCTCTCTCTCACCTGCAGGCACAGTGCACAGCAACCCATTTGTGCTGTATGTCTTTTTTAAGAG
>JAWWMP010000093.1:5018897-5034906 GCA_035047865.1 Dendrocincla tyrannina
CTTTTCAATGCATGATACTGAAATAACCCGACGTACTGAGCCAGCATTTCTGCAACTGCAGTGCTATGAGGGAGAAAAGTACAAGAGCTCACATACCAGTCTTCAAAAGCCCAGTCTCTAATGCTACCAAGAAGCTGATCCAAGCTGACCTAGTGCACAACAATCATCTAGGGCCAAAAATCTTCACATTCAGAACTTAGGAAAATGTAACATCACAAGCTCACTGCATTTGAAAAATAAAAATTATAATGTGGGGGAAATGGATGAAATAAATTTTCTGTAAATTTTTAAGGTGCAAAAAATGACACAATACTTTAGGAAGCAAGGTATACAGTATGCAATACAAAGAAAGCAATAAAGCAGGGATATTCATATACATGGTTATTTCCTTGCCTTTAAAAATGCTCTATTTTCTTTTCCACAGAAGGTGTTTTTTCGGTTTGTTTTGGTTTGTTTTCGTTTTTATTTTTCCTCCACGTTAGCTTTTCAAAAATCTCTTTTTAAAAAAGAAATCAAAGTCTTCTCTATCTTTTATCTTTTGCAAGAAAGAAGTTGATTCTGTGTTATGTTTCCACCAATATAGTATAGTAACAATAGCAAAGTATAGGAGTATTAAGAGTCAGGAAACTGACCTCAAGAAATGCCCCTCGTTGTCCTTGCAATTCTCTGTTGAGGAAAATGTCTCTGGTTTCCAGCTGTTCTCAGACATGTGAACCAAGTTGTTTCAGGAGTACATAGACTGATTTCAGCAGGGGAAGCATACAACAAATTTTAAATCTGCTTTTCTCCTATATATCTCTGTGCCTCATGAAGTGCAGTCAGAGAAAATTAAACCCACAGAGCTTTACTGAAAACAGACTAACTGGGTAGCTGAGCCTCTGATGAGATATTTAATGAGAGAATAAACCTGTAGCTGCTTCTTTGTATCTCCCTTCATAAGTGTGGCATCCCAACACTTAAGGGGAAGAAAGCACACAAGACTCATAGATCCTCAAGATCATAAGGAATGACAAAGTCAGAGGATCTCCAAAAGCTTCTGAAGTTTTATTAGTAAATCACACACTTGGCAAGGAAATTTATACATTAGTCCCTGACCTCCTATGTAAGGACACAGAAGTGGGTTTTGGATAAAGGGGTAGGGTGAAAGGGAAGCAAGAGAGAGATGAATTTAAGCAGGAGGGAGGGAGAGGAAGAAAGAAAAAGGTGTCACCAGTCCTGGCTCCAGTGCTGATCCAGAGTGTCCGGGATCCTGGAGGTGCCCACACACCTGACCATCGTGGAGTTACCTTTTTATAGGTAAGTTTTCCCTGCCATGGAGGTAAGTTTCTGACTTTCTATGCAAACGAAACTCAGTTACTCAGAAACTCATGGTAACTCAGTTACCATTTTTCCAGGCCTTTCTGGAAAGGGAGGACTTCAGGGGTCTCTGACTGTCTTGATCTCCCCACTACAGTCCATTCCTGCTTCTTGACCTCATTCCTGTGATTGCACTCTACTGTGTTGTGCTTACCTCCAGGAGCCAGAACAAGGATGTTTGTCCCAAAAAGTTCTGCCCTACCTCTGTATCACCCCCTTCTCCAGACACATCCTATTCTTCTTCAGTGTCTTACTACTGACAATCTGGCGGCTATTACCAACAATCCTTGGATGGCTCTACACCTATCCAACTGTCAGTGTTTGAGACTTACATATCAGCCCCTTATGTCCTAGACTTCTACAAGAAGCCATTCAGTGGTATAGGAGGGCTTAAATTCTGCATCAGATATAAAAGTGAAAATAATATCAAGAAGTTTGTCTAATCATGGCCTGTGGGATTGCCAATGGACCATGGGATAGAAACTATAAGCACAAACTAAATTATCTCTTACATTAAGAAAAAGCTGTGTCTGCCTGCCAGATGATGTGAAATAACTGCATGGCAAAGAGTCCGGCAGACAGGCAAGTCAGTGACAGGCAAAAGGTTGGCAGCTACTGAAACCCACTGCACCGTTGTGCAGATCTCTTGGCACTTTAAGTTTGTTCTTTGGCATGAAGAAAATGTGTCAGAAGAAGCATTAGGCAACCTCATTTGGATAGAAAAGAAGTCCTCCAGCTCAGGATTTGAGGCAGACAGGCATTCCCTACTGCCAAATTTTAGTGGTTAAAACTGATGATAATATGCCCCATCAGACACTCACCTAGAGAATACAGTGCACAGGCTTGCTATGCTGGCGTGACCTGCACCAGTGTCTCCAGTCAGGCTCGTTACCTTCTTTATTCATTTGCCATATCTCTAGGACAGCCAAAATCCCTAACATCAAAGCTTCCTCCTGGGCAAATTTCCCCTCTGAAATTCATGCCATTTCTTTTCAGGAAAAAAGGGTACACAGATGTTTGGTGGGCCAGTGAAATAGTTTAGTAAGTTTTTATTAGTGAAAAGCATCTGTGGGCCACTTCTTGTGGAAGTTCCTGGTTCTATCAAAACAAGTGTGAGCAAAACCAAACAGGGCACACTTTGACAGTGTCTCGTTGACATTAGAATTTATTTCTTCTACAGAAGCAATGATGGAGATTGCCGTTTTAGCATCATGGCTTGAATTTTCAAATAAAACCATAGCTCATCTTGTTGAATACCCTCCACCACAGCTCAGAGTGAGGTGCTAGAACTTGGCCTCAGGCTAGCTTTTTGTTAAACATAAATTGAAAAGGACAAGCATACTTTCTTCTCCTTTGCTTTTAGTTTTATGTGGTCATATTGTGCCTTAATAAAAGAGCTGCAACAGAATTAAAATACAAGAAAACCTGGGCAACAGATCATGCAAATAGACATAATCCTAATAATGAATTTTATGAAGGAACAGAAAGCAAATTCCATTATAACCAAACTGTACTCATCAGACAAAGCTGTTAAAGTGCATTTCAGTGGCAACTATAAAAGAAATATGGTAGGATGGCTGAATATAAAAATTATGTTCAATAAAATTTGGGGCCTGGTCAAGATGAGTCAAATATTGTTATGATATTCAAAACTAGCATCCATTCATTAGCATCAGAAAAGTCTCTGATATTAAAAGCAATCTTTCATACAGAGAGATACGGACTTGATAGATGAACAACTTGATAGACAAGGAATTGGCTGGATGGCCACATCCAAATGGTTAGTCAATGACTCAATGTCCAAATGGAAAATAGTAATGAGTGGTTTCCCTCAAGGGTCCATACTAGAATCAGTACTGTTTAATAGCTTCACTAATGACATGGATAGTGGGATTGAGTTTCACCCTCCACAAGCATTCAGATGACACCAGGCTGACTTGTGTCATTGATTCACTTGAGAGAAGGCATGCCATCTGGAGGGACCTGGGCAGGCTTGAGGAGTGGGCCCTATCAGAGCAGGTCCAAAGGGTGCCACAAAAATGATCATAGAGAGCTGCTGCACCTCTCCTATGAGGACAGACGAAGAAAGTTGATGTTGTTCAGCCTGGAGACCTCACAGCAACCTTTCAATACTTAAAAGGAGCTTATAAGAAAGTAGTGAGTTTTTACCCAGGCTTCCAGTAGCAGGACAAGGGGCAATGGTTTCAAACAGAAAGAGAGTAGATTTTGGTTGGACCTAAGGAGAAACATTTTATGATGAGGGTGGTGAGACACTGGAACATGCTTCCCCTGAGAAGTTATGAAACCTCCATCCAAAGAAGTGTTCAAGGTCAGGTTGGACAGGGCTTTGAGCAATCTGGTCTAGTGGAAGGTGTCCCTGCCCATGGCCGGGGGGTGGAACTAGACAGCATGTTACAGTTCCTTCCAATGCAAACCATTCTATGATTCTATGATATTAAATATTAATGCAATTGTGCAATTAGTTGGTGGGATAGGAGAATAAAGCAGTAAGTATAGAACAGTTCATTACAATTGGTATTTTAAAAAGCAATTAATTTAATTTTAGTTGAAAAATAAAAATATGTCATAATTGAAGGTAAGAGGAAAGTCAATTATTTGGAATATTATCTATGTAAACAGCTTGATTTTAATCTGACCAGGGAGTACATTAATGATGAATAAACGTATGAAGCTGAACAATCCATCTCATGCTCATTTGATGCTTAGTGAAGTTGTCAGAGCCAGTTCATCCTCCCTCATAGCTTATGGCTCTTTGGTTGTGGATGCTTGCAAACACATTGCTGACATAAGACTGTTATTACCATCTAGAGATGATGGGCAGCAGAAGCAGCTGGAATAGAGGGCATGATATTTCACAGTTTGTAAAATTCTCTCAACTTTCAGGAAAGATTTTAATTTACTGTTTGGCAATTTACTTCTATAAAAAGTTGGAAGAGCTGAAGAGATTGAAAAACAGAGCCATAGCACCAGGTTAAGTATAAAAATTTCATGTTGCATATCAATTCCTATTTGACCTGGACTCCTTCAGCACCCCTTTCAACAGATTTACTGTGGTTTAACTACCTAATGCATTCATGACTTTAGGCAATCTCTACCACTCTAGACTCTCACCCACGCCTTTGTAGGGGTCTTGTCACCTTCAGGTAGCTCAGGGGACAATTGTGACCACATGAACACAAATGAAAACCCTGTCGCAGATTTCTTGTGCACACTCTGCAACCTCCTAAGCAACATGAGTAGAGTCATCAGTTAAATGGACAGACCCACTGGGCAGGTACAGCCTGCAAACATCTCTCTCCAAAAGACCTTCTTCTATCAGGCTAGAGCAACATGTTACTATGAGGACCCTTCAGTCCGCCACCCTTCTCTGACAGGGGATTTACTGCAGTACAATACAGGTCATACACACACTATATAAAATAGGTTAGTACAGTCACTGAATTAGAAAAGGTCTCATGAGTGTGGTTCAGTTAGTGTGTGTGTCCAGCAGATAACAATTCGATTTTCCAGCCAGTTTCATAGATCAAGTACTTTTTTCTCTTTTCACAGAGCTGTTTGAATATTTTCAGAATGTGAACTTCTGCTGAGACTTCTCACTGTTCTGTGCTTCAGCTCGAGCTCTTTCTCTTTCTCTCTCTCCCTCTCTCTGCCCCCCTCCTTCCCCTCATCTCTCTCTAATCAAACAGAAATACTGAAGAGGACAAGTGGGTTCCATGTGCAGTGTTGCAGTAAGTGGCTAGTTTATGTCTCTTAAAAACAGTGGACTAACCTGCAGGTCAACTAAAGGCATAGCAGTGAAACTCCCTTCTAGATGCATAACTCACAGAAAACACAAAATGGTCTATCAAATGGAAACAGCACAAAAGCTAAGCAAGTGTGAAAATGTTCTCTAACAGAAAAATATCTAGCTGACCCAGCACATGAAAGGATTATCAGAGTCCTCTGTCAGTAAGGCATGATTGATCATGTAACTTTTTGACTGCAACACCCATTAGCTGTGAAGTCTATTCCAAATTCATATAAAAAAACCCACTGATTACAGCTCTCTGCTTTCTACCTACATGTGGTAGTCCAAACTGCACGAACCACTCATTTCCATATAAGACAACTTCACTGTGCAGAGTTCTCTCTTCTTTTTCAAACAAACTACAGTTAGTGCCCTAATAATTCTCCAGTTTGACACTTAGTTTAAAATAACCACTGGAAATGGCTATATTTAGAGAACAATCTGGTATTAGCAGAAAGCCTCTCATGTTTCCACTCAAGCACACAAGAATATCCTTGGCCAGGGAAGAAATCCCTCTGCAAAAGGTCTTATAAGAATTAAAATGCAAACAAAAGACTGTATAGAAACTGCTCAAGATTCCTTTTCTGGTTAACTCCTCCTGCTTGATAGTGAACTTCAACTGATCTTCCACAAAGCACAGCTTAGATTAGCATTGCCTAGTTATATGGATGCATATTTAAAATGTTATAGGTCATGCTACTTGAAATGCTCTAGACATCTTAAGATGAAGCATTCATCTACCCACATGTAAGTTTTTGAGGAAATATATGAAGATCTTAATAACTGGCTTTCTGACAATTAGTACTGTGAAGTTCAATATGCAACTGCAGATGCAGATGCTAAGCAAACCAGTATATTGACACAGATGTTATTCTGCATACTGACAGATTCTAGCATTGCCCAGGACATTCTCATGTTTCTAAAACATATATTTGCAAGGGAAGAAAAGACCAAGTAAATCCAGTTTTCTTAAATAAAATTATCATTGCTGTATTTGGTACCCTTTTAAAATTCAGGTACCGGGATATTCGGCATTTACAGTTTGCATTTGCTATGTACTCTAGCACCCAAGGCAGTTGTTACTTCCCTTTATAGGAACTTAGGAATTTACACAGTCACAAGTTAGTTTACACTATGGAAAACTATAAGCTATTGATCTTCTAATTACTGGAAAGGTCCTGAATTCGCTCACAGCTATGGGAGTAAACTGCTGCTTAAGCTATAGCAAAAAGTCAGAGCAGTACTAAAAGCTCCTCACTGTCTTGCTGCCTGTATTGAGTAAATTTTCTGAACAGACCTGTTAGCAATGACACCAAATTGTCAGGTGCTATAATGAAAAGATTTCTTACTGTAGAGGTAAAATATATATATAAAAAAAGGGCATTATTCCAACTCTGCTACAGATTCTCACTGCTGTTCCACCGTAATCATATAGGACAAAATTGGCTATCACCTGACACTTGGGTACTCAGATATGGTTTCCCTAGGATAATAAATATCTCAGTAAGATTGTGAAGCATGAAAAAAATGTGTTACCAAGACTCTGGTCTGCTGGTTTCAGTTCCTACTTATAGCTTGTAAATTATGTGATTGTTTGCTGCAAGTGTTTACATTTCTATGGCAGGGAATATTTCGATTTACAGCAGGCACCTGGCACTTGAGGGAAGGGGAGAAGAAGAGATTTGCTAAGAGCAGACAACAGTAATAAATACTGATAATGAACTGCAGGTCAGCTTGAGGATACATGGCTGGAGAGAATTAAGGACTCTATTTACCAAACAGACACAAGGGAGACAGCACAGACATCTGTTTCATCACTTGCCTGAAACTATTCTGATGAGCTGAGAGCAACTGAGAGTCAATATGCATTCATTCATCTGCCTCCCTGATGGTTCCAATAAACAATGATGCCAATTACTGTCAGCTCTCTTGTACAGCCTAAAATGAACTCGTGTTGGCCAAACAGCTGCAAGACCCTGCTCTCAGTCAAGGAGATTCATTTGCAGAATGATCTGCCAAGAGTCATTAGATGGAGTACAACTATTTTGCTAAAGCGTCCTCGGGATAACAACTGTGTAAAACAGCACACACCAAAGACAAGCTTTCAAATGGAAATTACTAAAAAAGTAGAACATTACAAAGAAAAATCCTGATACAAAACACATCAGAGTATTCCACACTATAACATATCTGCTTCCCATGAAATTGTTTGGCCATAAGCATTAGAAAGAATGCTTACGCTTAAATAATAATAATAATAATTATAATAATAAAATGCTACATGATAATCAAGCTCCAAAGATACCATTATGTAGCAAGTTCTCCATATCCTGTTAACAACAATTAAAAGGTCATTCATCTAACAGGGGCCCTACAACAAACTGTCATCTCTTGAATGAGGGTGCAGAAATTTCACATACACACACCCATAAATGGGCTCAGACATGTACACACACACACATACATGGGACTACTCTGTTTAATTCTTACTTTTAAAAGTACCAGAAATTCTCATGTTATTCCTTGCGAATAGAGATGTCTCTCAAAGACCACTGCAGTAAGACTTTTTTTAGGTAGGCAATGAAAGGCTGGGTAGGCAAGACAAGGAAAGGCAGAGGAGAGTTAGGCAAGGAAAGGCCAGGAAGTTGTAGGTAAGGCAAGACAGGGCCAGGAAAGAAAGGGGCACACAAGTCGAGGTGGGAAATGGGTATGCAAGGTAATGCAGGGCAACACAAGACAAGGCAGGGACTCAGAAGGCTGGGTAGGCAATGAAAGGGAGGGAGATCAGCTGAGGATTTCTACTGCAAGTGGTAAGGGCTTCGTGGAAGACTTAGAGCTTTATGGAAGAGAAGTAAATCTAAACTTTATTTATATATGGAATGCATGTGGTCTTTAATATTATTATCAGAAAACAGACATTGTCTGCTTATTTACAGAGCAGGTAGGATTGTAAATTGTCTGGCTTCCTTACCCTCCAGGCATAATGTTTTCTCACAAATGCATCTGCAATAGCATTTCCCTGGCACCACTGTCATGCAGAAGCTTGTTTACATCTTTTTGAACCATAAGGGCTAGACAAAGCAACAGTGTCACAGTACTGATCAATTGTCAGTGATGTAACATCCAAAAAATAAAGACAATCTGAAAGATGGAGAATTACTTCCTTTGATAACTTTGCATCTCACTACGATTTTGTACACAACAGCTGAAATCTGTCTGTCCATTTCTGTACCTCTTTATGCATTTTTAGCATGAAATACAGCTTGTGGCACAGCAAATGATCAAGTCAGAACAGAGCCTCTTTCAAGTATTTTAATGTTACCCTAATTGAAAACTGTGATGACTCTGTTTCCTAAAAGACTTTGGCTGATGTTTCAAATGGAAATCTAATGCCTATGATTCATGGACATTTTCACAGTAGGACTTGCAAGGTTTCAGAAGAGAGCAAAGTGCTAGTAACACGTAGTTCATGCTTTATCGGAGAAAGTATCTATTTAAAACAGCATTCATGGTACACCAACACAATTACTCATACTATCAGAGTTGTCTAATGTA
Source organism: Dendrocincla tyrannina (assembly GCA_035047865.1). Lineage (NCBI taxonomy): Eukaryota > Metazoa > Chordata > Aves > Passeriformes > Dendrocolaptidae > Dendrocincla > Dendrocincla tyrannina. The sequence continues at coordinate 5,027,617 of JAWWMP010000093.1, forward strand.
CTGATCTTGAGCCACAATTGGCAAAAGAAAATGTGTTGGAGGAACAGTCATATAGTGCAGAAGACACATTCTTAATTACAGAGCACTATATTGTCGTGTAAAATTGTAGGGATCTTTGGCTTGATCATCATGTGAAGAAGGACTGTAATAATCACCCTTGAATCTTTGGCTGCCAAGAACCACAAGGAAGGATGGGGTACAAGATGCTTATTCTTTTAAATTGAAGCAATAAAATTGTTCTCTAAGCAATCAAAATCTTGTATAAAGTTACATGGATGACTAGGTTGGCCTTTAATCTGGCCTTCTGCAGCATTACTGCTACAAAGTTTTATTAAGACAGTAAAAACTGAAAGATTAAAGGAAAATATCTTTTCTCTTTTGTTTTAGAGAATATTTTCTTGGGATGTCACTATAGAAGATTTTACTGCATTTGATAAGTTCAATCAGTCAAGTAATTATAGCACTGCTTGTTCTGCTCTTGCACCAAGTGGCTCATCTCAGAGGGTAATATAACACCAAAAAAAGGGAATACAAAACAACTAGTTGTAACTGATTTGGGCTTATTTTTTCAATAAGCTTTCAAATATGTCTACCTAATAACATCCTATTTAATAAGACTATTAGGGCATCTTCAGGCTGATTCTGTTAAAATTTTGAACAGTCTGTACTATGCGCAAGACGAACAAGTCTCTTTACTAGTAGAAATGCTTCTGAAGTGCCTGTGATCACCCTTCAGCACAAGTGCAAGTTTATGCTTCCTCTCTACATATCTTGACTCAGATCTTGACCTAAATTTATACTGAAAATTGGCAGTGCTGAAAATACCTTCCCTCCCCTCTCTTCCACTCCTCTTCCATTCCCTTCCAAAAATGAACTAGCAAGTGATTGGCTTTCTTCTTCATTTTCAAGATGATTACACATGTAGCATAATAAATGCAATAACCATGAAGTTCTGTCTGACAGTGCTTTTACTGATACAAAAACTCATGCTATGCACACCTCCTGAAAATCCTAAAAGAAACTTCAATTCATTTGCATCTCTCAATCTTTTGCAGAAAGCTGAAAATATTACTAGCAGTTTTCAGCAAGTGATTTGCACGTCTGTACTTCAGTTTTAGAAAACTTCAACAATGTTTGCAATGCCAGTGGTTACACAGAAGTTAGTTGTTTGACTAAGGTGATTTGGCCTTCATGACCACTCCTAAACACTCTTTTGACCTTATACAGTTTTTTTGGGGGTTTTCTAATTCTAGTAGTAAATTATCTAAATTCATTTTTTTCCATGCAAAATAAAGTCTAGCCTGTTGTCAGAAGTGACAGATGTATTCAGTAAACAGAATCTTGTAAGAACCATCCTCCCTCTCTTGTGGCCAAACTATGGCTCAGTGTAAAATGCACTAAAGCAGTTGCTGACTCTCTAAGCACTGAATCACAGACAGCTGTATGTGAAAATACACTTCGGAGAACATTACTATCCTGTGGAGGAGAGGAATGCTTTGAAATTCATCTCTCATGCAGTGGCTCACCAATAAGAACTTAGGCTTCCTTTGTTCCCCTGCTGCAGATGGAAAGCCTAGACTTACCAAAAGTGTTATCATGCACAGGCAACTGGTGATGAAGACCTCCATGGACATAAAGTGCTCTTGGCTATTTTTTGGGGTTTTTGCACAAGACCTGACACTTAAGATGAGCAAAAAACATACAAATAACATGATGAAATAACATGCTAAAAACATGCTAATTAGCTAATAACATGGTAATAATTTGGGCATAGTTAAAAAAAAAAATGCTATTGCCCAGAAACCTAGGATAGAAGTTATACCTGGGCAAGCAAAATGTCAGATTTCATACTGGAATCAGCAAGACAAGGGATAGGCTGGAGCAAGGTGGAACGCTGCTAACACATGGTACAACTATTAAGCTGCTGACAGACTGAAGAGGAAAATAGCAAGAAGAAGTGTTGCTAACACAAGAGCAGTGGCTGAGTAGCCAAAGTAGAGTGTACAGGAGAAATGGCACCACAAGTGAAGGAAAATAAGAACATCATAATATAAGTGTAGCAGAAGTGCGTGAGTCAGCCTTTCCTTCTCCTTGGAATTGAGTAGGCAGGAGAGTTGTTACTCCAAATTCAATTACTTCGGTCAGGAAGACCAACATTTTAGTTATCAGGTCAAGGCAAAACAGACTGCGTGCCAGCCCTTAGGGCTTCTACCCTCCATCAGATAGCATTCAGTGCAGACATGTGCAGGCTACAGGTCTGGAAGACAAAAATAAATAAACTCCCGTGGCAGGGTGAATACTTCAGCCAAAACTTTGGCTGCAAACAAGCACTATGGTATGCCAGCCTGGTCCTGCTGCAGCTAGATACAAGCTGGTGCAAGTCTCCTTGACTCCCAAGTACATAGTTACCAAGAACACGAGATCACGAACTCATCTTAAGAGTTGTACAAAGCCAGCAATGTTACACTGTTTTTTACATTTTCAAATTGGGTACTTCACTATGTACAGGAAAGTGCTGCATACAGATGGAAAGCAAATTAAGGCTTTGAATGTGCTAACCTAATTGCAGTGGTTTGTTGCTGAACATGACACAGCACACATCAGACATGAACTGTGCTTGCTGTGTCACAAAATCCAGGATCACCTTCATTGCTCTGTATATTACAACCAAACAGTGTGAATTTAGGTCAAAAGAGGTTCAGTTTTACACCATTTGGCACAGTTGTAAATTAAGCTACTTAAATTCTATACAGGCAATGTTTAGATTTGAGATTCCTTATGCTGCTCCTTTCATGCCTGACTTATCTGATGGCCTGCATTAGCTGTCCTGTCTCTTGAAAGTATTTTCCACACATTTTGAAGAGGAACTATGTGATCGTATGTCCCAAAAGACAAACTCTAGTTTCCTGAAACTATTTTTAGTGATGTTGCTTGCTTACCTGCTCACCATAAATGGTTACTTGATGGATATGTGTTTGGAGTGTATCGCAGAAACAGTGTTTTGGACTAATGCAGCAAAAAGTAGGCATACTTCAATGATAAGAAAATAAGGCTATATTTGTATTTAATGTAATCTATTACATCACTCATCTGAATGAAATCTATTTCTTTTTAATGATGAGTCTCCTTCAAAATACTGCAGAAAGAAAAAGCATTATTAAAAAACCCGGAAATATGTGCTATTAAAATATATCCTTGGCAATACGAGATTTGAAGTAACACAGACTTTGAAAATTTTAGAAGGAAAGCAACAAACACAAAAATATGTATTTTAAGCTGTCAATTATCATATGAGATCAGTCTTGAGGAAAAAAGGCAACGCAGGAAGAACCGTGCCTCACCAGTAGTGCCGATGGAGACTTTCCACTGTGCCTTTTGCAATCGGACTTGCCTACCTCCCATTGGCCTTTTTAGCCACCAGCGCGCTTGTAGAAAGTGTAGGTAGAGCCCTTGTAAATCTTCGTTCGTGATGCCTAGCCATGAAGATGATCATATGAGAGGCAGCTGCATATGGCTGTATCAACTACCAGTTATAACTTCAGTGTTCCAGTGACACAAAACTCGTCAGGCAGTGCATGGGCACAATCAACAAGGATCACTTGGTTTTTGGAACACGTTGCTGATATAAACAATCTCTCTTTCCCACAGTGTGCTGTGGTAATAGATTTCTTATCTAGTGTTAAAATCCAGGCAAGCAGCTGCAGCATAGCAAACTCCATTAGGGCAGATTTGAGCCAACAGCCCAAATGTATGTTATTTTTAGCTCTATTGAACTGGTCCCTGTCAGAATTAAGGGCAATGGAAAACAAAACATACCCACAGTTCATACAAAATGCTGTACAGATATTCTAGGCAAAAATGTAAACATTGTCCAGAGTCACAAAAAAGACATACCACAGTTACTGTTTCTAATGAAATTTATCAATAATAATGCTGTGAGAAGGATGTTCTTACAGTCAGGTTATGGCCAGCTCTGTGCTGGGCAGGGTTTAGAGAAAAGCAAAAAAATGCCCAAATCTAACATTCCAGAATGGCTGCAACTGATGTAAGGATGTGTGTCCTACTGCCATTTCAAGGGGGTCTGCATGGCTTTATTTTAGACTTTACTCCAGATTACTACCTGTTATTACATACAGTATCTTCCTTTAATTCAAAGATCATGTTGTATTTACAAAGCACCTGTGTCCTCTGAAACAAATGTGTAATTTGGTTAAAGAAAATCTCAAAGTTATTTGATGAAATCTTATCCTAAAAAGTTTGACAGTATGTATTAAAATTAACTAGGTATCTCCCTTGCCACACATATTCTGCTGATACAGAAGTAAATTCCTGTGGAAATCTGCCACTATGCACCTGCAAAGCTTTATACCCCAAAATAATTGGACATGAACTCCTGCAAAATATACCTACAGGTGTTAGTAAAAGCAACATGGTGTTCAAGCTTCTCAGCTATCTCTAATTACCACAGTAGTGATGAATATAGAGGCAGTTTCTAAATTTCTTATCCATAAGTTTGTTCTGAGGAGTTTGATCTTTGTCTTACATCCTGAACTAGATTTTTAAAAATAAATTATCTGTTCAGAGTCATCATGAATGCAAGAATATTTAGGGGAGCATGCCTACACCCCTGAAGTTAAAATGGACCTTTGACAGCTTGGTTTATGTGTTCTAGCAAATTACTTAAAGCTTTAAGATTTTATTGCTGGTCACACACAAAATCATCTGTTCCTCATCAGATTTCAGAACCACAATTATCTGATGGTGTTTTTTTCCTGAGCAACAATATTACTGTGTTTCTTATGTAGCTGGTATCTTACAAACACTCACTTCAGGAAGTATAACACGTTTGCATGGAATTTCCCGGCTTACATTGAAAACAGAACTGGTGCATTAGAAAACATGCTGTCTCAAGCATGATACTGCATTTACCCAGACTTGGCAATAACCTCAGCTGGGTGTGCTTCTCAGCCATAGGTAAGCTCACAAGGAACTTATATCCTCAGCTCTTTCTATATTTTACACTTTTCTTTGCATGGTGTTTGTGATTATAATGTTAAAATGCAAACACTGGGATAGCAGATAAGTGACTCAAAAAGCACAAGGTTAAAAAGAGCACCTTGATGTTTATACTTGAAGGTCCTACTCCTGAATTCAGAGTCATACAAGAGAGGTTAGGCTTACACAGGATTTCAGTAAAGCAGAAGTTTATGGGAGCACTGGAGAAGTGCCTGAATTGTTTTTTGTGTAGCTGGTACCACCTACAACCACCCACTTCTTTAGGGCCTGATTTGCTACTCTTGAGTAAAGCACTAAATAGAACTATCAGGATACTAAAGAGGAGCCAGAAACATTTTAAAAAGCAGCTGAACCTTATAAATCCACTCACTTAAGTGGGAATGCGTAGCTGTAAACAAAGGCAAAACTTAGTCTCGCACTTCCTTTCTGTGCCTAGCCCATTAGAAGATAGCAGCTTCCTTGGCAACTGGGCAAAAAACTTGCAAGTATGGAGTGGAAAGTTCTGGCCCCAGTTTTAGTTATATTTACATCACCTTGACAGTTTGGCACAAGACCAGACTATTGAGAGTTTTGTAAGAGGAAAGAACTTACACCGCAAGTCAGATAATACCTGTAAGAGATCTGCTGAATATGACTTTATATTACAAATAATATTTTAAAATAATAAAGCAACTTTGAAGCAATGCAAGGAAAAAGTGTAACAGTTCACAGCTAAGCTGCCTCTCCCATCCTTAACTTTCTCTGTTGTCCCAATACACTACCATATGTACATACACTAACCAGCAAATAGCAGGACCTAGTGCTGCCAAAAGGAGTGTGGTTTTATGAGACAAATGAATGGAAGAGAACCTAAGACCAGTTTTGCATACCTGCAGCGTAGATTTGGATAAACTATTTTCAGCTAGATTTAGTTATGATTCTATGAACATATTTCTGAAGAGACTAATAACTTGTGTGCCAAATGTTTGCATGGAATGACTTGCTATGATTAAATTACACACTGCAGAAAAACTATTTGTAAGGGAAATGCTGACAGAACTATGTCTATTAAGAGAGCTGGTATACCACATATCCTCCCAGAGTATGACAGTCCAGTTTTGTATCTCTGAAAATAAGATGTGAAATGACAGAAGTAGTGCAGCCACTGGTATGCTTCTGCTTGCACAGAAAAATCAAACTACATCAACCAAAACTATGTACTGTGGACCAAAAAAAGCAGGTTACTGATTCAAACCTCAGATCAAATTTCCTTGTTTCTTGAAGCACTGTAGCGTGGATGTGCACATGATACACACCCATTTCTGGAGGTATTACTCCCAGCATCTCACAGTACCTTGGAGCTTAATCAATACCATTGCTCCCAGTTAATCACAAGGAAGTAAGTGCTGCTTCACAGATCAGTGGGTTAAGAGGGCACACTGCTAAGCATAGCTGGGATAACAAAGGCAGTTACTAAATTTCTACTAGTATATTCAAAAATACAGGACAATGCATGCATACTTAAATAAATAAAAAATAAATACCTATCCAATAGATAGATACATACATACATAAGTAAGAGAAAAAGCAAGTATTTCAGTCACAACATCTTTACAGGCTTTTCTAAGTTAGCATGCTTTGTACATTCTCAAAGCCTAATGATTAATCTAAAAATTAACAATTAGGGCAACTTATTTTGCATATGTAAGAACTGAGTACAAAAAAAACTAAGCAAGTGGAATGACAAAACTAGACCAGCCAGTTTTGAACAGAGCACTGATGACAGGTAGTGAGGAGGTGTCTATCTCTCTGTATCTGTACTCACCTCTTCATTATTAGTAGCACTTTTAGAAACATATTCCCTTTTACTGTGTGAGCACAACTTTCACTTCATGAATGACATTGTGGTGAAAACATAACCAAAGCTAAAGTATTTTATCACCCAGTTATAATGATGCTGTATTTATTTTTGTTTAGTCTTTTGGTATGTTCATATAGATGCTGTCAAAAATTGATGGCTGCACTAAAAACTTACCAAGTAGGAGTTACAGTTGCTTGGAAATTCTCTGCAACTACTGGATTTTGTTCTCTCTTTCAACAACAGTCAGGGTTGTAAAGCTTAATAGAACTTACTGAAAGAATAATGCTTAACTTTTTCCTGTTGAACTGTGGATACCATAAAATAGAAAAAAAATCTTAATTGAACATGTAAAGATACTCTGTTGAAATATTGTGTCCTGCTCTCAAAATGCCTCCACTTTTCGTGTAGAAACCCAAAACATATTTAGAAAAAAC
>JAWWMP010000093.1:5221178-5234118 GCA_035047865.1 Dendrocincla tyrannina
TTAGTCTCTATTTCAAGGTAGAATTGCAGAGAAGTGCCATGAAGCCTGTACCACAAGATAAAGACAGGGACAGAAGGCCTCCAAGGACCTGACGTGCTGTGAAGAAGACAACGAAGATGAAAGAAAGGTCCCAAGACCCCAGACCCAATTCCCGAGGGGGTGTGCCGGGGGCAGAACAGGGCAGGACTGAAGGAAATAACAGAATGGGATTGGATGGACACTATTATAAAATCTTGTAACTTAGTTCTGAAGGGAAGTTAATTGGGAATTCCTGTGTGAATGTATTCCTGGAGCTTCATAGCTCATTAAAGCTCCTGCTCACTTATCTTACCTCCTACTAAAAAGTTGTCTGCAGTTTTTTTTCCTCGCTCCTTAAGGCAACAGTTACTCATCATAGTTCATCATCAAGAACAGAAATTAAGCCTATTTGTTGCTTTAACTTCTGCACTGCTGTGTAACTAGCCTGGACACCCTGAAACAAGTAGCCTGACTTCACAAAGATGTGGCCAAGTGTTACTATCAACAACTTTTAACACAGTCACAGGCAAGGTGGCTACTCAATGTTAGACCACAGAAGCTTTAAGTGTTGTTCAGCAGCGCCTCCTCTGCTTTAAAAGACTGCTGCTGGGAAGGAGATAACCATCCAGAATAACATGCCCAACAAAGAATGACAGCTCCATTTTAAAGCAGAGGAACTCTGAAAGGCATATTTCAATATATATTTATTCTTCCAAAAAGATCACATACCATTCTGTTCTCATAAGCAGCTTGAACTAAGACATACATAAGAGGATTTTTAGTAATGTCTGGTCTTTGGTGTTTTAGAGGATTTCGTCATTCTAAAAGATATTGCTGTGCCATGATATCATTTTCTAGGCAATTCCAGGATCTGTAATTACCTCTGCCAGGGCCGCAGTCTTGAAAGTCATGCATGCTATTCCTGAGAAAACAGTGAAATAGACTAAACAGTCCTGTACACTGCAAAACGCAGGAATTTTAAGCACTCTGGCAGGAATGTCCCAGAGAGGATGACCATTCAGTGTCTCTCACACAAGTCTTGCCAAGTGGTTATGTCTGGCTTCCCATCACTGCCCTGACCTGCTCCTGACAGTGTTGTGTAAGTTTTCAGCTGTGTCAAACTGTAGTATTCTCTTACCCAGAAACAGTTTCTGTAGAATCTAAAATGAAACCCACAAAAAATTTACCCCTTAGTCACACTGTATTTGCACGGTCTCCAAAATCAACAGGTTATTTTCTTCTCTTTTCTTTTTTCCTTTTTTTTTTTTCCCCTGAAGTCACAAACCTTTTTAAGTCAGTAACACAGAAAACAGTTTTAGTATAAAAAGGTTAGGCATTGGTTCCAAAGACACTAAAAGAAGGGAAGAGAGTGTGCATTTTTACCTGTGACTCATTTGTGGAGGATCAGAATGGAAAGTTGCAAAATAGGAAGGAGGCGGGACTGGTGGGACAAAATCATCAGTGTCGAAAATCTGGTCGTTCTCTTCAATCTGAGAGTCATCCTAATAAAAAAAAACTTATGTTAGAACCCTTCTGAGCTACAGAAATTGCTAAACTGGGTAACCAGGTAACACAGTTAGTGCCCCTGTTTACAGCAGGCAATGCCTGGTGCTCACTTACTAGGCAGAATCTTCTCGATGTAAGTATCTGTAAGTAATGCAGAGAAGTTGCTGTCAAGGAAACGGTTGCAGTGAGAGCATTCAGGACACAAAGACCAAAGAGGATTTTCTGAAGAACATGAAGATAATAGAAATTAAAAAATTAAATCAAGGTATTTGTAAATGTCAAAATAATAGAAAACTGTATGAAAAACAAAGACAGAAAACACTCAGTTGACCATGGTAATTACTTTTAAGAAATGTATTTGATGAAATCTTTAGCACAATATCCAAGACTAGGGTAATCTCCAAAACTTGCTTTACCCTATTGATTGTCCTGACAGAGATTCAGAAGGGTTTAATACAGTTCACATGTGATTTATAGTCCATCTATTCATCCAAGAATTATAACTTTCCTCTTAATTTTTCTATGGGAAACCCAGATTCAAGATTATCACCATTAAAGAGATGTTAAAGCTTTTCTTATATTTGAAGATGATACTGATTGGGAGTTTTTTTTTAGCAGTTTGCAAGCCAAGAAAGGCTTCTGAGAAGTTCAAAAGGCTAGCGAGGGCATAAAATCATTAGCTAAAATTTACATATTTACGCATGTAATCTTGTCTGGATTCCACTGTAGTTTTGGTTACATAAAACTGCTTATTGGATCAGCAACACCCTGGTCAAAACTCAGAGATGAAAACAAAAAAAAAACCCCAGGTGTTACAGAACCATGAGGAGCTTCTGACCAGTGTGGAAGACCAGAAAAATAACAGAATTTTTTACAGTAAACACAGCAGTCACTTCAGCACTGCTGTGTTCCACAAGCATGGACATTACAAAAGCATATTCAGCAGTGTGTACAAGGTACCTTGAGAATAAAGTGAGCAGCACCGCATGACTTCACAAAGTATATCTTCAGTGTAGTCTCTACTTCTGTGCATTTATTGAGTTGAAGTTCTTCACAGCAGAAACAAAACTTGTTTTCATTTTTATCCATCTTAAAGAAACAAAACTCCACTTTTTAATTTTTAACTGGTTTATACAACATTTTTACCTTCATAATATAGAACATATGTGTTAAACTAAACCTGTAACCACAAAGCAGACTGGAAATACAAGATTATAGAACTGAATTTGAACAGTTTGGTATGTCAGTGATTCATGCATTATAAGCCCTTCTTATTTGAAAGCAAGTATTATGGATAAGCTCAAGATGTTAAATACAACTTAGCTGTAATCAAAGCTACACTGAGTATTAAGGAATTTGCTATCTATAGTCCTTCAAGTGCATAGTAGCCTAGAAATTATTTATTTGACTGATGTGTAAACCGCTCTGCATGAAGTGTACACATTTTCTTTGATTCATGAGTATATCTTGCATTTTTAAGGATGGAATGAAACAACTAAAATTGCAACCCGGTCAAATCATTAATAATCACATGTGTACACCACCATTGTCTGCAACTTTCAAATTAATTAATGTCATCTTAGTTTTCAAAGTAGAAATTTAATGTTTTCATATCGAGAGATAACTGAGCTTTTAGCTGTCAAACTTGATGGTTGTGTCAATACTCTTTCACCTACAGGAACCACTCAACAGAAAAATAAATAATTTTAGGAATGCCTTTCGGCTATCCCCTATGCTTCCAACCACAGATGGTTCACAAATTCCTGGAATATTAAACCATCTCATCTGGAATAATGTTATCAATTCTCAGTGCTGCTTGGTATAGTGACACTGGGTGAATCTAGATTGCAAAGCACTTTTAATCCTGGACTGTCACTTGTAATACACCTATTAGCATGTCAAAGAATTAACAATAGCTTTCTTGTAGCAATAAAAGCATGAAAATAGATATTCAAAGATCTTTCAATTAACCCTTAAATTCCTTCGTGCTTTTACACAGAATCATCTTCATTACCGAGTGATCCCACATTCTATCCTTCAATTTCAATTATTCCACAGTTTTTGGTTCACAGTTTTTTGCCTCACCAGCTGAGGCAAAAAGGAAAAATAATCCAACCACAGATTATAATGACTAAGCTCTTTGGCAGTAGCTCATCACTACCCACTCAGGCTTTTTTCAACATTTTGTATTTCTTACATTACTACAAAAATCCTATATGTTTGAATCTTCTTAAATTACTTGCAACTCTACACGAGCACATTTTGTGATTTCAGCACAACAAGTTAATGTCCCATAATGAGAAGAAATAGGTGTAAATCAGTATGTCTGCTTACCAAATTGCATCTGGGTACTTTGGACAGAAACTGAATGCCTTGACATCCTAATATAAATCCAGTCAAGCTCAGCAGAACACTGATGATAGACAGCAGAATAGAAAGTTTGGTCTGGAAGAGCAAAACAAAGTTAATGGCAGTGGGAACAGGAACCCAACTCAAGGAACCTATGACAGTGCAAATCCCAGTAACAAACTGAAGCTGGGAACAACACTGCTTCTTTTTCAATGTCGGGGCCCCAAGGTGTCTAACACCTAACACCTAACACCTTTGTCCTCTCTTTCTCTCCTTATCCTGCACTAGTTATGCAGAAGTAAAATACATGCAACTATTGAACACGCCAGTAGCAACAGTACAGGCAATCAGAGGTTTTTCTGGAGTGCAAAGCATGATACTCTTCCACCAAGTCTAGCTATCAAAAACAGTAAGGAAACCTTAAGAGGGGGAACCATGTTAAGCCAATATGCACTCTGCATTGAATTTCCAGAACCATTTTGCAGCAAAAAATAAATGAAAACTATTTGTCCCAGTACAGTGAGGATGGAGACACTTGAGAGATTTTAGTTATATAATTTTATTTCCTCCTGGCTACTAAACCCAGAACATTCATAACTCAGATAATGCCTTCAGATTTATAAACCAGCCGAAAAACAAGCAATGGCAAGTGTCATAGAGTAGTTGAAATAGGACAAGCAGAAGCAGTGGATAAAATGATGTCTTGCTTTCACCTATGCCCTTACAATCTGCACTTACATGACTTGGGATATGGATTTTGAGCACATTTGAGAACTTTCCATGTCCCAGTTCATGCAGACAAGATTCTTCTGTACTTCAGGAGAAAGTACTATGGGTAAAACTGCTACTTTAGAGACAAATATATATTAGATTCCTCCTTTAAGTATTCAATCTTACAATGCAAGTATCAGATCCTTAATGTCCTAAATAATCATTATTAGTAGCAATTCTCAGTCAGATTTCTCTGTAACAAAATGGTCCAAAATAAAAAATCATGACAAGACAGACGAAGAGAAGGAAATCAAGAGGGGAAAAGTTTCAGTTCTGCTCCAGATAGCTTTAGAGCAGATCCAGCAACAAGGACTTCCTAAACATGCACAAAGAATATAGTGGCTTTCCAAATTAATTTAGCTGATGTACCATGGTTAGCTACCTGGAATTTGAACCAAAAATACATCAGAGTGGTTGCACAAATTATGTTCCAGTTTTCTGAGGTTCAGGGAAATACAATCAACCATGAATGGACCAGAGCCGAAGAGCATTACTGTGCAAGTACATTCCTTCTGTTATAGCATCTCATTATTAGTAGGCTTTACAGAAGTTTGACATTATCCCATAAGGTAGGTTTTAACCTCAAAAACGCCAATAATTAGCTTTTAATACTCCCCTGAAGAGGACTGGGACTATTTTGTATTCAACATACTAAGAACAAAGTATTATTCAGAGGAAGAGTATTTTTTCTCCAAATTTTGTATTAATCATTAAACCACCAAAAAGAGGTTTTTATTTTGAGTGACCACTCTGAGTGACATTTGTTTTTCTGTACAAAGAACCCAATGTGTTTTTTTTTTAAATTAACTCCTTTCTCAGCACTCAAATGAATCAATACTATTTCTTATGCTTTTATTTCGATTCTCAGTTACCCTTTTGATTAAAAACTACTTTGAGAAAATTGGTTGACACCGTTATTTCATATAAAGGAAGTTTTTCAACTACATTCAACACAGGGCACTGACAACTGGGAATTAGCCAGTTTTGTAAGTGAAATGGAACCTGTTACAACATAAAACATCTTCATAGTACAAATTTCATGAAATGGTATTAAGAAAACAAGAGGTACATTTATCTTCTTTCAGCTGATGAAGAAATGGAGCAAAGAAGTTACATGGTCAAAGTAAAGAAAGATTTAGGAAAAAAAAAACAACAAAAAAGCTCAAATTCATATTTAAGTTTGGTACAGAAGTTGCAATAGAAACATTCATGTACAGATATAAAAAATTGCATATAAAAGTCAGACTCCCGATTCAAAATTTTGAATAAAAAATTACAGATTTTTTTAAAGTAACATGTTAAAAATCAAAGAACAACAAGGAAGAGAAAGAACATTACTATAGTTATGCAAAACAAGCACGATAGTTTCTGCACTTATGTTCTAATAAATCCTATTATACATAAGTGTAATCTTGATCTCTTTTTATTGTGTGTATAGTCTGTTTTTGACTGCATAATGTAATATTCAGACAATCCTACCAAAGAAGCAAAAGATAGAAATATTTCCTCTACATACAATCTAAAACACTATCATGATCTGAATCATAACCGTAACATTCACTACTACATATCCAACAGTGGACAAGACAATACATGGTACTTGAGTGTCAAGAGTAAAAATCCTTTTTCTTTCTGCTCCATCACTGCTCAACATTTTCACTGAATCACTGAGACTGGAAGGGACCTCTTGAGACTGTCTAGTCCAAACTCCTACTCAAGCAGGCTCATGGTGTCCCTGGTCTTGGAAGTAGATGGTTTACAGCACGCTGCCAAAGACAACGTCTTTGACTGTCTCAATAGATGGATAATTCACAACCTCTCTGCCTAACCTACACCAGTTTTTGACCACCATAACAGTAAAAGGGTTGTCTTTTATGTCCTGATGGAATTTTCCATTTTTTCAATTGTGCCCACAGCCTCTTGTCCTGTCAGTGAGCACTACCAAGAAAGGTGTAGCTCCCTATTCTTCATTCTCCAATCACCTATTTACACAGACACAGAAAATCCCCCTCTGAGCCTTCCCTTCTCCAGGCTGAATAGTCCCACCTCTCACACCTCTCCAGGTGTGGGAAGGATCATGTCCCTTCGCCGGCCGGCAAATCTCTGCTTAATCCAGCTCAAGACATCACTAACCTTCTTTGTCACAAGAGCACTTTGCTGTCTCATGCCTCTTGTCCACCAGGATGCCCAGGTTTTTCTCTGTAGAGCTGCTTTCCAGCAAGTTGTTTCCCAGTGTGTACTGGGGGTCATTTCCCTGCACTGGCAGGACTTTGCTTTCCCCTTTGTAAAACTTCAGGAGATTTCTCTCAGTCCATTTCTCCAACCTGTCCAAGTCCTTTTGAATGGCAACATTTAGTGTATTAGTCATTCCTCCCAGTTTTGTGTCACCTGTAAACTTGCTGAGAGTGCACTCTGTCCCACTGTACAGACCACTCACTTAGGTAGTATTGCCCTCAGTTTCCACCCCTTGGGTTCAACACTGCTGACTGACCCCTGGTTGGCTTGGTTTTGTGCCACTGATCACAACTCTCCAGGCCCAGTCATTCAGTCAGTTCTCAACCCACCTCATTGTCCAATCTAACATGTATCCTGTCAGCTTATTTTATCATTCTCCTACAGATGTAAGTTCAGTCTTCTTGTCCATCACTACTCACCTGTAAGTAAAAACAGGTGTTCCACTTTATCCCAGTGACAGAATATCCCACCCAGAGGAGAGAAGTACTTCTCAACTTAATAAAAACAGATAAAGGCAAACCTATTTTAAAAGCCAAAACAGAGGTAATTCATCTTAATTGCAGTGATAAAAATGGAAACAACTTAAATTGTGGCTTTAGTTTGGCTCACAGCCTTCATCTTCTGAGTATTAGATCCACAAGTACTGTGAACAGCTGCAGAAAGTTGTAACATCTACATGAAGTAAAGTACGTGAAAACAAATTGTATTCTAATGTTAGACACAGTACTTCCTATTATCTTGCATGGATGATCTCTTCCAGGTAGAAAAGTCATCATGCACTTTGAAGATTCCAAAGAAGCACAAATTTGATGATAAAGCTCTGACACTCTTTCATTTTGCATGGGGAGTCTGCTTGCTGTCCTGCTGCTGCTGCCATTGAAGGGAATACCTAATGCCAGAGAGGAATTGCTTTCACTTTAGTATGTGAACATAGGACTGATGCCCAAACGGGCACTTAAATGAAAGAAAAACCTTTGCTCCAAAATCACCAAATCCTTATATCCATTTACAACCTACATATAAACATCCTGTAGGATTTATAAACATCCTGTAGGAAAAGGTAAGTTAATACGTTCATTGTCCACATGCACAACAGCGATAGCAAGAACTGAACATTTTGGGACCTTACTAAATTTCTGTCAGTTGTGAGAGCTTTTTATCGTATAATATAGAGACTCACAACACAACTGACAGTAATAACAACAACAACAAAAGCCACACAAGTATAAGACTAATTCATTTAATCAAAAAGTTACATATTTCAAATGCAGCACTAGAACATATGAGAGAAAAACTCATGCAGCATAAAAATGGCTAAAAGCCTCTAATGGCTTTTCATAGTCATACTCTTAAAAAAATTATTTATTTTCATTTGCTTATACTGACTGCAACTTTCTATAATTGCTATTTATTGAATTAATGCTGGAGTCCTGCTCATGAGCAAAGATCTTAAGATTGAGTTATTTTACTTCTAAAATAGAGAAAAAAAAGGTACTACTCTAGTAATTGTCACCAAAGTTTAATGATTTTGCTTATTATGAAAGACATTATAGGGGGACACATTTTTTCATGGTTAGGAACATGATATGCAGCTCTTGTTTAGAGTGCTTTACACTGTTAGCAGGGCTAAAATTTAAAAACATCATCAGAACTAAGTATCTCTGTCTAAACATTAAATTTGGTTTAAATTTATTTAAATCAGTTAAGGTGCAGATGTCAGAGCAGTAGTCAGCCTTAAAAAAGTCTTTATTTTAAGGCTGCTGGAACATAATATTCTTCTGAAAAAAAATTTCAAGTAAATACAAAGTTTACTACCAAGAAATCATTCAGAAATTTTCAAGGTTATAAATAAATGCTTCAATTTCATACATTTTTCTGTTTTCAGAGGAAGAGCTGTAAAGTTTTGTCATAAGCCATAACCACTAACTTTTGAATTAAAAAAAAATCTTTCTAATAAAAATTTCAAATTCCTTGTTACCATACTGTAAAACACAAGAAGAATCCAGATTGAAGAACTCATGCTGAACATGACTTTGACTTTTCTGTCAAACTCGACAAAGCTTTACGAGAAAACTGATGACATGTATGAACGCAAAAGCTGTCATGCTGACAACAGGAGCATGAAGCCCTTGATGCAGTGAAAACCACAGTTTTACTCCATGAGCCTGCATGCCCTCTTTTGATTTCTTGATCCAAGCACTTGCAGACACCAAACTGCTCTCCAGTGCTTGCAGCTGCAGCAGTTAAACTCTTCTGGAAGAAATTGGTGTCTTGCTGGACACTGGCATTTCTTTCCCTTTCATTTGATCACAATTAAGTCTTTTCTTTAGCAGCAGAAACCAAGCACCAAGCAGCCACCAGATGCTTAACTTCAAGTCTTTGTTTCAGTTTGCAAAAAAAAAAAAAAAAAAAAAACCAAAAAAAAAAAAAAAAAAACAAAAAACCCCACCAAACAAAAAACCAGAAATAAACACGACCAGAGTCACTCTACAGGGTTGTAACTAATTTGTACAAGACTGAAAGGAAAGGATGCTGCACCTGCAATGGGCTTCTGGATTCAGCAAAGCAGGTACAGCTCCAGGCAAAAACTGGAGATACAACTTAAGTCAAAGTGCACTGAGTACTCCAAACTGGCCTGTGAGTAAGGACAGAGGCTACTATAGCAGGCAGGACCTGTTGAAGATGTGAGTTGCCCTCAAGTACACACAATCAAACTAACAATGGAGAATTGATCCACTTTCTGAAAGAAATTAGGTTCCTTCTGCTAAAAATAAGATTTAAAGCTGTATGAAAGGAAGTACTTTAGGATCAGAGAGGAAGGAATCAGATTCTATACATGGAGGGCAACATTGAGTCCAGAACAGTTCAGAGTCAATACCCAAACAACTTGGAGTGGGAGGCGGAGAGTTTCCCTTTCCCCACTAAATACATTCAGACAGGCCTGCAGAGAAAGAAACAGAATCATTAAGATCTCCAAGATCATCAAGTCCAGTGTAAACCCAGCACTGCCTCAAAGAGAAATCAGCTTCGGAGCATAAGTGTTACAAGCTGGCTTCCAATGCCAATTGACAACCGATACTCAGAAGAGAAAAGCCTCAAACACCTAAAGCCAAGGTAGGATTTCAGAGCCAAGGCTTCTCAGTGTCTGTAGTGCTGAAGGCCAAGCCTCCCTCACAGAAATGTCCTACATAAGATATTATAGTTTGATTTTGCCTTGCAGTGCTCTGTATCTTGGTTATGTTATTTAGCTAGTATCTTCCCACGTTGTGATACAGCTGCAATACAGTGTGGGTGGCAAAAACCAAATACAGCTCTCAATTTTATTTAATAACAGGTCTTACCACAGTCATCCCTCTTCAAGACTGGTTTACTCTCACACAGGCGGTGCTACTAAAGCTTCATTACAACTGTAACTAATGTGTTTCCCTTCCTTTCTCCCTTCCAAGGGAAAAACATGAGCAAGTGAAACACCGCAGCCCATTCCCAGCTCCTCTCTCATGGTATTGCATCCCTTGCCTTCTTCAAGCATCAGCAGCGCAAGAGCCTTGCCATCACAGCAAAAACCAAAATTTAGTGGTTTTACCCAATGCCCAAGGCCTTGGATTGAAGTGGCAGCCATAGAACAGCCCAGCCCTTTGCAAAGAAACAAACACAGTGAAAAGCCATTAAATAAACGTGGGAAGAAGGAGAGAAACATTTTGTGAGCCAAGACACCACCGCCCTTTTACTGGAGGAGCTGATGCCACGCAAAGGAGATGCACACAAATATATCTACTCCAGTAGGTTTCAGAAATGAAAATCCTGAATCCTGAAATCCTGAGTCTTTTCTTCCAGGAAGAATTAGTATTTTTAAAAAGAGCAGAGATAAGTGTCAATTGCATCACAGAATTTCCTAAATCCGCAAAATGACAATCAAAACCAAAAATCAGATAATGCAGGAAGCCACAAGAAACAGCATCAGCATGTTCCTAAGCATACTAGAATGTGCTCTGATGATCAGTACCTCCTTGTGGGCAGATTCTGGGGCAGTCACCAGTCACCATAATTTTCCTCATGATTCAGCTCTGGGAAGTAGAGAAGCTAGATCATTGAGGTCATCCATTTACCCGTAATTACAGCCTAATTGTTACATCTGAGAGTTTATAGCACACACTATTTAAAATTACAATCTAGACATAGTCATTCAACTTGAGCTGAAAGCAAAGCTATTTTAGGGGCTTTGGGAGTATACAAAGGATTCAGTGGGGTGGTATCTGCACAACTTGGAGAACTTATGAAACTGAAATGAGTGATTGAAAACACCTCTATATAAAGAGATGAAGAGAGGCCCTTCCTTAGGCATTTGTAGATTAAATATAACTATATATGGAAAAAGGATAATCACCACTTAATGCCACAAACTTTACACTTTAACTGTTGAGCACAGTCCAGGTTTCCTGCATAAAGACAATTAAATGCTGACGTAAGTTGCTGCAACATAAAACATGGAAACTGATATTACTCCTCAGATTTCTGGCATGGTCCTGGCACAGGTACACAACATGTTAAATGTCTTATAAAGCTGCCTCCAAGTGTAATCATTACTTTCCACAAAGCTCACTTGCTGCATAAAGGCATTTCTACACCTGGCACCTGCTTGAATTAAGGGCTGTCAGGGGTGCTGCTGTATGACCTCTGCCTCCTTCAGAGCAGGGAGGTGGCTTCATATAGGCAAAGAGAAAAGGGAGTCAGCACAACAGCTGAGAAAGAGAAATCAATTACGAATGTATTTACAATAAATAAGTGCCAAGGCCTTACATATAGAGTAAAAAGAGAACAATCACTGCTGAAAAATGGATATGCCTTAGTTCTGAACCCATTTAATAGTTTTATTTATGAATGTCATAATTCTAAGTCATAACTGTGTAACAAGGCTCATTGCTGAGATATTTAGTAAGTTTGCTTTTGCAATTTATATAACCTTTCATTACTCCCTAGAGAAAACCATCAAGTAGAGGGGAGATATATCAGATATTTAGCCCAAGATAAATATGCTCACAGAAACCAACAATCTGACCTAGGTACAGAGTAGCTAGTTCAAGGCGTGACTTCCTTAGCCTCATAGAGTGTTTTTGCACACAGAATAGAATATTTCAATTGGAAGGGACCTACAGTGACCATCCAGTTCAGCTGCCTCACCACTTCAGGGCTGACCAAAAGTCAAAACCTAGTATTAAGAGTGCCTCTTAAACACTGAGGCCTGGGGCACCAGTCACCTCCCTGTGAAGCCAGTTCCAGGCTTTGTCCACTCTGCCTGTTCCACTCTGTCAGTAAAGAAGTGCTTCCCAATATCAAGGCTGATATAATCTGGCTATCAAAAATCAGACCTCTATAAAATACACAGACAAAAAAACCTCCAAATGGTTTCACAGAATCACATAATCAAAGAATAACTGTGGCTGCAAGAGAGCTCAGGAAGACTCTTATGTATTCTCCTGCTCAAAAGCTATGAGACCACTGCAGGCTGCTCAGGGCTTTAAACAGTCTCATATCAGAAACTTTCCCATCTGATGCACAACATCCCAGGACAATCCCATGGTATGACCATCCTAAAGATCATTTGATATAAAAGAAAGGACCAGGAAGAGTTTGGTGCTTTCATACTTAAGTAAAATTTGGAAAATCCCATAAGGTTTATACAAAGGAGAATGTGGAAGAAAGGAAACAGCAACAACAGACAAAAGGAAACAGGAACAACAGACACAAGGAAACTACAGCAACAATATGCTGTAGAAACAGCACAGATAAGGGGCAATACAGAAGCAGGGAGCACTGTGCAAGCCTCAGGCATTTACACTTATTTTGATGAGAATATGGTCCTTCCAGTTTGGGAGGCCCCAACACCAAGCGCCTGTCTATAGCCACAAAACTGACAAAAAAATTGCTCTTGCTCTGCCTGTGTTGCCCACTGCACACTGAGAAACAATGCATTTTGGGGATGCTGGTTGACAGCTGGTTCAGTATGAGCCAGCAGTGCACCCAGGTGGCCAAGAAGGCCAATAGCATCCTGGCCTCTACTTGG